>JAUMHE010000042.1:5080307-5093355 GCA_032359235.1 Enteromius mattozi
ACCATAACTTCAAACGAGTTATACTTAAAGCCTGTCTTCTGAGAAATACGGAGAATATTGCTATAAATTGTAGCAACTCCACCTCCTTTGCCTTTCGGACGTGGCTCATTTTTATAGCTCTAATCTTGTGGTGTAGACTCATTTAAAGTAATGTATTCATCTGGTTTTAGCCACGTTTCTGTAAAACAGAGCAAATCTAGCTTTGATCAAATCATTTACAAAAAGGGATTTAGTAGAAAGAGACCTAATATTCAGTAAGCCAAGCTTAATCATTTTTTTCTCTGTATTATAAACAGGTTTTTTTTTTTTTTTTTATTAGACGGTACTGTACAATATTATATTTCTGTTGGGCACTTATTTGACAGTCTGTCTTTATACATGTTGCAGGCTTTGTGGAAAATCTGATTAAAACTAGTAGTGAATACTAACACTGAATTTACCACTGTTTTAGACCGAACTGACTTTCACTGTATGGACACAAGATTTTTATCAGATTATATCTTCTTGAGATAATTTTAATATTTGGGTGAAGTGGCTATATCTCATGAAAACGTGCATAAATGCTATGCCAAATAAGAACAAAAACTTGTGGTGTATATGCCATGTATATGCACATGTTCTTCATGCATGCAGTTTTCACACGCATATTATAGAAAATTTGTTGGTGTACAATTTTTGCATACATACCTGTATGACATGCATCTTACCCCACAAACCTAATACTACCCATCATGTACCATATAAATGCCACAGTCTATTTTTGCGTATCAATACCATAAGTTTTAAGTTTTATTTAGCATACTATTTGTACACATTTTCATGAGTTGGATAATTTTGCAATTTCTACAGTAGATATTCCCCATTTTCTATTTATGATGGAATTCCTTTGATAGGCTTTTGGAATTCTTATTTTTCGAATGCTTATAGTTTGAATGCTTATATATTAATAGCACAAGACTCATACTTTCACAAATTTTGGCAACATAGGCTTATTAGAAATACGTGCCTCTTCATACACTTCTGCAAAACTGAAAAAAAACATACCATACATACGGATCGCTGCAGTTTCCAGTTAAAATGAACACTAGAGGCATTAAAACTCCCACAACTTTTATTCCTTTTCACATTAAAGTATGATTTACAGGTACATTTTTGATTAATAAAGGCTAATTTTTAATTCTAAGCTGTCGCCAAGAAAACAATATTATTTAACTGGAAAAATAAAAGTCAAATATCAATGACACAGTGGCTACATCTGTTAAGGGAACATATCATTCATGAAACAACATACTTCAGAAAAACAAAACCAGTTATTCAGATTTAATGCAACCTTCAGCCTTCTGCTCTTATCATTAAATATTGAACAAAGCTAGCTGGTGAGCTGATGTCTCAATTAAGTCTTATGATTAAATCTCAGGATATATACTGTACATGACAGTTGCCACACCAGAGCCTTCAGCTGTTACAAATGTCCCATCACAGTCTTCAGCCTCCATAGATGCCACTCCAGTGTTCTCTGGCAGCGTGGAAGTCACGTTTGAGGGCACCAGGGCATTCCAGAGGCGTTTGAGACTGGTGTTCAGTCTGGTGGACCTACCACTGATGTCGGTGCAAGCAGCAGGCGCTCCAAGAACGTCAGCATTAATGAACCTTGAGAATGTCCCCTTATCCTCTGTGCTACCAGTAATGGCATTCGTCTTTCTAAGGGCATGGGCCACACACTGTGCTGCAGAGGCACCGTCCACTCACCAATCTGCTCCAGAAACTGTAACTGCTCACGAGTCTGCCCCAGAAACGTCATCTGCCCATGAATCTGTGTCTGAAACCTCACCAGTTCGTGAATCTGGCCCTGTACAGCTGGAAATATTGGCCCTTGATCCCTCGAAGGTCCCACTGGCGGCTGCACAATCCCCAGAGGAGTCGGTTTACACCACTAGTAGAGGGCACTCCACCACAGACTCTGTTATGTGTGTATTAGCTCTGTCTGTGTTTCCCTGTTATAATTTAGGACTCTTGTTGTAAAGTGTTGGTTACCCATTGTCTCTGTGCTCACCTGTCCCTCAGCTCCCCTGTTAGTTACCATGACAACACATTGGCTCCTCCCCCTTGTTAACTCGTTGTGTCATCTTTAAAACTGTCTGTGTTTGTAGCCTAGCCGCTGAGTATTGAGTGTTTTCACTCGTACAAAGCGTTTCCTTGTGTTCCTAGTCTTGTTTCCTGTGTTTGATTTCTCTGTGTACTGACCTTTTCTTGCTTTTGGATTATTGCTAAATTTTGCCCCGTGGACTCTGTTTGCCGATCGACTGACCCTCGCTGTATTTCTGGATTATTCTGTGTTTTGCCTCCACCATTGTTCTTTGCTGCTTTTTTGACCCTGCCTCTTTGACCATGCCTTTTAATAAAGCTCTGCATTGGGATCCGCCCTTGTCAGTCCCCTTCATTACATGAACATTGTTTAATGTACTGTTCAACAATTACTTGTAGATATAACATGCATACATTTGTGTGCAATTGACTTTACAATTACATGGTATCTATATGGTAATTGACTATGATGATATCAACTGTCTTGACTAGTACGGGAGCTGGGATGAGCAAAAAAATAGATCATAGATGGGATTTTGGCTGTGCCAATGGGTCTGATGGTTGTGCTTGCTGCCGGGGATGGAGTGGGTACAGGACCTACAATAATGTTACCAATTAGCCCATTTATTGTTATTATTATAATCATTGCTGCACCCACTGCTTCCAATATTAATAATTTACTAGGACTTATTTTTCCCCCTTCCCCTACAATTTGGGGAAGAAAAAGTAAAAAGAGAGGAAGAGGGGAGGAGGGAAAAAGGGGAGGAGAGAAAAAGAGAAGGAAGAAGGAAATCAGGGAAATAAAAAAGCTGTCAAATCTGTTTTCCATGTTGCTCAATAAAAGTAATAAAAAAAATAAAATAAAATAAAATTAATAGCACACAGCCTCTTCTACAAACCTCAGATATGTTTAAATTCATACTCCAAAGCATAATCAGTCACAGTGTTGAAATACCACACATTTTGTAGTGTTTTCAGGTCATTTCATGCATTGCTTTTTAAATATGGGATAGATATGGTTTTGATATGCTACATTTTATTGGACAGTATTTAATTCTCCACTAGGATGAACTTTAGTTCCACTCCATAAAGAGCTTGTTGAACATAGTAATTATAACGCTTTGAGCGCTAATAGTTACATTGCTAAATTAAGCCTGGGGTGAACATGAAGCTCATAAGGTGAGACTTGGTCTCCCTCCTGCTATCAGTCAATAATAGGTTAAATGACTTCAGATAGAGTTGTGATTGGAAAGGGACTATGTGGAGTCTTCTTAAGTGTAATTACAGCATGATTCACTCGATCCTCAATCTCTTCCTTGAAGAAAATTATAAGCTGGTGTGCACTAACTATGATTCCCACCCAGGGATGTGGACGCACTGTTTCTCCCATATGACATTAAACTGTTCATTTTATAGCAATTATATATGCAAAAGGATATAATCATCTGTGATTTCTCTAATGAAACATCCTTGAGAGTATTTTGAACCTCAGCACACTTGATTCCCAGTTCGTGCCCCAGCACATTTATAACACATCCAAACACACTTTTTCTATAGTGTTCAGTCCAATGAGTACTGTAGCATGGAAAGGAATTCTATTTTTAAATGTACAATTTGTGAGACTGACGTCATTATGGATTCACAGACTCTGTGGGTTCTGTTCCTCCCGTTCATCCTGTCTGACATTCTCAATCTTTACGTCACCGGCACTTCGGAAACTTATCTGATTACCATGAGCCTGCCTTCTCCTTGCATACAGCCATCACTCTATTGTTAGATATAGGTGGTTTCATAATGTCAGCTCAGAAACCTTTTCCTGTCCAGAATCTGTTTATCTGGATGTAAAAGGCTATGTCACTCTACTCAGTTTTTTTATGATTATAGCTCTCAGTGCTGAAATAGAAATGGAGATACAGCATGAGCCCTTGATGGCAGCAATAACGCTGAATAAGATCCCATATGTCTATGTATTTCCCGGTCAGCCAGAAGCTCTCCTGTCCTTTGAGCTTTTGTTCTGATAAGTAATTACAGTGAGTTTCATAGTCCTTAATGTCCTTGCTGGAGAGCACTTTATAAACATTGAGCACATAATAGCTGTCTGAATGCATTGGCAACATTGTGGGCCAATGTGTATGGAAAACCAACAGCAGGCTGAAAGATTGCTTGGAATTACAGGTGTGGTGTCATTCACTTTATCCTGTTTGGAAGTAAAGCAGGGTATTGTGCTCCATGCGGCCTTGCATCCGCCCTCGGCCATTATCACAACTCATTGAAAACACATTAAGCTGTCAATTCTGGCAAAACATCTTAACTCCATCCTCTACTCAGCTTCTTCATAGCTAGCTTTTACTACACAACGCCTTTTGGTTTGTTGTACAAATCTTGTATTTATCCTATGTTTCTTCATGAACTTATTTTTATTTGACACACGTAACTTGTGTTTTAGTCTTGATCCCTCTATTTTATTTTTATTATTTTGCTATTATCTATCATTATACCAACAATGTGTGCAATTATTTTTAATTTTAAATTATATAATAAGTATTTCAAATTAGTATATTGTGATAAATACAGATATACACAACTCAACAGTTTGTGGTCAAAATTATGATTTTTTTTGTTGTTAAAAAACAGCAAATACATTTTGCAATGTTACATAAATTGCTATTTTAAATGAATACTGTACCTATTCTTATTTTTCTATTCATCAGAGAATCAAATAAATAAATAAATAAAATAAAAACATGAAAAAAAACTTTCCACAAGATTATTCAATAGCACAACAACCTATTAGAATGATTTTTGGTGGATCGTATCTGCTAAAAATTAATCTTTGCCAGGAGTAAATGATTTTTTAAGACATTAAAATAGAAAACAGTTACATAAATTTTTTATTTTATATTACTGTTTTACATTCATATTGTCACGAATGAAGACGGGAACAGTCGAATCCATGTGCAAGGTATTTTAATGGGAAGATCTCAAGACAGAGTAAACAGGCGATGGTCAACACAGCGGCGAACAGAGCAACGCAGGTAGGACAGAGTCGAGGTCAGTAAACAGGCAAAAGGTTGGCAACGGGGAATCAGAACATAAACAAAACACGAACTGGAATAGACAGGGGAAAACGCTTACAAAGACGGGACTAGCCACATGCAATGATCAGCGGGGAATGATGAGAAAACCGGAGTATATATACACAGCACTAACGAGGCAGGGGGAGGAGAACATATTAGTTGGCATGGAAACACATGGAAGGGCGGAGACAATATATTGGTTACAGGGTGAACACATAAGGTGGGAGGAGACAAAGAGAGTAGGTGACAGAACATACATGGAATGCAAAAATACAGACATTGTAGAGGGAGAGCTGGAGTGCCATCCAAACTGGACTGGCACATCCGGCTAATCATAACAGGCTACATACAGTATTTGCCAACAGGCTAAAATTATAATAATAAATGTAAAACATCTACAGTTTTGAAAGCATGTAAAACATTATGAAAACCTCACAACACTTATACTCATATTAATGTGAACATCAATGTGTGAAATATTATTCCTCCTGACATTGTTTATTGTTTTTCTGTTTTCCTTATATTCCTTGGTTTTTAGATATATATTTTTATATACGTATGTGCACAAGTATTCTTCCGTGCATCCATGGGAATCTGTTATTTGATTTGTCAATCATTATTCAATTATTCAACTAAATTGTCAAAATGCATTCTATTTAATATTTGACTGGTATTTTTCATTGTAATTATTTATTAAAAAGGTATTCACTTATTAACAAACAATATCAATGTTGCATATATTCTGCAAAATCTTGCCACAGATAACTGTCATTCTTGCAAGATGGTTGACAAGTAACCCAAAAATGTAGCCTTTGTATATTAGCATAAATCTAACACTAAAGTCTGGTGTGAAGTAATCACAGAATTCATTAGCCAGTGCATGATGCCAAACACTATTGCATAACTGTCCCATTACCTCTAGCCTATGATCTATTTTTACTGAATTTCACTCTAAATGAGAAATTCCCTCAGCACCCTTTTCCTGCTGATCATGCACTAGCATATCCAAACCTGATCATAACTTTGAAGACTTCAAGAGATCCTGAGAAAATCAGATTAGCCTGAGAAAACAACTTTATATTGTCTATGGCCAGTATAAAGGCTAAATTTTCTTTCTTCACATTGCATTCAGGCTTAATTGAGCAATTGAACTGCTCTTTTGAACTAGCGCTACAAACTAATTAGACCGACCTTTGCAGTGAGCTACCTGATAAGTGTAAGAAAAGAGCTGTTTTAAAGAACTGACCAGTAAATAGTAGGCTAGACAAGAGTTAAAGGTATAATAGATATAAAAAAAACAACAACAAAACAAAACAACAAAAACAAATGGCAGCACATATTACATTATGTTCCTTTTTTTTTTTTTCACAGCGGTGGCGGAGTATTAAGTTCAGCAAATCTCAAGAGGTATAGGAACAATTTAAAGGTGAGGTATTCAGAAAGAGATAATTATCTCCTATGAAGTAAAATGAAGTTTGAAATTCCTTGTCCCCCCAGGTCAGTATTGGGAAACTTTATAAAGTAGAACATTGCATTATTTTGTCGCTGCTATAAAAGTACCAGATTATGTTGCATCATTATATTTGATGTAAAACTATGTTACTTTTTACTTAATTTTAGTTAAAGTTCAGTGATTTTTCCTCTCCCTCTTCCAGAATGGCAGCTTGCCTTGCAGGGATTTTGTTTCAGTTTAAACTGAATGCATTTGTACTACAAATAGTGTGTTGATAGAGTGGAATGGTGAGAAAACATACTATACAATAGATCATTATTTGATGCTTTCTATATGGTATTGCTTCAGACACGCTCAAGGTCAAGCTTTCAAGTGTTCTGATGCATGGATTGTGGGAATGAAATCAAAGTGAAGCAAGAGATGAGGGAAGTAAAATATTGATTTTTATATTTGAATATTGAAAATATTGGTATTTATTTATTTATTTATTTATTGAATTTTCACAAAGGGACATTTGCACAATGAAATGGCCTTTACAGTTAACTTTGCAGTTAAAACACAAATGTTTGAGCTCTGAAAATAAGGTTAATATTATTACAGTTTGAAATAACTCTTTTAAATTTTTAAATGTACTTTGGAAAACGTATCACAATGTAAGCGTACCTTCCCCTAAGCGTACAGTATACAGCTGCAGATTATATACAGGCTGATTATGTCAGATACGTTAAAGCTTGCGTATGCGTTGCGTTGTGATACTCTCTAAAATGGCGGAAGACATAAATCAGGAGATAAGAATGGTAGAAATAGATTATGTTATTTTTGTTTTCTTTGTGCAAAAAAAGCATTCTCATAGCACGGCAAAACTGAAGTTGATCCACTGATGTCACATGGACTGTTTTACCGGTGTTTTTAGTACATTTCTGGATCTGGATCATTCAGTTGTGTTGCTGTCTATGGAGGATCGGATGGCTCTCTGATGTCATCAAAATATCTTAATTTGTGTTCTGAAGATGAACAAAGGTCTTCTCTGTTTGAAACGACATGAGGGTGAGTAATTAATGACAGAAATTTCATTTTTTGGTGAACTAACCCTTTAAAACTGCTCAGAATGTGGATAGAACCTTATAAATCCAAGATGGCAAAATGTATATACTCTCAATTGTGTCGTTGCTGAATAGAAAATATTTACACAGTCACAAGTTTTCAAATGTTTTAATTAGTTTAATCATTAAAAACAATTGTGCCATTGGGCACAAGAATGAGGAGGAGAGCAGCTGCATTAGATAATAATGATCGGTCAGGGATGCAAACAACTATACAAATGTTCTATTTATTGGCAGTCCCACTTTTCTGGCTGTCAACTGAGAATATTTGTGCGTGCATGTATCTTTATGCTGAGTGGTAATCAGACTGACGTATCTCTCAGCGGTGTAAATTCCCATACCTCTGACAGACAGATACTCTTTACACATGCACACACACTCCTAATCTCCCTTCCCAGAAGGCCAGATCACAGAGCATAAATACACATGTACGTCCTAGCAGGAGATTGATGATGATTTGATGGTATGTTGTTGTCTTCTTGCATATTGCATAAGATTTTTTCACCAAGTCCCCGCCAACTCCCTTCTTCTCCCTCCTTGCGAGTCCCAGTTAGAAGCATATTAATCACCCTCCTCTCCTCTCCTCCTTCAGTGCAGCCACTCAAATGCTATTAGCGCTGCCTGTCCTTCCTCATTAGACTCTGTGCTGCTGTGATTGTGTAATCTATACATGTCATTAATGACAGCAGGAAATCTTGCCAAGTATGTGATGGGGTAAATGGAAGAAGATGATGGTTGATAAAAAAGGGGCATTTATATTGCATTCGTGGTTGTGTTAAAATAGCGGTGTTTAAATGTAGCTGTGTCTCAGACACGTCATGTGCATTTGTCTATGTTAAGATTCTGTCTGAATTGTAATCCCTCTCAAAAATGATCACTTGCCAAGTAGCAAATGTGGTTAACATTTGGCTGAGTACAGTAAAAAAATGGCTTGCAACTTTACTATAAATTGTAAAATTGTCTGTTAAGACATTTCTTGCTGGATCAAGGACCACCACCCAACTCAACCTTGCCAAGACTTTTAACATCACTTCATTACAATTTTACCATCCAGTTATGCACATCAACTATAACTCCTTCGAAAGTACCCAGAAAGTTGTGATTGATGATCAGCTGACTGTCTCAGACCACATTGCTAAAACTGCCCGGTCCTGCAGATTTGCTTTATACAATATTAGGAAGATCAGACCTTTTCTTCTAGAACATGCTGTACAACTCCTTCTTACAACCCTTGATCTCTCCAGACTGGACTATTGCAATGATCTCTTTGCAGGTCTTCCAGCCAGTTCTATCAAACCTTTAATCCAAAACATGGCAGCAAGATTAATCTTAAATGAGCCGAAAAGAAGGAATGTTACACTTCTGTTCATCGCATACAATTCAAGGCATTTATGTTTGCCTACATATGGTTGGAGCTATATATAAGAAGAAAATGTCATTCATATAAAAAAACCAACGAAAGAGCAATAAAATGTATATATGAGTTGTATAGACATTTTATTGCTCTTTTGTTGGTTTTCATATAAATGACATTTTCTTCTTAAGTTACAATTTTATCAGTCTCCTATGTTTGTTCGGTTATGTCACTCTAATGGCAAAGAAAAGGGCATATTCATTGCCAATAATGTGAAATTACAGAACCTGTAAAAGCCTGATACAAATGCTCGTTATAGCAACAACACAAATATCTTTTCTCTCTCTCTCTCTCTCTCTCTCTCTCTCTCTCTCTCTCTCTCTCTTCTTTTTTTTTTTTTTTTTTTACAATTTTAGACTGTATTATAAAATTTTACAATTTCAAAGCATTTCAGGTCTAAGCTCAAGATTATCAGTTCACCAATTGACACAAACTTAATTAATATTCCATGTATGTTTATGTCTAAAAGTCTGTGCAACATAAACACCAAATAATCCCACATATGCATAGTAAATTATTTGCCCAATCTTCTTATTCCTTTGCGCAGATTTAAAAGTCATTAAATTAGCCTAATGGTTAAAACACTGTGTAATGGCTGTGCTGACTGCACAATAATTAATGTGTTGTGTCTCTTCCCCATTCTCTGACATTTTCCTTTCTTGAGCTTCAAGTCAGCCAATTAAATTATTTACTCAAGACAAGACAATTAATCTGACTGATGAAAGATGTGACACGCTAATTCCTAATTACTAGAGTGTAAATACATGAAACTCACAGCGAACAAATACAGAAAAGCAGCATGTGGGGTGGGTTTAGGTGTCAATTTTGTATTGATTTGAAACAACCAATACGCAAACATATAAAACAATGCTCATTTTAATGTGTATAACACTCACTCAGTGGACAGCATCCAGATCTTTACTAACTTTTAAAGCTTTTTCTGTCAGGTCTAATACTGACAAACCCTTCCAAGCCTACTTTTTCTTCACAGAATCTTTTGTTTAAAAATGATACAAGCGTTTATAGCCCTGGGCTCTTTTTTTTCTTAGCCACGTGCAATTAGAAGCGAGAATTTCTTCCCTCACCTAATGCAGTCTGATTTACACACATAATTACATTGTGTTAGCAGACTCTCGGGTATGGCAATCTTCCAGCTAAGCCACAGTCACTCCGGGCCACTGCTGTTGCTGGACCAAATCAAGACCTGTAATTTTTATTTGGGCATGAAACATTTGCTGTAAATAAGAACCAGGAAAAGCTGGACTGGAGGGATGGGTGCAGGGACCTTGGGCGGTCTCCTCAGCAGTGGGATGAATATTTGATCAGGGTAGTGTCAGGCCAGAGCCTGGCATCCTTGGCACAGGCTTATAAATCATAGACAATCAGCACAGTAGGGATGGATCTGATGAATACTGATCGGCAGAGGTCACACTTACTGATTGCGCTTAGTCAAATGTATAAATTGTAGAATGTTTGGTCTTGTAAATCTATAGCTGGAGCCATATATAAATAGTAATGCTATACTATATGCAGTCTTTACTTTACAGAGTGCCTGTTATTGGTAATTACATAGACATCACATAAAAAAAAGGAAAAAAAAAAAGAATATGCTTTGAACTGAAAACGGCAATTAATAAGAATAAGAATAACAACAATAATTACCCCTTGTTTATAATGTACCTTATTATATTCACAGTGCTACAAACATAACACATAAAAAGAGCTTAGGGACCTGCTAACATGAAGTTGTTTTAATAATAATAATAATAATAATAAAAATAAAAATACTTTGGGCATGCCGTGGATGTATCAAAACCTTCTTATGTTATGCATAACAAGTTGGCTAATGCCTAATGTTAAGTAAATCAAACATATCTTTTTTTTTTTTTTTCAGTGTAGAAGGATGTCCTCCTATTAATTTATTTTTCGGTTAAATGTTTTAGTTTGAGTTTGAATGTTTGAACAAGCATAAAATGTATCATTTTTATTAGAACTATATTTGATCAAATTGAGTTGACCCAACTCAGTTAAATTTCATTGCATTAATTTCTTTTTTATGAGTTGGGGCTACACATTTATTGGATGGAAATTCTGCCTTCAATTAAATTGAGTTCATCCAATGGATCATTTTTTTTGAGTGTATAATTCCAATTTGTTAATATTCTTAATATAGGTCCATCTTAATGTAACCAATAATATAAGAAAAAAATATTATGTATCAAAGTAAAATGTTTGTTTGTTAAAGTTTAAATATGATCCAAGATTAATCTAATAAATATACTGAATAAGTACAGATTTTTGCTTTTTTTTGGTTATATCTCACAAATAGATTTACCAACAGAAGTCCAATATTTTTGTCCCAACATCACAATCTGTTCTGAATATTGGGGAAAAACATCTTCAAATATGCATCACATTATTGCTGCATTTACAGTTTGATTGACAGGATAAGCATGGAGGTGTATGTAAATCAAGTTTATGAATTGTTTCAAATCTGATGTCAGATTCATAAGCTCAGTTCATAAGTTCATAAGCAGTTGATTTTTCAGTAAGAGAACATTTTAATATGGTGCACATTTTGTTAGGAATCTAGCCAATAATACATTTCTTAATATTTGTGGCAAAATGTTACCTGCCCAGTTCTGACAAGGGCAAATTATTATTTTTGCAAATAAAAACAATTTTATATTTCAAATCAAGTAGTATACAATGTGTTAAAAGCCTTTTGTATCTCATGCAAACCATGTATTAAAACTAAAAGTGACCATGAATTGAAAAATCAAAATGTCCTTGATCTTTTGACAGGTCATTGTACTATAAAGTACGCAGTAGATTTCAAAACTCAAAATGTCTTTGATATTTTATTGAAACCAAACTGGCAAAAACGTTTTTGTTTTATAGTCCGATGATGCAAATTTACTTGAAAGACATCATTATATCATTATTATAAATGATGATATATTATAATTATAAATCACAAAGGACCACCTTATAATACCCACTGACACTTGCTGGCTGTTTTAATTAATGTGGCTGATTAGTTCAGCAGGGTGAGAATAAAACAACAGGAGACTGTAAGTACTGATTGATGGAATGGACCATACGTGTCTGCCAAAGTAGAAAAGATTAAAAGCAATGCATGCCAAAGTACCATTTTACTTGTGTGCTTGTTAACAGGAATCTGGTGTGAATCTAAGTATTCATTTGTAACATTTCAATTTATCACTGGTTGCAGTTAGTTCCATTTTACTTTGTGCAGTTCATTTTCAAGAGTCCAGGTGTGAAAACAAAGAAACAAATTGGATTTCCATGTGCTGACCATAAGATGTGGAATAGAGGCTTATAGTCTTAACATAAGAATGCTCGGTTTATTAAATTGTTGAAAGGTAGGCCTACTCAAATTTAGTCTGAGAAGCAGACATACACAAGCACTATACTCAATTCTCTCAGTCATGTCTGTGAGTCTATACAAATCTTCCAAACTTTTTCTGGTGTTTTCTGTATGACTGAGAATTGTGTGTTGTGTTCATTGTCTATTACTGTAATGATAGCATTATTCTATTTCAGATCAAGTTATGCCCTAAATGGCAGTGATTGGTTCATTGTTCTTTACTATTCACCAAGTCCTTTTGATTTGTTTATTTATCTATTTAGTTAGTTAATCTAATCTCAACATTAAAAGCTCCACGTTTCTGTGTTAAGCAGGATAACTCATGCGTTAGCAACTGGCTGGGTTTATCAGGTTTACTGACTTGTAACATCTGCAGTAGCTCACAGCCTACACTTAACACACTAATACACATTTATTAATCAAATTCGTTAAAGGATTGTTATGCTGCATTAGATCAGCCGGAACCGGGAACACTCCCCTTCACACACGATGTACTCGTTACATCGTAAAAAGAATGGCATCTAC
>JAUMHE010000042.1:5140280-5155008 GCA_032359235.1 Enteromius mattozi
TCCATTAAAATATTCCATTCACACATCCATACATGCATTATATTTACCATGCATATATCAATTAAAATATTCCATTCATTAATTCACTCTTTACTCATTTATTCATTCATCCATTCATTCACTCTCTCACTCACTCATTCATTCATTCATTCATTAAAATATTCCATCCATCCATCTTTAAGTGCACTATTGGGGTTAGTAAAAGTTTTAATTTTTTTAAACGAATTTCTTCAAAAGCATTAAATTGACCAAACATGACAGCCAAGACGTTCATAAAGCTATACACATGTTTATTTTGCGGTTCCTCCTCAGTGATTTCTGAAAAAAATATCCACAAAAAATATGAAGCAGTACAACTTTTTTCTACACTGATAATAAGGAATTTTTGTTAAGCAGCAAATCAAATTTAGTCAGAGGTAATAACACAATGTTAATTGAGCCAGACAAATAACGCTGAGTTTTGTGAATAAGGCACAATGCATAATGAGCTTAATTTGTATTGAAAATAGGCATGTTTGCGCTAAAAAATAATGACAGTGGCTTTAAATACTAAGTGCTTTTTACTGGTAAGATGAAAGTGTGGTTGGTTAAACAGACAGTTTTTTTTTAATACTGTACACAAAAGTCTTTAGTTTTGTGTAGTTTTGATTGTTGTTGTTGTTGTTGCTGCTGCTGCATGAATTCTCAGAGGGAACAAGAAGAAGTCCCCCTGTCAATTATTAACACTTGTGGGGACTTGTACTAACATATTCCTTCAGGGCTGCATCATGCAGTGCACATAGGACGTGTGTTGTGTTTCATAGGCACACATCCATCTGTGAGATCTCACAAGAATAAGTAACGTAATAAGAATGTTTATAGTCTGTCAGATTTATTTAAGCCCACTGCGTGCGTGTGTTAGCTTGTGCGCATGAGAAACACATCAGTGATGTGTCTTCTCTATATGACACGTGATGTTAGTCACTCGGATGTTGCCTAGATGGGATGGTCATCTGGCCCCTGACATTTCCCAGAGCGCTGGACCGTAGATGGACTCCACTCTGTCAGGTCATCTTTGCATCATCCTAGAATTCATGTCTAGTCATTAAGTGTGGCACGTTTGCATGTGCGTGCTAGAGATTTTGGGGCATCCTGGAAGTGCTAAATATCATGCCTTATGTCACCCTCACCATTTGTTTATATCCCACCATGTTTGTTTGTTTTTTTTGTTGTTTTTTAAATTAGACAGGTGAACATCTACCTGCTAGATGTTTGCTACATAAATCATTTTTCATTTTTGTTATTTGCTATCTGTAGGAGGTAACTATTATTAGCAATAGGTTTGTTGTGAAAAGACCTCTCACCGTTTTTCCCCATTAGCGCCCATTACTGTAATAACTCTTTGTGATGGTGAGTACGTCAACTCACATTAACCACAATGAGATATGAGTTGGCTGGCATGCGCTAGATTCAACAGCATAGTCCAACAGGTGTTTTCAATTTATTGCCTTTGACATTTTAGTAAAGTTTCCTTTTTTTTTTTTCTTCTGTTGAAGAACAGTAGACAGCAGTACATCCTTTTTTATTTTATTTTTTGAATGCAAGGGGATCTGGGTTCAAATCCTGATTTATTTTCTGTGTCTTTTTGCTGTTCTTAAACTTGCTATCAAAAAGAAAAAGAAGAGAAAAAAAAAATATCAAAACAATTTTGAGGTGCTGATTCCAAAATAGTATGTTTTGTTCCAGCCTGTCACACTTAATCACAAAATATCATATGCATTTTGCGGAATTTTTGCTTTTAACAACCATTTGTTAGGTTAAAAAGTATTGTATTATCCTTTTATCAGCAGAATAGCTGCCACAAAAATACATGGTTTCTGTTTTTCTCTAAGTCAGATTACAACTCTCAGCCCATTTTCACATGTATGATATTTTATGCCTAATCCCAAGTATGTAGTTGAAAAAACTTTCATTCTTGTTGTGTGGGGAGAAAGAGAGAGAGAGAGGTGATGGAAAGTTATTTATTTATTTATTTCCACCAAAATGCATGATGCAAAATGCATGCATACAGATCCAATCACGCCCTCGTTAATATATCTAAAGTATAAAGTGATCCAAACCAGGATTCAGACCCATGACTTCTTTATTCAGTATTATTCGCCAATCTGTTCAGCTGAATATCTAAAAAGAATAGCACAGTCATGCATTCAAAATTGGAAAGTACATTGAACTGTTTATTTTTAAGTGTAGTCAGTGAAAACTCAAAGTAGTTGGCTAAGAATATGTGTTTTTTGCTGTGCAGCTCCACTACTGAAGTGTTCTGCAGGAAATCCAGATTGGTGGAGGTGCATGACGGATGATTTGTAATGGAAAGGCTATGTCATGGATGGTTGTGCTTTCTCTGTTCTCTCTTTATTGTGAAACATTCTTTCTCTCTCATTGATTTTTTAAAAGGATTCTTATTTCTGCTCATGTCATACGAAGGCTTAAAATCGGGATTTAAAATAAACTGGTAACAAAGTCTACCTGTTAGCATTTCCCCATGTTTTGCGGTGAGAAGCAAATCCGACTGTAAAACGCTGATTCAGTCTTAATTAGAGGTGTTTGAGACAGTCGTCTCACCCTCTCATCCCCAGCTGTCTGCTCAAGTGACGTGTGAATCTTAAGCCTTCTCATACACTAGCTATGACTAATTACTGAATCTCTCATGTGTTAGATGTCCTGGACCGTTTCTAATCCAACAAGATGCTCCACTTCAAATTGCTGACAGAGAAAAAGCCAGCATTTGTGCTACGCTTAGCTTTTGTCCTCAAGCTTTTTTATTTCCTTTATGTTCACAGAAATGCGTGCCTTAGTAATTATGGGTCATTTGCTGGGCTCTTTGCGTAATTAGAAGTTTAATTGTGCCCCTGGTACAAGGGAATTAGCTAAGCTTTACTCTCCAAAGTGAGCTTCATGCTTCCGCTGCTCTTTGTTGAGGCACTTCCTCTCGTTGTACAACTGGCTTAGTGACATCAGTCAATTACAACCATTCATGGAAACTCAAGTGCCTTTTTTATTTGTTCCTGTGATGAGTGGACAAAATGTGGAATCTTTGTTCCTGAGGGTCAATTATATGTGCTGGGGTGGCTCCTAAGCAAGCGTTTTCACTCTAATCGCTTTTAGACCAACATGTGAAATATTGGCAGTTTTGAGATTTTGCATAATATGCCTACTTGGTCAATTACAATAAAACTGAATTTGTACTGAAAGCTAACTAACACTAACAAAATAAAATCTCCTGCTTGAAAAATCTGAATGCGAGATGTTGTATGGTGGTCACAAATTGTCCAAACAGTGGTAAATGGTGGCTACAGCAGAGTGGAAAGGTTTTGACATTGTGGGCCGATATTTGAAAACTCTCTGCCCATGATGTGGTTCACTGAACTTGATTTTGTTGTGGTTTTGTTGAACTTGGATGCTATGAATGAATGACTGAGAGGAACAAAGGGAGAGAGCTAGATCAAGAGACAGATTACCTGACATTTAAACTTTTAAAATGCATTTGACAGCAGCTGTCAAACTCTTTAACAAAACAGTCAAGTCATTTTATTCAAACCTTAACCCCGATGCCTCCTTTGCCCTGCATAAAACTGCCTGTAGAAGAACAAGAGAATCATTTTCAGTCAATGACATACATGTCAAAATATGGCTCTGTAATAGGCCTGCTTTTTGTACTACTGTTTTTGAAATATTGGGTTTTTTCATCTTCTGGTTTTTGGATCTTCTCTCTATTAGTGTTGTCAAAAGGACCAATATTTTATTTTTCATTTGCTTACAAGGAGAGAGCAGAGTCTATATCCTATAGTGAATCAGGCTGCCAGATGGCAATCAAAATGTTTTGCCTTCACTTTTCAGGATATGAAATGTATACTTAATTTTTATTTACACCACATTTCTTCAGTGTGGAGCATTGTAGCCAATCACAGGCGTGTTTGTTGAGCATGTGAATGCAATGACCAATCAAAAGCATTCAAGTCATAATTTTCTTAATATGTTAGAGTTTGTTCAGCTTGAACACGGCACACTTGCAAATTGTTTAAGTGTAATGAACAAAGTATAAACAGGATGCAAGTATAAACGTATTTTTTGTATCAGTTGTGTATCAGCTTTATTGGTTATAAAAGTAGTTTCTTCTTTTAAAAGTACACCCTGCAAAGTTTATAGAGTGAAGGCCATATTAAAATGTGGGACTAAGTCTGAAAATGTGAATCTTTTTTTTTTTTTTTTTGAGAGAGAACCGTGATAACTGGTGTTGGTGCAATTGGTGGATGACAACACTAGGTCGTATTGAGTTCTTTGAGCATAATTTGCATGCATTTATGTTTTAATTGATAGGTCTGTTATGATTCTGCCTTCACAGTGCCTGGTTTTTGAAGACGCTCCAAATGGGGTAAAGGCGGGTCTGGCAGCTGGAATGCAGGTGGTGATGATCCCAGATGATAACCTGGACCGCAGCCTCACCCAGGAGGCCACCTTGCTGCTTAGAAGCATGGAAGAGTTCAAACCAGAACTTTTCGGCCTCCCTGCCTACCCATAAGAGCAGTAATCACAACAGTGATTTAAATTCCACTACGCTATATCTTGTCATTTTTTGAAAAATGGAATCAGGCTGCTGTGTAGCTCCTGCAATCAAAAACAGGAGAAACTAATCTCAACCATTATTTCTGTCAGCTATGGATTTGCTGTTCAGGGACACAACAGAATGCTGATTGTTTCGGTTTTTTTTTAGCCAATCACAACTCTGAATCTCTTTCCTTTGATCACTCGAATAACACTGAGACAAATTTTGATTATGCTGCTCAATTAGCCTCAGTCGAACCTTTAAACCATATTGACATTTTGCATTTCAAACAATTACAGGGTGTCATTTTCTTTCTTTAATTTTTTTTTTCCTTCCAAATGCTGATGTCTCGAGTGTTTGTGCCTCTGTGTATAAATCTCTAATTCAAGCTCACAACTTTCATTTCATTTCATTTCATTTAATGGTTTAAATTTACAATAAGTGGCGGTTCAACAATTCCGCTCGACCAGCCGTGTTTTCTATTAGCGTTACCTTTCCTCTTTGCAGAGGTCTATTAAAATACCAAAGAGATTTTTGAGTTTGAACCATGTGGCGTAATCCAATAAAGGGGATCCGAGAGCACAGTCGTCTTTCATCTTCTTCCAGTGTCCGCCCTCACAGAGCTGGAGTTAGCATGTTCACTCACTTCAGCGCTGTCCAACATCTCAGAGAGTTCAAGCCTGTCTTCTTTCAGCCTTCCCCTCTGGTAGGAAGAAAAGGGTTTTTGCCAGCATCCTCTTCCTCCTCCGCATATGCCACGTCCTTTCATCCTTAAAGATGGGGTAATCTGGAAAGCTTTTCCTTCTTTAGGTCTTTCCACTCCAAGAAGGCCTTTTACATGTCATTTCACACCTGAAGGATCTAAGGCTTAGGGTGTGAGTGCCTGGAGCGTGTGTGCATACACACCAGTGTTAGAAATTAACTTTTTTTTATTAAGGTGCAATATTAACCCTGGTGGAATTGATTTTTAAGGGGCATTTTTATTTTTGCAAAGGCATATTCTTTCATGTAAAACACTAAGTAACACTCAGTTGTAAAAGGCTTCACTATTGATTTAGTTAATTGGAATAAACAACCAATCTAAACGATGACAATGGACTATAATTTAAAAGTAACAAAGTAGATTATTTTGCTAAATTTGTACTTAAGTACAAGTAAAAGTACAGCTTTAAAAATATGTACAAGTATGTGAAAAAACTACTTAATTACAATAACGTGAGTAGTTGTAATTCGTTATCTCCACATATAACATATAGCTCAACAAATTAAATAATTTGTTTAACTTATTGACCTCTTTCATGTTATTTTAATAGCATATGACTCATGAGCACTGGAATATGACATTCAACTAAGAAATGTGAGATATTTCTTAGATAAAAGATAAAAAATATGCACATATATGGAGCCGCCCTTTCTTAAGAAATTTTTTTTTATGAGATGCTTAAAGTATAAAAATGTGCATTGTTACTCTGTAAATATTGTACATCCATAAATAATTTTGCGATTTCTTTTCTTTTTCTGAAACGTTGATTATTGTTGACTATATTGTCATTGTAATATTAACACAATTTTTAATGCATTTGTGCATCTAGGCCAAAACAAAAACGAAACAAAACTAAATTTGAGTGTCATCAGAAGTCTCACTAGTTTTTTTTTTCCTCTTCATGTTCCAGCCCGTATTAATAATACATTTTGGTTGATTACAGTGTTTAAAGCCATGTTTCTGTTATTATTTAATTGTTTTTTGTCTTTATTTGCAAATAAATTTGGTCTTAAATTCTTTCTCATTTAATTTGCATTAAAATGTCCAAAAAGAATCTACCATTAATTTAATTTGAATTAAAATGTCCCAAAAAGTCTTCTATTAAACAGGCATAATATACCCTGCATTCATCTGGGTTTAATAAGAAGCACTGAGCATGCATAATTACAAACAAACAAACAAACAAACAAACAAACAAAACACCCCTTTAAGCAAGGTCCAGTTTTTCATAACCTGCATGTGCAGTATTTGTATGTGATATGGCATTGCAGGGTTATATTATTTAGCAGATGCTTTTATTCAAAGTGACTTAATGAGGAACAGCATGTCACAAGCATGACACACGTCATAATTTTATGCAAGTGTCTTGTTCTTTTTCTTTTGCATTTACCTCCAAATAAATTGCTTTATGTGAATACATCCTGACCCACTGATGTCAGTGATTAACCAATACAAAAAGTGAAATGAAATGAAAACACAGCTGGGACTCATGAGTTAAATCCCTGACTGACACACATGCACAAATGCATAACCCTTGTTAGGGCTGCTTCCACTCTCATTTTTCATAATATAGGAAAACATTTTAAGTTATAAGCTAGCGTTTTGTGTATGTACACAATAAAGATTTACAGGTAATCCAATATGTAGATATCTTTGCTCACCAGTGGATCATCTGCAGTGAATGGGTGCCATCAGAATAATCCACAAGTAATCTACATGACTTCAGTCTGTTAATTAACATATTGTGAAGCAAATCTTGTTTGAATTCATCGTGATTAAGGAGATAAATGTCACTTCTGTCTATAGGAGTCCTCAAACCAAATTATTTCTCCAGTTCTGATGGCACCCATTCACTGCAGAGGATCCATTGGTGAGCTAGTGGTGTAATGCTAAATTTCTCCAAGTCTGCAAACTCTAAGGATGAGGACATTTTCACTTTTGGATGAACTGCACTGTAAAAAAGAAAGTGTAATTTTAACTGTAAAAAAATCTTGTGAAAACATTGTTAAAAACAATTACTGAAAAACACTGTTAATAGGTTAACAGTAAGCTCTCATACTATATACAGAGAAAAACTGTAAAACATCTACCAGACATTTAATGTCATTTTACAATATAATGCTGTTAATTGTACCGTTTTTAGAAGTAAATAGGACAAATTGTACAGTATACATTGTACAGTATAATTTACAGTCAAAAACTGTAAACTAATATTTCCAAAATTCTCAGCGTGACGCTCCACATTTGAAATTATTTTGCTTAAATAAGCATGTTTTGTGTTTGCACGAATGACTATATATATTCTGCATGTGGCGAAGCTACTTGTGATGAGCTTTGACTTTTCATGTGGCTTTCTCTTTTACTACCATTATTATGGTGGTTGTTAAGTTAAAGGTACAGTATGTTAAAATTGTTCTTGTTTGTAAATTACAGTTTTATACTGTGAAATGTTCATTTACTGTAAATGGCTATAAATGTGTTTACAGTTTTTCTTAATTTTTTACAAAATTATTCTGGCTACCACAGCTGTCTTTTTTTTTTTTACAGTGTACTCTTCAATTTGACCTGCACAGTACTTTGAGGAGTTCATTTATGGTTGGGAATTTGTCTGCCTTAAAAGGAAACCATAAAATGCATTACGTAATAACATAAATCCATAGTGTCACTGTGCACTGGTGTAGAAGCTGTTGCGTTTGTCCATGCTCAGCGAGACAGACGGAGAGGGGGAGATGCCTTAGGCTGGCCACCGGCCATGTCCTCAGTTTATGTAAAAATGAGCCACCTCTGCCTGACTGGAGCACTGAAAATCCATCCTGGGAACACTTTGATTGGTTGGGAATGTGACTGTCACCTGACCGCCAGGAGGCAGAGTATAATAAGCAGGTCTGTAGGGAGGTCAGCCTGCATTATTTGAGGCCTGTTTAAATAGCCAGGGTAAAAGTGGAATGATAGATAGAGACGGCGAATACATGGTTAGTAAAGATATGGAGAAGGAACGCTTGAAGAGAAGCAGAGTGATAAGGAGAGAAGGAATGGAGCTTTAGGAGAGAATGCAGGAGGGTGACAGTGATATATAGGAAACAGAGCAGGGAGCAGAAACTAGGAGAGATGGCTCTTTTCAGACGTTCTCTTCCTCTATTCACTGCAATGCCGGAGGGGCAGAGTGTGTGGACTACATTCATCCACAATGTCAGTCTTTGTCAGGATTTTATCAACACTCAGGGATCCGGTCCTTACGTGGACCAGTAGAACACGCTCTTCCAAAAGACTCTTGGTATAGATGACCTCATTTCAAACATAAAAGCCTTTTTTATCCTCTTAGAGACTGTCAGACCCTATTGGACAAGTGATTCCACTGTTTAATAATAAAAAAGAGCTCATCTGATAAGACCGCCAGTCCTTCATATTTTAAAACCGCCATTCAGACTTGTCATTGCTAGGTTCTGCTGTAAAATAAAAGCTATAAAAAAAGCATAGAAAAAGTGCATTGAGTGTCACATATATTGAAATTAATTTAATTAAAAGTAAAGGTTCACATTTAGCATGTAGAGGAGTAGGCAGTTGAACGAATTTTGGAGCATAATACAAAATATTACATCAATATTAATATTATTTTAGATTAAGATTTCAGATGATTTCTTAGCCCTTTTTTGTTGTTTTGTTTTTGTTTTTGTTATTTTGCTTTGCTCTGCTTTTTGTTTTGTTTTGCTTTGCTTTCTTTTTCTTTAGTTTTCCTAATGTGGTCACTGAATTTTATACCCCACTTGGAATAATCATCCAGAAATAACAATGTCACAAGCCTCTCGTCTCTCAAACATGGATATAAAATATTGTAAGCAAAAACTAGACATCACCAAGATCAAATTTCATCTGATACAATATTTTGTCCCTCAACATTGAATATGAAGCAAAGCATCAACCAATATTAAAGAAATAGAAATGCACACAAGCTTCTGCTTTTGAATGATCTGCCTTTGTTTATGAAGAAAAAGTAAAAAATATTGCTCTGCAATTTTGGGTGTAAGTGAAAAGCACCCAGAAAATCAGACGTGGTTGCAGCATCCGTTATTCACACGGACTTGATGAGAGAATGAATTCTATTATAAATTCTATTACGATACCAGGTGGTAGAGCTGAAATAATGGGTAAGAGACAAAAGAAAGAAAGAAAAAACAAGATGCATTTAGATATGCAGGAAGATTACGGCAATCCAGCTGCCTAAGATTGTACTGTATTGATACTAGCAAATGAGTTATTTCCCCTGCAAGGTGAAGAGATATATATATATATATATATATATATATATATATATAACACTCACAAACACACAGTACCATTTGATTTTTATAGGTTTAGGCCTGGAATTTGACAGATGTGAATGAAAAACCTGCATTTGCTTGGTATTTGCATACATATTCTCTCTCCATCTCTCTTTTTTCACACTCTCTTTTTTTCTACATGACATAAAAGCCAAATAACTCCCTTTCTATCACTGGTGAGCCTGTCGAAGAGATGACACTTTAGCAGGAATGAAATCCAGTGAGAAAAGTGCTCAGCCAGCAAGAGAGCTGGTGGTGCTCTTGAAACTTCAGATGATGTTTTCTACTGTACTTTTGGGTCTCCGAGCCGTCCTTCCTTCCTGCACATGTGAGCTGGTCAGAACCCTGCATGAACTGCTCCACTGCTACATGCTTCATTTTTTTTCTTTTCTTGTTACACCCAGGACTAACAGTGTCTATGTAAGAGCCCACAGTTGTCTCCTTGCAAGAAAAAACTGGCAGGCGAAGGGCAGCCAACCTCTACAGTATCTGCAGTGAAGTCATGACAGTATACTGCAAAATGAATGTTAAATACATACGTATCTATTGAAATTGCTCATATTTAAATATTTTAAAGAATATTGTAACACATATTATTCTGTTGAATTATTATAAATGTCATTTTAACTATTTTACATTTTAATATGATTGAATTTATTTATTTTATTATTTGAAAAAACTCTTATGCTCGCCAAGGTTGCATTTAATAAATAAATAATTGTATTTATTAATTATTATTATTATAAATATTTTAAACAGCTAGGTACAACAAGGTAATTTGTTCTGGATTTTCAGCAGCCATGTTATAACGTTATAAATTTCTTTACTGTCACTTTATCAATTTAAGATGTGAATAAAAATATGAATTTCTTTAAAAAAACTTGCTGACCACAAACTTTTGAATGGCAGTGTACATTTATACATATATTATGCTGTGAACAGTCCTTTTTCAGCTTTGCATATCAATCTGGAAGTTTATTTGGAAAGTATTTATAGGTAAAGTTTGAAATATAATTTTTTTTTTCTTTAAAATATTTAACAAAAATGTCTCCAGAACTTGAATCATCTTCTGAAAGATGAAAAGGCACTGAAATTTCCTCCATTTGGCAGAAATAACTTCATGTAGCCATTTCTTATAATTGTAATTGTCCCAGTCTCAGTAGGAGTAATCTTGCCCATTCCTCCATCCTTTAACTATACAAATTCTCAAGCATACTTTTGTTATAATAGTAAGTTTTCTGTCCATGGGAGCTTTCAGTGTGTTTTGCTAAGATTTTGTAAAATTACAATGTTGTCTTCCAATTACTATTTCTCTTCCAAACATGACATGTGTTTATGAATGCATTTGTGTGCTCATGTTAATTCTCTAACCAGGCTTTTTATCCTGTCTTCTTCTTTACTTTTCCCCAGCATTGTTTGTCCTCCCACAGAATTATGCAGATTTATGCATCTTCCTAATTGGTTGATTATTTCCCCATGTGACTATTTAAAAACTATTTGTTCCTTTCTGCTATCCGCATTTGTTCTCTGCCTGGCTCAGGAGGGGGTTGGGGTGGGTCGATGACTCTGTTGCTGTTGGGTCTTGTTGCCTGCTGAGATATCAATAGATTGTCGACCATGGGAGAGTGTTGTTGAACAGCACTGGCAAACTGTCTCGACTTTTAAAACAAAACTCCTTCTTGCTGACAACCACTTTACAAGTGTGTGTGTGTGTGTGTGCATGTTTATGTGGTTTATGAGGACACAAATTTGTATAATTACATGGGTATGACATAGGTATTACAATATGAAGGTGATTTATGACATTTTCAGTGTCCCTGTAATTCGAAAGGTTTAAAAAACATAGTAAATGGTGTTTTTTTGAAAATCTAAAAATGCACATAGGTTCCTATAAGGGGTAGGTTTAGGTAGGGTCAGCGTAGGGCAATACCACATACAGTCTGTACATTATAACAACCATTACGCCTATGGAGAATCCCCATAAATCACAAAAACCAACATGTGTGTGTATGTGTGTGTGTGTGCACTACCTGCTGATACCAAATGGATATTGAACCAAACCTATTCATGCAATACTCTTATTTATACTTTTCTGTTAATAGCACTGATAAAGCACATTAGTGTCTTGGACTGAAATCATTTTATTATTATTTGTTGTATTTATTTACCATTATCAAAGCCACAATACACATTATGTTTCGGAAAGAAAATATCTTGATGGAGGAGATTTGTTTTCCAAGCAGAATTTTTCTTAAAAAAAAAAAACGCCAGGCTTCATATAGTGTGTTTGGTTTTTCCCATGATTGTGTGTATGTGAGCAAGAGTGATGTCAAGGCTAATGAGTGGGGGTGTGTTACGAATATATATCAGCACTCATGCTTGAGAAATGAATTTAAACTAGCCTGTTAATCAATGTCATGAAGAAGAGAGCAGGAAACGGATGTGGTGGAACCGATGATGGACGAACACACAGATACGCACACCTGCACAGTCAAATTAGTACTTGATGCCATCTAAGGTTAAAAAATCATAAATACAGATTTTATTTTCCTATTTTTTCCCCCTTTTTTGTTTTTACACTCACAAGTAAACAGCATGTATAATTAAAAGTTTATTGTACATACATCATTTCAAGTTTTTTTTTTTTTTTTTTATATGCACATAGACATCAACAAAGCATAATTCTAAAATTATTCAGAATTTCTGGTAACATCCGCATCTCTGTTTGCAAATATATCACACATGGCCAAACAAGCCCAAGGCTACAATTACACCCCATTTGGATGTGGTGTTGGCAGTGTAAATGCTTCGAATCGCCTGGAATGCATGAGTTAAAGGTTAAAATGGACAATTTCCTCTCACTAAGGGAGGGTGTAACCAATGTATTATTTTAAATTCTTTACAAAAAAATATCACTGTAGAAATAGAGTTACAGAGATAAACCTACAGGCCAGTGTAAAGGAATTGTGCTGAGCCGAGTCGCTGTCCGAGGTGCTGAAACAGCGCTTTGTGTATGATGGTTTTCTGGCTCTGTCCAAATGCTGATCAAACTAACATTACACTCCACCAAATGGCTGTTGGAGCTTTAGTCTGTGTACTTTAAAAGTTACAATAGTAGGATCTAAAGTTGTCACAATATCAGATTTTCATTACATGACTACTGTTGCCAGAATGCTGCGTATGGTTGACAAATTTATCTTTCACTTTGCTTGTTTTGTCTGAACCAGCACTTTACACTGATTGGTGTTTTCTAATGCTCTTTCTTTTTCTAGAATCCCAAAAACTGCATATTGGCAAGCAAACTTTTCTTGGGAGCAGGTACAGTGTCTTGAAATCATCAGTTGTTTACTCTAATTTGATTTTGTGTGGGTTTTGTAGCACTGTCACCTACAATGTTGGATTGTCAACCAGTTACTGACACTGCCTTATTTATGATATATATATATATATGTGTATATTATTTATGTATGTTTTGCATGAGTCCTGTTTCCTGTATTTTAGATTGGTTTCCATGTTGTTTTTATTTGCTTATTAACAATCATCTCTACTGTTGTATCATTTTCTTACCGCGTTGTGACAGGTTCTGATACAGTTAGGGTTAACAGAATAATAAATCACATTAAATAAATTCATTAAATTAAAAAAAGTGTGATATGTTTTTTTAGGTATAATGTCACATAATAGAGAGACTTTATGACTAATGCTTTTCCTAAGATATAAAGAGACAGCCAGATTTGGTCACAAATGGGAGATACAAAGTGATATTGAGACATGTAAAGGCACATTAGAAATATAAAGTCACAATTCCAAGATATAAAGTGAGATTACAGATTGTGTAAGTTTTTTTTATTTTTTTTATTCTCAGGATGAAGCATATGACAGATACAAAGTAGATAGCAGATCAATGCAAATGTTGTACTAAAGAATGTCCTACAACCACGTTTTATCGCTCATTATAGGCACACCGTTTTGAAATCCTTAGATGTTAGTTGTGTTTTCAGAGCATTGAAGGACCTCTCAAATATCCACTGAGCTGTTCTACAAAATTGCTTTTTCAGTGGTTGCTGAATGTGCAAAAAAAACCTCAGAGTCTGCCATAATGTTGTGTATTATTTGGTTTTGTTATCAAGAGTGAGGCGAAATTTACATTAGTGAAAGTGGGAATGCATCTCTCGCACTCGCTATTTCTGTCCTAGTCGTTCTCCAGTTACACCTGCAAAACCCATTTAATACCTGTTATTTATCAGCCGGCACAAATGAACTGAAAAACAAAGGAGAAGAAATAAAACCCAATAAAACTGTGAAATCTTTAACAGGGTTGGAAGACAAAGCTCACCTCTTTTTTGCTGTTTTAGTTCAAGTTACTGTTTTGCTTTCATGAACACACAGTCCTCTTGTGAAAGCATTTCAGCAAGTGGCCTTACACACTTGCACGATAAAAGAATCAATTACATTAGGAGCACAGAGGCAAATAAATTCATCTATGAGCTATTGATAAACACAGTATTGAGAATACGGGAAGGTTGAAATATGAAGTGCCTATTCTGGGATGAATGCAGGAATTGGAGAATGTGAAGGGCACAGACAGAAAAAGCTGCTCTCCCATGATTAGCTGTTACATGTGTGACTCACAATTAAGCTCTGCCATGTCACGGTCAACCTGAGCTTCTCGTGAGGAAGGTATTTGAACAGTATTCTAAACAAAGACACATACAGTATCTTTATATTCCCCTATGTAGATTAACTCACAATTTGAATCTATGAATTTGATCAAAAATGAATTTAAAGTGAAATTCACACATACTAAGACGTGTCAGTTGAAAATATGAGTTTAAATTTCCAAACACTACTTTTGTCATTAATTGTAATAATGCAGTGAGGTTATTGTCTGCACAAGGAGTCTGACAACAGCCAGTGCTCCACACAGAGATCTGATCTGAAGTAACAGAACAAACTGAGACAGACTAAATCCAGAAGAACTGTGGCGACGTCTCCAAGATGCTTCAAAAAACCTACCTGGAAAGCTACCTGAAAAACTATGGGCAAGTGTACCTCGGAACAGAA
>JAUMHE010000042.1:5206231-5227297 GCA_032359235.1 Enteromius mattozi
TCTGTTCAGGCCCATATGCACCTTTATACCAAGATGCTACACCTCTGTGGTTGACTAATTATTTACTTAAGTTGTGATGGGATAATTTAAAGCTGTTGTATATTACTTTTTTTGGTTAAAAATTATTCAAAATCAATATCTGAGCAAGTACATAACTAGCCAGTGTTTAAAACTATTGCCTTACTTTAACCCAAATCACGTTTAGCTTAGAATTATGTTTTCTTATTTGTGTGGTACAGGTAGGTTTTCACGGGAAGCATGGCACTGTGTCATTACGTCACATCTGTATGAGTGTACAGCTTATCTAGCGAAAAGATTTACTAATCTTGTCTAGCTCTGCATCTTTTTTTCCTGGTCCGTGACAGTTAGGGTACGTCTAAAAACTCCCATCTCATTTTCTCCTCCAACTTCAAAATCATCCTGTATCACTGCAGAAGTATGGCTGAGTGTTTACAAATTGAACATGCAAAGAAAGTCAAAAGCCTTTTACAAAAAACAGTAAAAATGTAGGACAAGTTACAGACGATCTTGAAGTTGGAAGAGAAAATAGGAGTTTTAAGACATATCCTAACATGTCCGTGAAAAAAATAACAGTTCAGGCAGAGCTACACAAGATGAGCTTTTGAGGTGAGAAAGTAATTATAACTATAAAAAATAACTGATTGTTTCACTGGATAAGACCATTCTTCCTCGCTGGGACTGTTTAGAGCCATTTGAAGCTGCATTTAAACTGCATTTTGTTTTAACTCGGGGACTCCCTAGACATCCATAATATGAAGAGAAATCTAGAACTGTTTTGCTCAAAAAACACGATTTCTTTATGACTGAAAGACATGAACATCCTAGATAAAAACCTTCACAGGTGAGTTGGAGCTCATTAGAGTGGAGTTTACTGTTCCCTATTGATTTAAGAATATTCTCTATTATGTTTTAATATTAAATTCTTGTTTGTTATTTTCAGTTACCTGTGTAAGTTTTGTAGTCGGTTGTTAATTATTTATTGCTTTACTGTATCAGATTTGCTTAGAAAAATTGATGTGACACAGAGTCCTCATAAAGGTTCTTCATTTTTGTATTTGGTTAAATAGAATCTTTTTGCAACACTTCTTTACATTATGCAAACTAGACATGCATTAACATTTTTTATTATATACATAACCCTGGGACGTTCCTTTTCAGGAAGTTAACACTACGTCGAAACGCTATGGGAACGCAATACCAACCTCCCCAGACCCACAAGTCCATGCCTAGTGTGGGAGCCGCACAACTAAGGCACGAGAACAACTGAGCCTGGGGTAGCTGGAAGGTCCAGCCCATAGAACCTGACAAAGGTCAGCGGGGAAGACCAACCCGCTGCTTTGCAGATGTCCAGAACCGAGACACCTGCTAAGAAGGCTTTTGAAGCCGCCACACCTCTAGTCGAATGAGCTGACTCCCATCGGCGAGGGGAGATCAGTAGACACATAAGACATAGAAATAGCATCTACAATCCCACTGCTCAGAGTCTGTCTGGAAGCAGGTAGACCTCTGCGAGGAGGGCCGAAGCAGACCAACAGCTGGTCCGACCTTCTCCACTGAGCAGACCTTTGAATGTAAGTGTCTTTCCTGGTCTGTCTCCCGAAAGGGAGGAGGGCAAAAAGCCTGAAGCACAATAGGCTGCGGTGGTACTAGAGGGACCTTGGGGACATATCCCGCTTGAGGGAAAAAAAAGACTTTCGCAAAACCGAGCGCAAAGTCAATACAAGAAGGGGCCACTGATAAGACGGTAAGTCCCCCACTCTCTTGAGAGAAACTAGCACCAACAAGACCGCAGTCTTGATGGTGAGGAGCCAGTCAGAAACGTGCTCCAAAGGTTCGAAGGGAGCTCGGCAAAGACAGTCCAGTACCACTGCCAAATCCCAAGTAGGAACTCGGGACCTAACTAAAGGCCTTAGCCTAAGTGCACCACGGAGGAAACAAACTACTAAAGGGTCCTTACCCACTGAATGGCCATCCAGAGGGGAGTGGAAGGCCGAAATAGCCACCACATACACCTTCAAGACCTGTAGACAATCTAGCCTGCAGAAACTCCAAAACTGTACCAATCGAGCAGTTAAATGGGTTCTGCTGATGGCTAGCACACCATGAGGTGAAGAACTTCCACCTCAAAGCGTAAAGTTTCCTCGTAGAGGGAGCTCTGGATTGAAGGATGGTCTGTACAATCTCAGCTGACAGACCAGAAGCTATGAGTTGTGCCCCCTCAGAGGCCAAACCCACAGGTTCCACAACTCCGGGCGAGGGTGCCAAACCGAGCCCCCTGCCTGAGAGAGGAGGTCCCTCCTGATGGGTATCTCCCACGGAGAGCCGTCGAAGAGGGAAGTCAGGTTCGCAAACCAAACTTGGCCCGGCCAGAACGGTGCTACTAAGAGTAGACTGACCGCATCCTAGCGGACTCTTTCCAGAAAGGCGTACAGACGAAGCCTTGGCCAGGTCTGTACCATAGCGTCCAGCCCCAGAGGAGCTGGATGAGCTAGAGAGAACCAGAGGGGACATTGCGCGTTCTCCTGAGTTGCGAAGAGGTCCACCTCTGCTTGATAGAAGACTGTCCAGATTCGCTGTACGACATCTGGATGCAATCTCCATTCCCCGGATTTTAGTCCCTGTCTCGACAGGGTGTATGCCCCCACATTCAGCTGCCCAGGGATATAGACTGCCCTTAACGAGAGGAATCTGCCCTGGGACCACAAGAGGATCTGGCGTGCCAGCTTGAACAAGGGGCACGAACGCAGACCTCCCTGGCGATTGATATAAGAGACACCAATAAGTACGAACCAACACAAGACGATGCCTCAGGTCTGGGAGGAAGCACCTCAGTGCTTGAAAGACAGCCAACATCTCTAGACAATTTATGTGAAGATGCTGCTGATGGTTGTTCCACAGACCATGGGCCGGGCGACCACTCATGACCGCCCCCCAACTGATGAGGGATGCATCGGCTGTCAGCATGACACAACGACACGGAGTCCCTAGAACCGGGCATGAATTTAAGAACTCTAGGCTCTTCCACATGACCAAGGCTTGCACATATCATCGGGAGACCTTGATCATATGAAAAGGATTTGCCCTCTGGGAAAACCTTTTGCTTTTGAGCCACCACTGCAGAGGTCTCATGTACAGCAAGCCCAGCGGAATCACACTGGAAGCTGCTGCCATTAGACCCAATAGTTTTTGAAAAAACTTGACTGTCAATGAGTGGCCTTCCTGCACTCTTCTGACTGCTGTGAGAATCGAGTCGACTCGAGCGGGAGACAATCGTGCCCGCATCGTGACCGAATCCCAGATTACGCCCAGATAAGTGGTTCCCTGAACCGGAGAAAGCACACTTTTCTTGGTGTTTAGTCTTAACCCCAATTGTTTCATGTGAGCAAGCACGACATCTCGATGCCGGCCCACCTCGCTCTGCGACCGGCCCAATATCAGCCAGTCGTCTATGTAGTTGAGAATGAGAATACCCTGAAGCCGCAACGGAGCTAAGGCCGCATCTACTACTGTACTAAAAGACTGATAGATCGGTAGGGGATTGATGCCTATCCACCACGGGACTCAATTAAGAAGTAAAACAGGAGACAGAGCACTGTTCCACTCTTTATCTGATAAATCTTCTCAACGGTTCACAGCAGTATGGCTCACAGTCACAAAGTGTTAAATGTGGTCTGTCTGAAGCAAACAGAATAAACAATCATCAGTTTGTGTCTACTAAATATGAATTATACAGACAGGTAAATAACAATCTGTAATATTACACTGCTGACACGTTATATGAACTAACATAACAAGCATAGTATTTAACGGTCACGAGCATAAGCATTGGAATCAGCGCATATATCAAATATAACAACAATACAAAGAATGTAAGATCAGTTACACAAGATGAATTCTCTATTACAACAATGAGATGAAGATCGGTGACTTATAATAAGGAATAACTGAATAAACTTACATTCAATCACGCACATAAACACCTGAGGTAATTGCGGAGCGAGCGGCTGTGTCTAAGTGAAAGTAAATTGGAAAAACCGGAACTAACGCGAACTAGCGGCATACCGTCAGAATAAAAGTCCTTCTACTTTATCACACATAGGGAATTTAGAACAACTGTACTGCAACAATGAAACTATAAATCACATTTTTGAGACACATGCATTTGCCTATCAGTCAAAACTATTATATCAAACAATATTTGGATTTTGTTTTTGAATAAATTTTTCTTCTTCCAAACATATATGTCACATAAATACCTATAAGTCAACTAATTCTCATTAATTTGCAACTACATGTCTACTAGCTCTCAAAGTAGACTTTTAGGGTAGGTTTAGGGTAAGTAGAATGAGTTGACATGTGCTTGGAAAGTTTCTAATATTCAGTATGTTGTATGTTATGGACCCATCAAAATAAAGTGTTAGAAGATATTAAGCAGACAGTCTTACTGTTAGTAGAATGTCTACAGTGGATTAACTAAAGTGTTACTGATTGTTATGTTGTGGGTTTGAACTTAGCATTATACCTATAGGTTGACATGCAATGCAGTGTAAAAACTGTGGTGCTTTGAAAACAGCTTGGCATGTGTGTTTATGGATCAACTTGTACCTTAACTAGTAGCAGGAGTTTATGGCAGAACCTATTACTGGACACTGGTCCACAGGAGCTGAGCTTAAAGCAATAGTCCAACCAAAACTGTAAATTCAGTCATCATTTACATATAGAATATTAATAACCAAAACAGTTTTGGTTCCTATTGACTTCCAGTACATTGCATTGACTAACAGTTATTGGGAAGATGGTACAGTCGATAAGAACATACCAATATACCAAAACCAACATTATTAAATATATTTTTTTGTGTGTTCCACACAAGTGTGAAACACTGTTATTATTATAAATTAATAATGACAGGCTTAGAAAGTGTTTAGGAAACATTTTTGATAATGCAGTTCCATTTAGTCCCACTAGTGTCCAACCTGGTCTCATAAAAAAGATGTACCGTTTTTACGTGCCTTAATGCACATTTCGCTGCCGTTTCAATAATGACGCTTTATTAATCAAAACTCTAAATTTGTGTGAAAGGAATAAAAGGTGTCAGAGTTTTACTGCCTCTAGTGTTCATTTCTTTTGGAAACTGCAGTTATATGTACTTATTGGTACATATTCTGTGTCTCGCTAAAAAGTGCACCAAGGTACGTTTATGCCATGAGACCTCTTTTTACTGAAGAGTAGAACTCTTCAGTCTGGCTGTGGAGATCATCTTAATGTTTAAAATAACTGTGAAAAGAACCACTGTTCTCCAATTTTGGCTAAGATCACAAAATGGCTTCAGGTGATGGTATATGTCCGAGCGATTACACAGAAGTGTGTAGGGCAGTAGATCTCCTTTCCTCTGACAGGAAGTCAGATGAGTGGAAAGACAGGGGTAAGTGTCTGTGGAACCGGTCAACCATGAAAGCAAATGTCATAGAACTTCACTGCAGGGCCATGTGTTCATAGACACATATACCTACGCACAATTACATACTCTGTACACAAAAAATGTGAATGTGACCACATAGTTTGATTGTACTCCCTTTTTTAATGCTCAAGAGTGGTGGCAGTATGAGTGCATTTGGAATATCTGCATTGCCTCTTTCTAAGGGTGCTTAATAAATGTCCAGTCTAACAGATTGTGTGTGAGCTTTGTGGGCACATTGCTGGTGATGTATTAGAGTAATTACACACAAATCCAAATGTGCAAATATAGGATTGGACTTATATTTAAAGAAGACTTTTACATGCAGTAATACCAAATGTTATCCATACAACTTGCTTGCTGATGTAGCTAAATACATGGAGTAAGATCTTTAGATCTTTTACATCTATACATGTCAAATGATTTATCGGAATGCCTGTTGGATATAGTAATGAACCCATTTCAGAAATATATGAATTCACAAATAACAAACCGAAATGACTTACAGCTTTGCAGGCAGGTGCTGTTTAATACACTTTTCTGCTTTTTGACCTTTTTTTTCTATGGAGACATTGTGTAACACCGCAATACTTCTCATTGTGACTACTTAGATTACATGTTACACATAGGCAACACATATTACTCATGTAAAATAATTCTGGTTAGACTATATATAAACTGGGATTTATTTTTCATGCTATCAAAATTTGGCATATTTTTTTTTACGGACAAGCTTTAATAATTCAGAGCTTATTTTGCGAGTAAAGACATTTCTGTGGACCTTTAATAATGCATTACAACTTAATTAGTTTAATTATTAGCAAATCTTTAATTATTTATCGTGTGATTCACATCATTAATAAGGATGGCCCATTGTCAATTTATTTTCCACCAGGTCAATATTGACATAGACAGTTCGCCTTTAGCTTAATTACTGAGCCACCAGGTCAGTACAGCTTTAAAATCTTTGGGCTTGATTTATTAAAAATCTGCCATTATCATCCTTTTATGAGGAGATTATAAACAAATGAAAGTGATTTGTCTTATTCAAGGCACAACCCTGGGCCGTAACTGCTATGAATATTGAGGTAGACATGTCTCACCCAATATTTAGATTTAGAGGTTGCTCAATATAGGTTTTCTCACGATTTATTATTTTTTTTTTAGTAGTAAGTCATTACAATTGTTTAGATGATGCTGACTAAATAGATCAGTACTTTGTTACAAAAAAAAAAACAAAAACAGATCTGAAAATGAACAAAAGCATAAATGTATGCTAAATAAACTAATGATCTTAATTATTATAAAACTAATATTTGTTAATGTTAATGTCAGTTATTAAGTTTTACTAGACTGTTATTTTAATGTTTTTACTGCTTGTGCAATTCAGTAAAATGATAGAATAAATGTTAAATAAAATGAGGAACATAATTTCTAAAGGGACTGTTTGTATCTAATATGCAATGTCAAAATGTAGATGTAAATTGTGAAGTAGATTAGCAAGGCAAACATCTGAAATGTTCAGAATGAAAGATTGTGGTGCTGTCAAATTCACTGAATATTTTTATTTGTTGTTACATTTTATGAAATTTATGAAAAAGCAGGTATGGGACAGAGTATAATTAATGTGTCACATTTTTTGGGCGATAACATATTCAGTAATTTTCGTCCAATGTTAGCGCAAGTTTAAAGGTTGTTCCTATAACCCTCTGAGCAAACAAGAAGAAAAAGTGACAAGACCAACATCAAGCCGAATTCACCTCAGAGCAGATGTTTACTCCACTGATCAGTGATTTACTCACAAACTCATCTCAGTCACACAACAGCAATATTAAACAGCAGCACATTTGAATTTGATGTGGAATACTCTAAAATGAATCAGACAATGCTGACATTCTCAACAGCATTAAAATGGAAAACAGAAGGAATAATGTTGTATATTTTGATTTGTTTTTTATGTAAATTATATATGCCTACTTATACTATATTAACTCATTCCTAACCCCCATCTGTAGGACTTAGCACAGGTCCCACCACTCTCATATGTTAGTCTGGAGCCATCCGACATTCACTTTTGTGGCTGGAAACACATACTGTAAAGCTGCACCATTGCAGAGCTTTGTACAATACAAGCCTCTTTAGGAGGGCTGTACAAAAGAAGTCATTACTCAGAAAGAACCATGTAAAAGGATCTGTGCAGTTTGCCAAAATTCATAACACTGATGTATTGGTGAAGGGAAAGATTTAGAGTCCAGGACAGAGCTGTTTAGCTAGAAATCAAGCAGATCTGTGTGATGCAAACCTAACAATACACCACACAGAACACACCACATCTAAAATGAAGCATGGTGGTAGAAGTATCACGCCGTAGGGCTACTTTTCATCAGCAGGGACAGAACATCTTATTACAAAGAAGAAAAATGGAAGACCCAATGCAGAGAAATAATGCAATAGAATATCATTTGACCCGATATAAACTGAATCTTGGTAGTTCATTTTTGAGAAGATCAATAATTCCATGTTACATAGGCTACATGACTTAAAAATATCTATATGGGAATTGATATATGCTAATGCTACATCTCTTTTTGACAACAATATCGTACATGTCTAACATTAGCATAATTCACAGCTTAGTAAATTTTTAATGTACCTAAATACAATATTACTGTATTTGTAATTTGGTAATACACAGTGCAGTATCTCTGCAGAAACACAACCCTTTTTTATTTTTTTTTTAAGACTCGACATTTACTATTAGGCCATTATTCATACAGGAAAGGAGAGAGAAATGCAGGCTAGCAAGGTTGCTAATCATTGGACGTCCTACTGTATCACGTAATTAAAAATCTGGCCTTTAGGCTGAGACTACTGCAATGTATTATTAATATCATATTTTGTGATAAAACCAAAACTAATAAAACAAAAGAAGACAAAACAAGTGTATAATTATTCAGGATCTATTCATGATCACCTCTTGGCAAACTTATTACATGTCTTTTTTTTTTTTGTTTTGTTACAGTCCAACCTCCTAGTCCCTGTTGTGTGGTGCTTATGACCCAGCAGGGTGGGTGTGTTGTTCACACTCTAGTGATTTACATGCTACTTGCTTTTGTTTATACAGCTTGACATCCCACAATCCTCTGTAAATTGAAGAAATATTGGAACCTGCATGATCTCTCAGTGTGAGGCGATGTTAACACACAGCACTGCATATGTAATGAGCCAAGGTCATTTACAGAAACACCAGAATCCTGATGCTCATTCTGCATTTGCTTAAAGCGAGTGTTTTTGGCACTTTATTCTCCCCCTCATTTGCACAACAAAATGCAAGACTACTGAAGATTATGATTAGTATAATTTGTATTTTATAATAGTAAAATTTTGTTCAGTAAAATATTTGTAATTATCTGCAATATGAATTTATTCATTTAGAAATATTTTTTTAAGCTGTAATGACTAATCCTGATTGTGTTTCAATAGGTATTTTTTATTTTATTTTTTTTAACTTGAAATCATTTTGGAAATGATTTTTGTTTAATATTTAAGCTGCTGTTTTAAAATCTGTTCCCCCATTTACTTTTCTCCTGTTGTTGACAGTAGGAGCCAACACAGTCAAAGGCGATGATTTCACCAATAATGAGGGTGGCGAAAATAAAGGTATTTTTTCCATCTTTTTTCCATTTTTTAACAACAAAAAAGATTCCAGCCTGAAACCTGCATGAAAGCGAAACCAATGTTTTTTCCTGTAATGAATTCTTTAGATTTATTTAATTTTGTTCTTACGTTTTTTGGCCATCGAAGCGCACCATCATCTTTTTGACACCTCTTTCCTCTTTGGCGATTCCTAGCACAGAGCTGAAGGACTGTGTGAAAAGGCTAAAGTTTGCCTCTGCAGAAAATACAAGAACATCCATAAAATAACACTTGTTCCCACCTTCTCCCAGTGCTGCAAAGTGAAAGATGGTCGACGAAAGTCTGCATGCTTTACCTCTCCTCCTCAAAGAAAAGATTAAACAGCCATGTTTCCCTCTTTTTTCTCAGTTTTGACATTGTTTTTCCTTCATTGCCCGGTGAAGCATGAGCACTAACCTGTGTTGTTTTGACAGTGGAAATCTGTTCATTTGTAACTCCTGTCAGATGCTGTGTTGAAGAAACTCTTCTCGCTGTAATATTAATGGCTTGCTCTTTTGCATCCCATTACACATGGACAAATAATATTTTATAAGACACAACGCATTATAAGCTGCCAAGAAAGGGTAGAGCAATGTTAATGTATGTTGTATACATAGTAGTAAAATTGTAAATATGTATATATATATATATTACATTTTTTTTTTTATAAAACTATGAAATAGAATTGTTGATATTTTGCAGAAAGTGTCATGGATTGATAAATATGACACTAAAACCGCCAGTAGCTGGAAACAAGCTGCTGTTTTAATAAATGATGGATTGAATCATTCAGATCAAATGATTTGTTAAAAACAGCTGATTCAATGAGAAGCAAGTGATTATGTTTATGAATTGATCGTTGAATCAATGGCTCACTCAATTCATTCAAAAACTATTTTTTTTTAGGACGGATCTATTTTATTTGAATTAAAAGGTGAATATATATACTGTATATATATATATATATATATATATATATATATACACATACAATAGTCACACCCAAAAATGAAAATTATGCTTTACTAACCATCAAAGTATCCTAGGTTTTTATAACTTTATTCTTTCATTCTAATCCAATCAGAGTTATATTATGTATGGAAGTATGGAAACTTTGCCTCCTTTGCTAACTCTTACTTTTCTTAGATTACTCATGAAGACAATTTTTAATATGACTACGATTGGATTTGTCTGAAAGAAGTAGAGTTGAGTAAGACATGGGCAAATTTACATCTTTGGGTGAACTAACCCTTTAAGTTTAGGTATTAGTGGTATTAGGAATGTATGATATAGTTATGAAGAATATGTGCTTTATAAGCATTAATAAATAGTAATAATTATTAAGTAATAATTACTATGCTAAATTGTTACCAAAACAGAAGCCATCTAAAGGGGATGGTAAGGTGAACAGTGATTTTACAGAGAGGATTATCTTTTCTATTATACTTTATAATTTTTATTTTTGTTCAACATGAGGGATTCCACCCCCCCCCCCCCCCAAACAAAAAAAAAAAAAAAAAAAAACTCAAGCCCCGTGTAAGCTAATACATGTCAAAGAAACAAAGAGGCAGGTCAGTTAAACATATATGATAATTGAATTGATCTGTATTGGGTACAGGACGTAGTGGTGTCTCTTGACACGTCTGATAAATTGCTGTAGTGGATCTGACTGTGGTTTTGTGGCTGCCAAGGAGTCAGCTGTCATGATCTCTGAGTGATGTGTGCGATCATTGATTGCTGCTGTCCAGACATGTTGTACTTTCTGATTGCCCTCTGATACCTGTATCTGTATGGAATAGAACAAACACATGTTTGTAGCCAGCTGGGAATCTTATTATCTTATTTTTGCTCTTTTCCAAGGTTCAGCCTGAGCAATAATCTAAATACTATTGCTCACAACATTTGTTGAAGTAGATAGCATTCCTTTTGGCGACCTGTCATTGTGTGAACACATAATGGTAAAATTGTCAATATCAACAGTTAATTTAAAAAAAGGTAGTTCCCACACAAAAATCAAAGTCTGTCATCATTTACCTCACCCCTGTGCCATTCTAAACCTTTCTTTCATCTGCAGAATAGAAAATAATATATTTTGAAGAATATTGACTTCTGTTGTACAAACAAAAAACACAGAGAAAGAAGAAAGAAAGAAAATCGTTAACACTTTATTTTACGGTTACACTTATTCATTGCTTATTAGCATGCATATTACTAGAATATTAGCCATTTATTAGTTCTAATTAAGCAATGCCTTATTCTACATGACCTTATTCTACATCCCCAATCCTACCCAATACCTAAACTTAACAACTACCTTACTAACTATTAATAAGAAGCAATTAAAGAATTTGTTGAGGGAAAAGTCATAGTCAATAGTTAACAAGTGTTACCGATTCTAAAGTGTTACCATAAAATCATGCTGTTGTTTATAATTGTTAAAAAAATGTTTATAATTTTATAATAAGCCATATAGCTTAACAATGTTGTAATGTTGACCATGAGCTAAAAAACAGCTATATAATGAATAGACTTGGACTTTGTACTGAGTTGTCCATATGGCATATTAACATTAACAAATGCCTATTTAATCTTTGCTTTTTGAAATCAGACTGCTTTAAAAAGAAACAGTGTTAAGTCATGTAGTACCTCCACCAAACGCTTCTTGTTCTAAAGAGATGAAGATGGTGTTTTCAGAAGGGCAGGATCGATGCTCTCTGTCTGTGCGAACATCTGCAGTGGCGATGAATTACTCTTCCTGGCTCCCTTGAGGTTGTACCTATGCCATAAGACTCCCCTGCAAAATCACCCTACAGCAATGCACCAGCCTCCGCAATTTCCTGCCACCTTTAAAAACTCACCCAGAAAGACTCTTTAAATGCATAGAAATGAAAGAGAAAGCTGTTCTTTCCATCTGTAGTCCCTTTAAAAGGATGACACTCTTTAGACTCAGCTTGTACAGAAAGAAAGAGCTTTAGTTTGGAAATGAACGAGTGAAAGAATATCACTTGTCAACCATGCCTTAATTGGTTAACATGGGCTCTGAATGAAGGGCCTACGGCATTACTTCAACAGCTTTATTAAAGGTTGATGTTGAAAGTTTACATTTGGGACCCAGTAGCAGTACATGAATATCAAACATGGTGCATGTCCAGAAGCCACGGTTGACTTTGGCTTGATGTGAGGCCAATAATCGGCATACAATTGCCTTTAATGATATATTACAGCTATGTTTTCACTGTTGTGCCTGTCCTGTATTGCTGTGCATTACAATTCTGTGTTACAGCTGAACAGACTGACTGAACAGCTCAGCATTGTACAGACTGCATGGTCATTAACAGCCATCCTTCCCTACTAACACTTCTGGGAATAGATCTTTCAAAAATGAAAATTCTGTCATTATTTTCTTATCTTTCCAAAACCTGTATGACTTTGTTTCTTCTGTGGAACACAAATACGAGTTAAGTTTTTATTTATTAATTTATACACAATTATATGTAAGTTTGGGGCCAGTTCAGTATTTATTTTTTTATTATTTTTTGGTAACACTTTACCTAAATCCTTTATGTGTAATCCATTATATATATAAAAAAAAATATTTTAATGCATTAATTATGCCTTGTAATATACATTGTAATATATTGTACAATCTCATGAATAATTGTAACCACAGTTAATACATTGTAACACTTATTAATTAATTGTTGCATTATGCATTTTAAATGTTCATTTGGTTTTAATTATTTATGAGAAATAAATAATCTATTACAACACACCTTATAAAAATTAATTAATTATTTCACAATATTACAGCTTTTACTGTATTTTTGGTCAAATAAATGAAGCTTTACCAGAAGAGACTTCTGTAAAACTTCAGTATACTCTGCTAAATGTCGCCTTCCATAGTGTTGCATAGTAGCCATACAGGTTCAGCATGACACAAGGTTGAGAAAATGCTAACAGAATTTTCATTTTTGGGTGGACTATTTCTTTAATAAGAAATGTTGTGTCTAATGAAGAATTCAGCTCTTTCTCTCTGGTTCCTGCTCTGTATAAAGATGAGTAATGTGTGCAGTGCCGTGCAGCACATGAGGGAATATATTATCCTCCTCGGCCTGTCCTGGCAATGATGAATGTCCAGGGTGTGTGCACTGCGGAGTCACCCCCACTCACTCTCTCCTTTCGTTCCTTCCTCCCTTTCCTTTTCTCTCTATCTCTCTGACACTCTTGCGCTCTGTATTTTTTTTCTTTTATTTTGTTTCTGTCTTTCATGTTCTCTCATCCTCTTTACCTGTGTCTTCTTGTCACTGCACAGTTCCACAGACAAAACAAGAGAGGGAACTTGTATAACATCTAAGCGGTGAAACTCTTGGCACTGACAGGATGGGGTCAGAGTGGACGCCTAAAGGGCAGTTCACACAGGAAACATTCTTGCATCTGGCTGGGCTGTTCTTCTATGCTCTAGAAAGATTATGAGTAACTGAATGAGTAAACAAAACAACTACGACCAGAAAAAAGATAAAGAAATAAAGTGGATAAGATGCATAGAATGCAAGTGATTCATTTGGTCATTGCTGCTGTTGATTAAATATAATTTCTATGAACTAATAAGAAAAACTGGTTTACTTTTTTAACAAGCAAATTAAAGAATATTTCTTGTCATTACTAATTATAGCTCTGCAACAACTTTAGGTTATTTGTATGATGATTACTTGTATGGTATCTTTATGATCTTTTTAAAGCTTGAACATTTTGATTGTGTGGACTGTCAATGCATGGAGTCTCATGAGAGAATATTAAACAAATCTTTTTTTGTTTTTCTAAGGATTTGGAAATTTAGCAAATGATAGCTGAATTTTCCTACCTGGTCTTATGGCATTAACATGCCTTGGTGCACTTTTTAGCGAGGCATGAAATACTTACCAACAAGTACATATCACTGCAGTTTCCAAAAGACATGAACACTAGAGGCAGTAAAACTCCCATACCTTTTATTCCTTTTCACACAAATTTACAGAGTTTCGATTAATAATAAATAATAAAGCATAATGTTCCCACAATTTCTTTATATATTTCTTTAATTATACTATGGCAATTTTATTTATTAAACTATTAAATTATAATATGCTGGGAGATTTTAAAACTAGTGCTTTTGAACTTTAGCATGACATATATCCAGCTTCATATCTATCTATATCTATCTTTTTTTTTTTTTAATTTAGCATTTTTTAACACTATTGAGTAGGTTTAGGGTGGGATTTGACGTAGGGCATATATCCAACATGATAGACAGTCCCCGGATATTTGCATTCTGAACCCTTACAATATGTACTGTAAGTGAAGCAACGTAATAAAAACAGGATTACCTATGTTAACGTAATAAAAATGTGCCAGGGTAACGTATTGAACCTGTGTTTTAGCGCCACTAAGTGGACATTTCTCTTTGAAACTGTGGCGAAACGTGCAGTAAGGTATATAAAATGGTGTTGCACAAAAAGTGCACAGAGGTACATATTTTTTATAAGATCAGGTTGGCAATTTCAATTAGGGGTTAAGCACCCCTTTAACCATAAAGTTTGTTTGCAATAAGGAAAATCAAAGCCACTCCAACTGCATTTTCATTACAGTCCTATAACGTAAACTTTTTTATGGATAAACTGTCTTGAAAATGTGCAAGTTTAAAGTAATTGTTGCGGAAACTGTAAAACTGAAAGTGGTTAAATTCCTGTGGAGTGCATAACTGATGAAATTAATACCGTGAATGACTTTTCTTTTAACAAAAGCTGAAAAAAATCCATTCGGATGTTTGGTTCCATTCCACAGCAACAGCAGTAGCAGTTTTTGCATGCAAAAACTCATTCTGCGTGAACAGCCCCCCAACCCATCAATCCCAAGGGCCAACATGTTTGCCAACTTCGCAGGTTTCCAATGCCAGTTGAATTTCAACACACCTGGGATGCAAAATGTGCATAGATGTGCTGCCTTCTCTGCTAACAGCCCCTGCGATATGTCTCCATGATCTATGGGTTTCACTGTGAAGAGCCTTAAGATGTGTATCGGCATCTTTTTTAAACAAGTTCATGGCAGCACTCCATTCTCGTAATGTGTTTCTGGATAGTTCTCCTTCCAATAGCTGTGGCGATGAATGATTTAAATTGTTTTCTTGGAAGGAGCCCACGAAATTAGTTCATAAACTGCTTCTACTGGGTCAAGTTTGTCAGTTAGGATTCTCCATAATAGAGTTCTCCAATTACGTGGGTGGAAAGTTTTGCCAGCGTTGGTAGTAATGGGTCAGGATAGGTAATCCTAGATGGGTATAAAAGGGTAAAACATCAACACAATGCTTGTGCAACATCTCCACTAAACGAGAAGCCCTTGCGCAGCTATTAGTTTGCCTGGTTGAGAGGCAGAGTATTAGACAGGAGGTTCTGGCCTTGCTGATGGTCCAGCGCAATAAAGGCGCTGCGACGCTGAAAGTTGTACACCAGCAAAGAGCTGCAAAATAGATGCACTCGCATTAGTGCACTGCCTGGCGCCCACTCAGAACCCGACCGAGATTAATCACCTGTCACGACGGGTTGTTTTCCAGCTCTCCCTCTCTTTCTCTTTCTCTCTCACTCTGTTTCCCTCTCTCTCCTTCTCTCTGTTTTCATTTGCGGGGGAGAACGATACACAGACTTGCCTTTAATTCTGCTCGCCTGCCCACAGGCACTGTAGTATTGTGCCAGCGCTGCAGCAGACCAAGCTGGGTGTGTGTATGTGTCTACATGTTTGTGCACCACCTCTATGCAGTTAATGAAGCCATATGCAACAGAAACCAATAATCAAAGTACAGTGATGTGGCTTTGGCTGAATACCAATTACTCTGGGTCTTACGCTGTACCCCTGTTGGACTCCACTCCAGTCTGAGAAGCCAACAAGGGCGTTTCTAATGCAGATATACCACTCCCACTGAGAGGAGGCTGTTTGCACTTTGTGTTCACGGAGGTGGATGCAAACACACACCCCAAATGTCATAACCCCTTTTTGAAGCCATTAGCTCTCATTCCATCAGCTGTTTTGAGCAGGCTGAGGAAGCTGTTTGATGAAATATTAGTATACACATTACCCTAATAAGAGTAACAGTGCAAACCACAGAGCATTAAAACACACTTAATTGGAGATGCACACTGATTATTCACCCTTGAAACAACAGTGTTATGACCTGTTTGTTACCAGTATTTATTTTTCTTCTTTGATTTTTCAATTTTAAGTCTTTATTACGTCAGTGTTTTTTGTGAACATTAAGAAAAGTTAAAGTCTTAAAGAAATAGTTCACCCACAAATTTTGGTTTAGTTTATGCACCCTCATGCCATTCCAAATCTGTATGACTTTCTTTCTTTTGTGAAATGTATATATAAACACCCAACACCAACCACTTTATTAAGTACACCTTGCTTGTATCGGTTTGGACCACTTTTTGCATTCAGAACTGTCTTCATTTTTTGTGGCATATATTCAATAAGGTGCCAGAATCATTCCTTATAGATGGCCAATATTGACATGAGAGCATCACACAGATGCTGCAAATATGTTGGCCGCTCATTCATGATGTGAATCTCCCATTCCACCACATCCTGAAGGTGCTCTGTTGGAGTGAGATCCAATCCATGTTATTTGAGTAAAGTCAACTCATTGTCATGTTCAGGAAACCAGTTTGAGATTATCTGAGCTTTGTGACATGGAGCATTATCCTGCTGCAAGTGTTCAGAAAGGGACGGACATGGTCAGCAACAGTTCTCAGGTAGGTATTTAAACATTGCTCAACAGATACTGAGTTGTCCAAAGTGTGCCAAGAAAATATCCCCTACACCATAACACCACCAGCTGCATCAGTCTGAACTATTGATAAAAGGCAGGATGGATCCATGCTTTCATGTTGTTTACACCAAATTCTGACGCTACTGTACCATCTGAAAATCACAGAAAAAATCGAGACTCAACAGAATGGCAACCTTTCTTTTTCCATCTTGTATTGCCAATTTAGGTGATCCTGTACAAATTGTAGCCTCAGTTTCCTGTTCTTAGCTGACAGGGTGGCCCCCGGTCTTCTGCTTGTTTCGATGTGTTATGCTATCAGAGATCTTGCTCTGCATATCTTGGTTGTAACGAGTGGTTATTTGAGTTTCAGTACTGTTCTCTTTCTATCAGCTCAAACCAGTCTGGCCATTCTCCTCTGGCCTCTGGCATCAACAAGGCATTTTCGCCCACAGAACTGCCGCTCACTGGAAATTTTCTCATTTTCTGACCATTCTCTGTGAACCCTAGAGATGGTTGTGCATGAAAATCCCAGCAGATCAGCAGTTTGTTAAATACTCAAACCAGTCTGTCTGGTACCAACAACTATGCTGTGTTCAATGTTTTTTAAATCACCTCTTTTCCCCATTCTGATGCTTGGTTCAAGTTCAGCTTCAGCAGACTGTCTAGACCATGTCTACGCATGTACCAAAATGTAGGGTTACCATACATCCTTTTTTTTCCCCAGACATGTCCTGTTTCAGACCTAAAAAATGTGTCTGGATGGGATTTCTAATTTGCCCAAAATGTCCAGGATTCAGCTTTTGCTTTTTACCAAAAGTTGCCATTCATTGTGTGCATTTTTGAATCAAAGCCCTGTTTTCTTAATCCCACTACCGCTAAATTTCTGACAATTACTGCCTGCTCCTGCAAACATTCTAAAACTGAATATAATTGTTGCATACCAGGGAGCCGCTATCAGTACGTGGAGTATTTAAATCACTTTGGATGCAGCTCATGTTGGATGCAGGGTTGCCAAATCCATATTTTTGGCATGGAATTGGGCTGATTTTAAACTGTTGCGGAGGGTTGATTTTCTCCTTTGGGTTAAAAGTGTGAAATATTGCATACATTACATTTGACTGAAATGCTTGCATTGAAACATTTTGCTAAGTTTTGTGAAGGATGGCCTATAAAATCCTTTTAGCACATTTTATGAGCAATCTGCACTGAATTGCTGCTTGTGATTGGCTGAATAGATATTAGCATTATCAAGCAGTTGAACAGGTGTACCTGAAAAAGTGGCCGTTAAGTGTAAATATAAACTAGTGGTTTACAGCTTCCCTTAAGATGCATTCGTTGATATTATTGTTCAGCGTCTGCAGTAAAAGCACTCATCTAGAAAGTTTTAGTGTGTGTTTTATTGCAACTAAACAAGAGGACTCATCTGTATCTACATTTGTTGTTCTATTCAATTCCATTAGATATCTGATGTGAAAAATCTATAGTCTGGTAAGCCTGCCTGCAATTTGTGAAATGTTATCAAAGACTTCCTCATCCTAGGGCTTCATGTCTCCTGTTTTATAATCAGCCTCCTACACATGTACTAATCAGGGGCTTTAATCAGAACAAGAGAGCCCCACAAATAACCAACTCATCTGCAGCAATTACGGACTTCCCTGTGCATGAGCCACATCTTGAGGTGAATCTCGCTGAGGTAGGATTAGTTTCAATGAAAATGTGGCTTGGTAATGGTATAAAAAGAAGCAATTTAATTTGGGATATTTGTCTGATCTTCTCATTTGGGATTTTACTATTGGATTTGCTAGTCAAAGTGTAAAGCCTAATGTGTTCTACTGATGTTCGTTTACTGAGGAAAAACTGTCACTGCTTTTGTCAGGCCACTAGCGGTTGGCGAGAAAGGGTTGTTTAATCATCCTACAAATATAAAAAATGTTTACTGGTGCTCAGATGATATTTTGTTTTGTTTGATCTTCCTGCAGACATCCATGATGAGAATGGTCTGAGACCTGTAATGGTTTACATCCATGGTGGGTCTTACATGGAAGGTACAGGCAACATGATTGACGGCAGCATTCTGGCCAGCTACGGAAATGTAATCGTGGTGACCTTGAACTATAGACTGGGAGTGCTGGGTAAGTCATTGGTTTTTCATTAAATGGTGGATGGTTTTGATTATGGAGTATTTTGCTGACCTCCTGTTTTATATTCACCCTCCTACACATTTAAAGATATACACATGTGTTAAAGTGGCTTATGATCTTGGAATTGCTGAGAAATAAAAAGGTCACAGGCTTAAAAGTCACATACTTTAAAATGAAGATTTCATTTTGTTTATTTATTGAAAAAGAAGAAGAGATAGAACATTATGTAAATGTTTTATAAGGTCTAGTTTAATTCTCTGCAAGCAGTTATGGTCATGAAATGCAAATACAATATTTATCATTTTCTTATGAATCTTTTTCCTGTTGGAAGAAGTCCCTAATGAGTTCAGATATTGATATGTTGAAATTTAGAAGGAGCTTTTTATTTAATTTTTTAATATTTTCAGTTGTAGTTTACATTCTCACTATATCTAGCTGCTTATTAGCATGCATATTACTAGCATACAGGCCATTTATTAGTACATCCCTTAACCCTACCCATACCTAAACTTAACAACTACCTTACTAATAATATTAATAAATTAGCAGTTTATCAAGGGATTTTTTTTTTTTTACTACTAAATTTGTACTTTATTTTAGGTTTTTCATTTTTAATTTTGATCTGTTTTCTGCCTTATTACAATTAACAAAACTGAAACGCAATATTAATATGACTGATTTTGTTTTACATAACCAGTTATTTGTCTTTGTATCATGACCAGGCAGAATTGCTCTCATAAAACATAATAATTATTTTGCATAAACTCGAGAAGGACAAATTTAGTACTTTCTAAATATGAGAAAGGAATGTTCCAACATTGTCTTCAAATTCAGAAATTGTGCTGTTTAAACGTCCACTCTGGATTCATAAACTCTTCTTTCACCTTTCATTCCAGTACAGTTATGTTTCAGTAGGATGTACTGTAGTATGATTAATAATTTACATTTAAGAATCTCAGTCTTTCAGAGTCTTATTTCTATTGGATGTAGTGGGTAAGTATTAAAAAGGATCATAGTTTTATTCGCAATCCTCTATTTCAGCTGTTCTTACAACTCATTATCAGCCACAGCTCTCTTTGAGGCTGGCTATATTTAGATGTGTTGGAGGAAAGGGTATAGGCCTCTGCAAAAGTGTGCACTGCAGGAAAAGACAGTAGTTGGGGGAAAGAGAGGAAAGTAGCAGCAAGACTGAGGATAGGAGTGAGAGAGCGCGAGCGAGGCCTTTGTTAAATGTGTTTCTGCTTCTCTGCCTGACAGTGCTCAGCATGAAGGTGATGGAGAAATTCAAAAGTGTCTGGCTGTCTCCGTCTTTATGGAGAACAGTTTGAAGTGTGGTGGCAGTAAAAAGCAGAGTCCTAGATGGAGGGTAAAGTGAGATTGGAACATGTTCCCAAGCATGTAAAATTGCAGGATCATTTCCCTTTTGTACCCCTTCTCCAGAAAGCGAGAGCTCTTTCTCCTAGTCATATTTTAACACCTCTGAGGTATCTTGGTTGCAGCATGCGTGTGTGTGTGTGTGTGTGCACTGCACAGACTGCTGTCTAGTTGGCCCATGCCCAGTCTGCCACCAGCGAGACAGATTTTCTTCTCAGCTGTTTTTAGACCTAGTGTTGTAATGGCTTTATCCAGCTTTTAGACACATGCCCGCTGATTAGCCAAGGGTGAGAGGGGCATTCCGGTGTGAAAATACTGTTTGCAGAAAGTCATACACTCCTTTCTTCAAATGGCTTGGTAGTGAACAAAAATTGTGGCTGAACATATGTAGACACATTTACGATAGATACAGCAACAGTGTGATATGCATAACAGGGTTGTTGGTGTCATAATCATGTGGGAAGTAACACGACTGCATGGGTGTTTATTTATATTCATTTTGTATAGGCTGCACGGGCATGCATGTAGTGTTAATTTCGTCAGACGAGACGAGACGAAATATGTTCGTCAACGACCTTTTTTTTCATGACTAAGACGAG
>JAUMHE010000042.1:5254135-5268651 GCA_032359235.1 Enteromius mattozi
TATATATATATATATATATATATATATATATATATATTAGCGCTGCTTTGTGTGGATGGCCCTGCTCTTCCATGTAAGCGCACAGCTGTTTCTTGATGTTGCTTATTTTGCAGGTGACAGATCAAAGGCTTTAGAAATTTTAAATATGCATATTCACCGTATTGGTAGACATCTTATGTTTGTCTGATGACTAAGCGTGAACTGGAGAGTAATTTTAGGGCTTGGATTTTTCCAAGCCCTACTACTCTAAAATTAATCCTGATTGAGTATTTTATATCAGACTTTGACCAAAGACCATACTGTTAGATGAGTACTTATTACTGTCTGTAATTGTATGTATGAGCAGATTTGTGCCACAGCTGTTCTCCGGATGATGTTTAGAAAAGACTAAAGAAATCCTATAACAGCATGTCTTTCCTGCTTCATCCAAATGATACACATGAACACATTTTCATCCACCATGCTGCGATGAAAGACAAGAGATCTAATTTAGAAACCATGATATTTCTTTCACAACAACAATGCTTAGGGTTACAGTGTTGCTCAGTTTGGCGGACTGTTTAGTTAATCCATCTGCTGGTTGTTTTTTAGGCCAAGGGCACTCTGTGTTTCCTTCAGAATGGATGCTTGAATTACATTCGATACCAAGCTGTTCACTGAAGCAGGTATCTGCCCGAGGAGCTGAAACTGAGACCTGTCAGAGCAGATGTCGTCCATCCATAGCAAATCTTAGATAAAGAAGGAAGGAAAACAGAATGTAGTGGAACGTGGAGCTTTCTAGCAACTCAAGCTGAAAGAGAGCAGTCTAAGCCTTCTATGTCATAAATCCTTTGCTCTCTACTTAGATTTAAGAACATATGATATCTGAAGATTTAAGCATCGATTCCTCGTCTATCAAAGAGTTTAATTCATGTGACATGCTGACACATCTGCGCGTATATCTATATTTAAAAATCATGCATGCCTAGTTGTGCCGTGCATAACATTTCAGACAGTAGTAAGTGATGCTTTGACATTTAGCAGGCTTTCTTCTTAAACTGATGGCATTTCTGTAGTTGTTTTGTTATCTTCAGAAAATGGCCACACAATCTAAAAAAATAAAACATAAAAGTTCATTTGCATCTGTTATCTGAGGAATGAATTCTTCTCAGAGATTAAAGCTGATTAAAGAGTAATACATCTCATTCAAGTGTGTGTATGCACAAATTTGTGCATGAAATGTACAAACAAATGTTTTCGCAAACTATGACTCAGTATAATCTCTTGTCTTTATTTTCCAAAAAATGCACTTGATGATACTTTAGTAGTTCTACTTAAAATGTTCATGTTTAATTCAGTGTGTACAGAGATATAATACTCAGATTATATTTCATACAAACAGGAAATTACTCAAAAAAAACAAAACAAAAACAAATTATATATATATATATATATAAATAAATTATATATATATATATATATATAGTGATAAAATTTATTGAGGAAGGCCTAGTGCTGAAATGTTTCATAATCCTGAAGACCCATTTGTGCTTTTTGTGTTATATTAATCTGAAAAACATTAAGTTTATAAGTGAGTGCTGATCCTGCTGTTTTCATTTGAACTGGTAAGTATCGGTTGAGCAGTGATTTTTTATTAATTAATCAATTAATTATTATTATTTTTTTATATATATATGAAAGCCTGCATTATAGCTAAATCTGTGAGGTTTCTCTGTATAACAACACATGTATATGTGCAGTCGGCTTAATAAAAGTCTATGGGTCGGTGACTGAACTGGTTTTGAATGTGTAACACTTTTCATTACTCAGAGGTCTTGCTACTTGCGTTTTTAGATGAGAACATATTTTTAGAGAGCACTATGTTCCCATATGTTTACTGGGAGTGACTAAACAAACTGTAAAGGAAAGGCAGCATGGAAAACTTGTTTGGGTGTGTTTTATGCAAATGACTAAATTCAGAAATTTCTCATCAATTCAAAAGTCAGTACAAAGTTAGTACAACATTTTTCATGAGAAGTTACGTACATAGATTAAATATTAAAATAATCCATTCATTATTAGTGAATGAGACCAGATACTTACAGAGCGAGAAATCATCCTTCCATCATAACTGCAATGTTTACTCATCACCCTTTCATCACATTTCCCCCCTATTTGTTTAACCTGTCTGAATCCAAAGAATTAAAAGTTTTTTTTTTTCTTTCTTTCCCTTTGCTTTACACAGTGTGAATCTGCTGTCGCAGTTAAGCGTCTGCTTTGCTTGCAAGCTGCATATGTGTACTATGTGAAACCGGTCTTACATAACCTCACATCAGAGAAGCTGTTTATACTCTAATTAACAAGAGAATATGTAAATTATTGTGCATATACAGTAGCTGTAGATTCCCCTAGTGCTTTAATAGAAATGAAGATTTGCATATTTGCAAATGCAAGTCACAGTAAACAACTGTAAAGATTTTGATGTGCAATCATGGTCATCATTTGCAGGATTATAAATCAGTTTTTTATCGTGTCATCTATTCTGTGATCACTCACTTCATTTTTGAATTTTAATTAATGATGATCTCAGATAAAACTGAAGGAAAGGCCAGATGAAAATTATGCTCTTTGTAATACGATCACAAAGACATAAGTGACACTGTGTCATATTGAGACAATTTAGACACTGAGTGCTCATTTGAAACATTTTATTTGCTTTTAGATTTATAACAGTATTGCTATTGTGTTCATAGAAATTATTACAGCTTTTAACCTCTTTTTATCCATCTGCTCTGGATAAAGGCATAAAGCACTTCATGATTGTCTGGTTGCACTAAAAGTAAGAAAACTATTTGTTTGACGAACAGGTAATTATTACGAAGATTAGAGTCTTGATCCCTGTGGTGCTCAATCCAGCTCTGAGCTTAGCTACCAAATTTCTTCATTTAAAATTTCATTTGGATGTTTGGATTCATGGTGTTCCTCCTTTTTCATTTCAATGCTTAATTTATTTTAACAGTGTGTTAATGCAACTTAGTCTAAGATTAATTTTAGTTGGTTGTTCAGCATCCACAGTCATAGTGATGTGAAATGAGGCAAGTAGCCACAACGCTGTCATTAAATTGCAGCATGATGCTGTTGAGATACGAATAGATAGTCCTAGAAGTTGCAGCTGAGGTGAAACTCTACACATGCAGAACAATGACAGACAAATTTAGTATATTGTACAATGGAGATCCATTTGAGCTGCTGTCATGGCTCATTGGTAACATGTTTGCATCATTTGTAGAGTGCTGGTGTTTCGTGTGGATCTTGGCCTTTGCAAAGAACTTGATGAAGAGGATTTGTTTGTGTTTTGACATGGTTATATATTTACTTAGTATCGATCTATCCCTAATGTGTCCTCTCCACTCCCCTCTTAGGGCTGCATAAAACGTTTCAATGACACAACAAAGAGTCTTAGCGGCCAAGTGCTTTCTACTAAAAGAACAAACTCTATCAAGGAGCTTCTGGCAGACGAATGAATTAGAGACAAAATGAGGCTAAATGCCATCGCTAATTGGTGCCATCTTTCATATTACTGGATCCATATTGGACCATTAAATTTGCTCTTTAGCTTAGGTTTTGGTTGAAAACTCTTTCTTTGTACGTCAACGTGAGGCCAGCTGTTATCTATTATCAGACAGTTAACCCTAGAATATCAGAGGATCAGCTGTCATTGTATGAAAGAGTGCTTTAATCTCCTTGATAAGGTAGTTAAGGTTATTGTAAGTAAAACTGTCATTTTAAAATGCAAAGAATTAGAATGATTATTATTTAGATTCCACTTGAATGGCGTAATTGAATTTGTGTTGTCAAACAGCATGTCTCATTGATTCAATTTATAAAATATTCTCAAATTTTGACATGGCCCAATCAGTTTCATTTTGTTTTTCTCTTTTATTTGTTTCAAATTTAATCCAAATTTATCATCAAATTTGATTGTGTGATGTTTCATGAAGCATATTTTTATAGTAGTAGCATTACTAATACTACTGCTGCCTCAAAATAATCTATTCAGAAGTGCACAGATCTCATATACACATGCATTTTCAACAGACATGATAGCCAAAACCAAGCAGATGCCTTGTTTTGGAAGGATACCCAAAGTGCAAGCTGTAAAGGCACCGTCCTATTTTGGAGGGGGTCGGGGATCGCATCTCATTTGCATTTAAAAATGTATGGGAAAAAATGTGTAATTTTTAGCAAGGTGTAATGAATGATGCTTCGGATTTTGAGCTAAAACTTCACAGACGCATTCTAGGGACACCTGAGACTTATATTACATCTTGTAAAGAGCAGCATAATATTTCCACTTTAAACAAACTGTATGCCTCTTTAAGAATTCCAAAAAAAAAAAAAAAGAATAAAGCCAAATTCCGTGACAGTGATTTCTATTTCACTTTTAAATGACTTTTTTCCCCCACAATTGTGTCTTGCATTTATAGTGCTGTTAAAATTATAGGGCCCTACAGTAGTTTAACATCCTCTAACACTGGAGTAATAATGCTCAGGGCATGTTAATGTTATGCAACTTAAATGTCACTGTGTTCATGTTCACACTGGCTTTGTCACTGACTGACTAATGCTCCATATCAAAGGTGAAGGAGAAATGCATCATATACTGTCTGTAGGTTCTTCTGAGCCTTGAGGTGAAGACCACCTGTCTTAATGAGTACAACTGACTCTGACATCCATCATCAACACTGACAGGAAAGCATTTCCCAGGCGTGATGTTCATCTTGTGAGTGAAGGATAGTGGCCTGTAAGGGACAGCAGACTTCATCATGGACCAATGTGGTTACCACTAAAGTGCTGAGGGATGTGTACTCTCACCCCTGGAAGCGTCTTAATGTTTGATGGAGTGAACTGAGGATGGCCGGAATTTGAAACTGAAAGTTATTTTGACAGTCTTTGCAGGTTTTGGGGATTAGCTAGAAGTTAAAAACTGCATAGATCTACTACTGTGTGAGGAAGCAGGGCCTCAAATTGGAGCTGAAGCATTTAGTTCATATATTCTTGAAACACATGGAGCTGTGGTGCCCAAATGATTAATACAGGTTTTAGTCTGATTTGCAGTGTACTGTATATTGATCTGTGCCTCTACCCGCAATAATTCCTTGTGACTTTATACTGTATCTATTAATTTAAACCAAGTGGGTCTCAGCCAGGACCCTCTAGGGGGGCTCTGCAAACTTCCAAAGGTGTCGCAGGATGACTTAAAATTATCCAAACTGATATAATATTATTAATGCAATTCATATACATATGTAATTAAATAAAGTAATACTGTCTTTACTAGGTAAAACCAGCTATTTAAAGGGATAATTCACACAAAAATAACATTTACCCCATGGTTTACTCACCATCAAGCCATCCTGGGTGTATATGACTCTCTTCTTTCAGATGAATAGAATCTGAGTTGTACTAAAACATGTTCTGGTTCCTTCAAGCTTTAAAATGGCAGTGAATAGTAAAGACCTTCTGAAGTGAATCAATTGGTTTGTGTGAATCATTTGGGAACTTATGCTATGCCTACGTCTGTATATTTGTGATAATATGACAATCGCTCAGCGCATCTGATCTAGCTCCGTGCCAGCAAAGCGAATAGCATAGCAGATTTTAATTCAGCAGTTGATGATGTGATGCACTGAATATTCTAATCACACTGGTGTGATCGTATACTCCAGGGACTAGCCGAGCCTGATCACACCAGTGTGATTGTACCTACAAATGGGTTAAATATAGAACATTTTGCTTGCACAAATTGAATCAATTAGCTTCAGAAGCCCTGGGGCAGTGTAAAGTACTTTTTATGATGCATGGATGCACTTTTCAAAATCTTATTATAAAGGTTGGTTTTTATATATATAGATATATATAGAGATATATAGATAGATACATAAATAGACAGATATTATATGATTGTATTCATTTGAATATACACCAAGGATGTCTTAAGGGGCAGTAAATCATGGGGCATTTTTATATTTTTGGGTGAACTATCCCTTTAAGGTAAGAAAATACATTACCAGTGGGGGGCATTGAAGTCAAAACGATTTAAAACTGTAATTTTGACTGATTGTCAGCACCTTTCCTTGTATGAACTGATAAAGATAAAGTTGTCATCCATATGCTTTAATTTATGCGTTCATAGCAGATGTTTTGAAATAAGTGGTGAGGAAGTGGTAAGCTACTCGTAATTTGAAAAATTTTCTTTCTTTCTTACTAGTTATACTGTAACAGTATTATATATATAACACATAAATTATATAATCTATACAATGTGATTATAATACATCATTACTCATTGGCCATATTAGTTACAGAGCTATAGTCACATTACTGGAAAAATATATATTTGATTAGTGAAGTATACCCCAATGCTAGTTCTGATACACTGTTACTGCAGCAACATATTTTCTCTAGATTCAGTCCTTATAGATCAGCATAGATCTAGTCGTAAGCAACAACCCAAGTTAATACAGTAATGCTGTACTCTATATGCACACATAGAAGACTCTGGCCTGTTGTTTGCCAGCTCTTGCTGAGAGTTGGGTGTTAGTAAGAGAGAGCTCAGTGTATTTGTCAGATGGCATGGGCACGTGGGTTTTGCTGCCCTGCAGATAGCGACCTGGGAGACCCTGATGGATCTGATTGCCATGCTTTTGGAGGACAGATGGCTTGTGTTGAGGTGATGTGTGTGTGTATGGACTCGCAACAGGGGGATTTAATTCTCTCTGACCCTGATCTCGGTTAAGCAGTCTCCACGTTTTCCCCTGTCCGCGGTTGTTGGAATCCTGGGGATGACAATGTGTTCTTTGCTACTGTGATATATGTGTTTTTTCTCCTTTGTTCAATCCCAGAGTATTTATAGGGGCCTGTTTTGCCTCTGTTCTTCACTGCAGCTTCTGGTCAAGGGCAAATTCATGTTTTATCAGACATGAAAATAGAAAAAAAAATCCCTCACATGTGTTATGGGAGATCAGCCTTTACTGCAGAGTTTCATCTGTGGCTCTCTTGACTCAGAGATACCAATGGAACCCGAGTGAATGGTTTTGATCAGAATTCACATTCCTGCATTGGGACAACATGAACATCAGGCTGTGTTTTATTTATGTGCGGAATGATGAATCAGACTCGTGTCTGGGTTTCTGACCCGTCTTGTGACAAGCGTTGAGAGGAGGTATTCTAAAACTGCCTAAAAGAGAAATATTCTAGAGAAATAGATAGCTCAAACATACACTACATCCTCCTTTCCCTTCTGTCAGTGTCACATGTCTGTCTTCAGCTGAGCTGTCATTGTCCACCCATAAAACACTGGTGCCCTTCACCTGAGTGACCCATCATTCTGAATACCTACCAGACACAACTTTGATTCCTGTGACAGTTTAACCATACATCAGAGCAGGAGAGACCTTCGTGAGCAGAGAGTGTCTGGACTCCATCACCCAAAGGGCCCCTCATCAGTCTCCCACTCACTGCTGATCCTTGTCCAGTCAAATTGAGTAGACTGGACACCTGTCTTAATATGAAGTATGAGACAGACAGAAAGAAGGCTAAAGATGATAGGTAGGAGCCTAGGGGTATGGGTATGCTGTCTAAAAGAAGATGAAGAAAAAAAGGCATGGTAAATGAACGACAGTTTACTCTAAAATTCAACTTTACCCTCATGGTGTTCCAGACCCTTATCACTTTGTTTCCTCTTAATTGTTTTTGGCCATACAAATTAAGTCAGTGGGGCTAAAAACAACATCGGACACCACTGACAATTATTGCATTTATGAAACACACTAGCAATGAAGAGCTGCTAGCTAGGTTGATGCCTGAATCTAGAGTGGTGAGCGTAAGTCAAATTGGTGCCGTGACCCGGATGGTTTAGACAGTCAGTTAAGTTCTAGGTAGAGCTGTGCTAGTAAACCTAATTCACTTTGCCTTTAGCATCCATTTTAGCTCTTCTTTCTGCCACTTGGAGTAGTGTGGGTAGGACCGATTACATTGATGCTGTGACTCAAATGGATGTGCAGTTTAGAGAGATGAGTGTGATGGAAGCAAGCTATGAAGCAATACTTTTTGCATCCTGTCAGCAAGTGAGTGAGTGAGTGTAACAGAGTCAGGCTAGGAAGAGCTGTGCAGGGCAAGCCTTACTTTTCTGGCCTGAAAAGGTGCACTGAATAGCCTGAGGCTGAAACATGCTTGTTAGTTCTCCTGCCTCCCATGCCGGTTTACACTTGTTTGAATCGCCTTTGGAGCAGCCAGTAGGAGTAGTCATATGGACAAAAAAAACTCTAAATATCTGCTTTTATGTTTCACAGAACAATCAAAGTCATGAAAGTTTTGAAGGCCATTGAGGATGAATCAATGACATAATTTTCTTTGAGAGTGAACTCTTTCTTGAATGATTTCAGTCACATGCAAACCCTGCTTTCTTTGTCTGCATGTTACCAATTAAATCATAATTATCTTTGTGTTTTTTGATAACAGTTTGGAGTCAGAAAACTCTTAAATGTCTGTTTAAGATGCTCTAAGCTCTCCATTCTGTTCAACAGTGTGTGAGTGTTTTAGTAGAATATTATGTGCAGCTATATTCCGAAACCAGCAGAGCTACCTACCTAGCTGGCATTATAGGCACTCTCTTTGACACAAGTTGTTTGAAACGGTAGGTAACAAAATTGTGCTGCCTTTTAAAATGTTCATTTTGGCCGAACTCTCAAGCAGCATAGCATGTATCCTTCACAGATAAGGCATTGCCAGAATGCATTTCAATAAGCTCAACTTCAGGTTCATCCAAGATGAAAAGGACAAAAACTCTGAGGAAAATGATAACGATATTTATTTTATACGAAAGAATGTTCACAGAAAATACTAAGTGCACACGATCACACCTAATGTGTTCTAAATGCTACTGTAGGTGTAGAACAATTTTCTTTCTTTTATAAAGCCAACTCTTACTTATTTCAGACTTCAGACTTTAGGACAATGATGTACCTTTTTTTTTTTTTTTTTTTTTTTTTTTTTTAAAATATAAATAAAATAAAAAAGACAGTCATCCTTAAGACATCTTCAGTATGAGAATAGCCAGTGAGTGAAAGGGGGGGGGAAAGAAAGAAAAGAGTATGTTAAGAATATATCATGGTCCAGAAAAAGACATCATCCATCAAAATATGTCTATCTGACAATGGCAGAATGGCAGGAAGTGGAGCAGAAAGAGGACTCCATCAATTACCGCTGAGGTTTTTGCTGAAAGATGGGGAATATTTTGTCCTTTACAACATCATGCCCCTGAAGCTTATCCTGCTTTTACACAATGCTGCCAAGACTTAGTCTAATAGAGTCATATATTAAAGACTTACTTATTTGTGCCTCGGGGGCCAAAGATAAAACACCTACCCGCGAGGGGTAAAGATTCAGCATGCAGTGGCTAATTTTATAACCGTCTATGGAAATTAATTCATAAATTTATGAATCCAATTACATTCGCACCACAAATTGCTCAAACTGAGTGCAGTCTGAGGTCTTACCACCTCTTAACTCAAACATACTCACACACACACAAATATAAACTTCCTTCTGAACTTGCATGAGAACTTATTAAGAGTTATGCACTGCACTTTCCCTCAGCTTTAGGGCTATTTTTTACCGTAGGATCTTGCAAGCCTTGCAGTCCTTCTCTTAGGGGTGTCAAATAGATTCTAATTACCTCGGCAGAATTAAATGAACATACGCTAATGGATCATGGGAGGCATAGCCTGGCTCCAAGGATGTGTAACCAATTGCACTCTTCACGGTTCAGAAGGACTAGAGCTGGAGGACTCGCTTCACACCAGACCTTCAGTATGCATTACCTCACTATATCATTTTAAACCAAATGACACTTGACTGTGTCTGTGAGGATTTTACTCAAAAAGAGAAATAAAGAGAGAAATTGAGAGGCATATGTCATGCCCTGTGTGGGCAGGAGCACAGCAGCTCCTAGCTGTCTAGAGTTTTTCTGTCCTTTGAAATGACTGGGATCTGACTTTGCGTAGGTCTACTTAACCCTGTAATGTAGGTATTATAGCCATATGGTATGGCATATCATATTCCTTTACTTTCTAAGAATTAAAAAAAAAATACTTACAAACAAAATATTGAATTTATATTTATTTTATTATTATTTATTATATTAAATTTGTTGATCTATCTACCTACAGTATCTGTCTGTCTATCTATCTATCTATCTATCTATCTAATTGCTTTGCTTCTCTTTTGTCCATTTGGATAAAAGTGGTAACTACATAAAGTAAATGTCTATAACTAAGGCAAGAAAAAAAGTTAGCCATTAGCTCATGAAGTAACAATGAAATATGTTTTTAAAGGGTCATGAAACCTCCTCTTTAGCTCACACTAGTTTTTAAAAAATGCTAAAAAAGTGGGTGTGGTCCTCTGCGGAGTGGAGGGGGAAGAGATGAGATGGAAAACACACACAGCTTGGGATTCAGACAGTTTCATTTCACTCTCATTGAGTTAAAACACAAATAAATCCACAGCCATTTGCACTCTGCATCGAAAACATATACGAACGGTGATATAATGGTAGCATTGTCTTCGATGGAGTGCAACACAAACCTCTTTGTCAAAATCTCAGAAAAAGTAGTCTGGGGTTTCATGACCCTTTAAAAATATTAGGAGATAAATGATAATGGTTGTACTAGTTCCAATGTGTATAAATGTATAATTTCAAATAAATTATTATTATTATTTTAATCAGAAGGGAAATTTGAAATTGGCAAGATTATATACCTTTAACTTTTTATTTCAGGAGATCTTATATCAGAGTGAACAAAAAAAACATACACAGTGGTGCCAACTATTTAAAGAAACAAAGGAAGATTGCAGTACATTAGAGACGGCTGTAAGAGGCATATATACAGTATGAACCTTGAATTACTTCAAGAGAACAGTCACCCATGTGCACTCATCTAAAATGCATGCAGTTCACTATAATTCCAGGCTTTACAAGAAATGATGCAATTTGATCAGTGAACCAGGATTCATTTCATGGTGCTTTGAGGTACTGCTAATATATTCTTATCTCTGTACATATTTAAGGAGTACAGAAAGTCTGAGACCACTCTGAAAACCAGTGATTTCAAGTCTAGTTAAAACCAAGGAATAAACAGAATATTTTACTACTGAGCATCATGCAAAATAAATAAGAAGTAATTAAAATTCTACACTTTGGTTTCTTAATGACTAATGAAATAAGAACATTTGTGAAATTGCACATGAACAAAAGGTTAAATGTTTTTGCTTTCACTGAAACACAAGAAAATCTAGAAAAAGCAAATCATTTTGGAAATCAGTCTATGCCAGCTCCAGTGCTAAAGCAAAACATAAATTAATGTTCATTTTTTAAACAAATGATTATGCTCATAATATAATTTGTAAGGAAATTGTATCAAATTAATGAAAAAATGAAGTAAAATAGAAGCATTTTCACGGGTTGTCTCAGACTTTTCGGCCCCTGTATATATCTTTATTTTCTCTCACTCGCTCTCTTTCTCTTGTCTTTTCTACAGAATAGCTGAAGATGTTAAGTTACAGAATTGGGGCATTTTCCCTGCAAAATCATAACCTTTTATACAACAGACAGACAGCAGCGCTGATGGTAGAAAAGACACTTTCTCACCAGCACAATTCTCACTAAATAAAGAACAGATGGCGTTTCCACCACACATCAGACAGACTCCCTGATAATTACACATGCTCATTTTAATCACTGTGCTTCTGTGTTTTATGCAATAGGTGTACTGGAGCACTATTTTCTGTTGCTCCATTGAATGACACTTACATCTATATAAAACTAATCAATTTTGCTTGCATTTGTTTTAATGCAGGAGAAGTGTGTAACTTATAGTTTCTCAGTTACTTTTTAGATGCCGTTTAGTTTAGAAAATTATGTTTTATTGGCAAATCTTTCTTGAGATCTCTCTATGGAAGTTTCTTTCCACCACATGATAAAAAAATATATTTTGTAATTGCGAGAAATAAAGTCATAATAGTGAAATATAAACTTGCATAGAGATAAAGTAAAACAATTGCATTTATTTTTTTTTAATCTGATGGTGGAAAGAAACGTACATACATCTCTTCCATAGTCACTATAGACTCACAAAGATGTTTCTCCAGATTTTCCTAGTCGTGAAGGAGCGTTGTGACAGAGTGACTCAATTGCATATTGACAGATTGACTCAATTGCAACCGAGTCGGGGAAGATGGTGCGCTGTAGCTCTGAAATGTAAATAACAAACAGGGTGGCTCAGAAACACTTACGGCTAGACAATTACCATAAGTGGCGTAATTCTTTATGAAACAAGCCACAGGAACGGTATAACTAGTGCTTTTATTCCTTCCCAAAGAAAAAAAAAAATCAGAATTTCTCATTTGAGACTGAGAGTCATAAATTATCTAAATCATTCAGTCTGACATCCTGCAAGCGTATCATCAGAACAGGACCTCAGGCTGATGGCACAGTTCTACATTAAGTCCAAAGTGACAGACTGATTCCAGTGGTTTACTCAGAGCCAGTGGCGTAAACCATTTGATTAAAATTTTTACATAAACATTCACCAAATATTGTGCCAGATTGCAGTTTATGTAATCTCAATGAGAGGGAAGTAAGTAAAAAAACAAAAAAGCAGGATTGAATATTGGTCAGAGTCTTATTTTAACTATAGCATTTGGAGTGAGAACAGTAACACAGCTGTTATTGTATAACCAATGTGTTAATACATGCAGCTTTCAATAGATGCGAAATTGGAATGCAATCCAAAAGCTGTAAATAGTGGTTTGCTTTGGTAAATAAATAATTTAAGGGTAACCCACTCATAATTTGTGGTTGGAGCACTACAAAGGCCTGTTTAATGATTTCCTTGACAGATTTGACCAGTTTGATATTCATTGTGATCATGGATAAGGTTTGAGAAGGCTAAAAACATCTTCATATGAAATGTAAGAAACACATACAGATATAAATAAATGTTTTCTTTTAAATTTATATATTTATTTATTTATTTTGATCGTGATAATCTTTCTCCCAGTATCTGTGTGTGAAAGAATCAACTGCTGCTGCAGACAGACTTAAAAAGAAGGGCTTTGTTTACTTGTTAAGGCTTGAAATACACAGATAAAGAAACTAAGCTGCAATGTCAAACAAACCCTTTAAGGCGTTTCTTTATCAAACCGACAGAAAAGGGATGTCTTTTAAGGCCAAGTGTTTATAGCTTTGTTTGCTTGATACTACACATGAATAAAACAAATCTGCAAGACATGATTTATTCATGTGCATCTGCGATACATAAAGGCAAATAAAAAATTTAAAATATTTATATTTTTACTGTGATTTTGTAACAATAATCTATCTTAATTAAAGTGTGTGTGTGTGTGTGTCGGTGTTTGTGTGTGTGTGTGTCATGATCATAGTTTTTGAAAAAAAAAAAGGTGGTGGGTGGGGATTCTTAGATCCTCACAGGCGAATTGTATGTGCTGTGTTTTTATTTGTATGTTTTTTTTTATTATTTATTTATAATAATTTATTTACATAATCATTTTATAATCATTAGTCATGCATATGATTATTATTAGATTTTTTTATTTATTTAAGTATTTTTTAATTGTTTATTCATTTATTATGTTTCTGGGCTATATAACATTGCTATCTTTCTAATGCAAAACGCTAAATTGGATGTGCTGGATGTTTTTTGTTCTGTTTTTTTCACTAAAGTGGGACCGGAACTTTTAAACTTGTCAAAAAAGGATGCAAAAGCACCAAAAAAATTTATAAATAAATAAATACGTTCTGAAGCCATACATTAGCGTTGTATGACATTTAAATGAATAGCACACTAAATGAATAAATAAATAATGCATGCATGCATTCATATAAAGAATAAAAATGACTCACCCCCATGTTGTTTCAAACCTGAATGACTTTCTTCCTTTTGCGGATCACACAAACATCAACATTTCTTTTTCCATAGAATCATACAGGTTTCAAAAGCAAAACAAAACAAACAACAACAACAATAACAAAAAAAAACCCAAGCATGAGTAAATGATGACAGTCTTCATAATCTGGGCTGTTATTCACTGTGACCATATCATTGAGTCAGCGAATTAAACTGGACTGCTGAACTAATCAGATTTATTGATTCACTTGATTAAAAAGAACTGTTAACAAAACAGTCTTTACTACTTCTCTCAAAAACAAAAAGGTCCCACTTTATATTAAGTGTCCCTAGTACCTGTGTACTTCCATAGTAACTAGATGTGTATGTAGTATGTAACCACAGTGTACTGTAAGTACACACCGGTACATAATATCTACAGCTGTAATATTTCTGTAACTCCACACATGTAACAACCCTCAGAATGGTGTGTGAAAGTACAAATGTGTAACAGGACATTGGTAACAACACTTTTTGGTAATGAAAGTACAAATGTGTAACAGGACTAAC
>JAUMHE010000042.1:5333540-5357863 GCA_032359235.1 Enteromius mattozi
AGAAGGTTACGTGTGAGACCTCTGCTGACGAACTTGAAAATTGAAGTCTCGCCAGTCGGCGGGGGATCTCCGCGTAACGCGGTCTCAGAGTCATGGCTCTTTCCATGGGTGTTCCCATATGTAACGTCGAAGTGATTTGACTGAAAGGGTAACGTCTAGGTTACGAATGTAACCCATGTTCCCTGAAGGAGAGAATGGAGACGTTACACTTTCTCCTGCCAGGGCTCTGAGGCTCTGGATTTTCTTTTTATCTAACGACTTGCATTTAAATGAAGATACAATCAAATAAAATGAATCAACTCTTATAGGCCAACATTGGATCTTTATCTCAATTAGAAGTGAAAAGCGAAAATGACCTTGAAGCTGTGAAACTTGTAAAAAATACTGTAATGCTCCCCATACTTAAACTAAACAGTCAGCACTAAAATACATAAACTGGTCCAACTCATAGAAATGCAGACATCGTGGCTTAATCCATCCTAATCCTGCATTTGTCTCAGTGGTGCACAGTGACAGCATTAGCCATATTAGATCATTCTGTCATGGGTGTTCACTTCATCATTGTATGAAAACTCCCCGTTGCCCTGACAACAGGTGATGAGCATCAGAGCCCCAATGCTCTAAAGCATAAATTTAGATGTGACATTCTGTCGTTATTTAAAGGTGCTTACTCACAGGATGCATTGCTAGGTTTTGGAGAAGCTAAAAATCTCCCTGCTCTATTGCTTTGTTTTACCATGATGTATAATCTATTCCACAATTTCTCTCTCTCTCTCTCTCTCTGGGTGTTCTTTGATAGGCCTAACATGTGTGGTAATTCATGATAATGGACACAATTCTATAAAATATCTAGGACTTCTAAGATGCTGTGTATAGGATTCCACTGGTTTCCTTTGAATTATTTATCCATTTCTGAATTGTAGATGAGTCATAAGGGCTTATGTGATAATTTTGGACTGGCATGATCTACATGGCAACTTTAAGATACACAAACAAGAGTGGGAGAACGCATAAATCTTCATTTCAAGTACTACACAGTGCGATAAGCAACAAAAACTGAATTAATCACTTTTTAATCAAATGTTTCCATAATAACTTTGAAGTCAGTAGCCAAAATCTCCTTCACTGGGATGTAGTCCCTGAGGGACTTCAACTTCCACCCCACCATCCTCATCATTAAGTCTTTCCTTTTCTGATTGACACTTTTTTTTGTATAAACTCAGTCAGCATATCTGATAATTGAGTCCTAATGTTCCCTGTCAAGGCAAATTCTTCATCTTTGGCACCTTTACAACCACACCACCTTTGTTATCATTCCTAGTCCTCTCGCATTGGGAAATCCTCCTTTACCCCACCCTTTTTAGCCTGTCAGGCCCTTAGATGACTACTGGCTCATTAATTTAAAACAGACTGCTGCGATAGATCGACCTTTTTCACTCAATCTCTCTTCACTGTAAACTCTAAAGAAGTTAAGTCTAAAAATAAGTCTACTCAACTTTAAGGAAACTTCTTCCCAGATTTCGGGGAGTAATGCTGCCTAACAATAGAAATGTAATTTATATAATGTTGAATTTGAAAAACCAATTCATAATTAAAATCAATTACTTCACTTCAACGGCTTTATTAAGTTTTGACCCATTACATTTCTTAGATGAACTATAACATAACATAACATAACATAACATAACATAACATAACATAACACCAGGGGTTATCTGGATCCCTTCTTCTAATTAAGTTATTCTAAGCCAATTTCTATTTGAAAATAACACTAGCCAGTGCACAAAGCAAAGTTCATGAAGGAATGATGAATGGAAGAATCCAGACCTGAACCCCACTGAGAAACTTTGGGATAAAGGCCAACTGCAAGTCAGGCCCCATTGCCCAAAATCAGTACTTGACTTTACTGTTGCATATGTCTAAATGGGAGGAAATCCCTCCAGCCATGTTCCAACATCTAGTGGAAAGCTTTCCCAAAATATTTTACCAGCACATATTACACTCTTAAAATAAAGGTTCTTTATTGGCATCTACAGGGACTTTTGCACCAAAGAAACATTTTCATAGTTCCTAAGACTATTGGCGGAAGTATTCATTTTTTAATGCACTCGCACCAGATGAACTAGGAATGTATTTAGTTTTAAATACACTTGGGGGAACTAAATTCGCTTCTAATTCAGAGTACTAAAACACTTCTATAGAAACTACCAATGATGTAAATTTATGCTGATTGGCCGAACACAGCTACCTGGCATTTTTTTAAAAGCCATGTAAAAATATTTACTCAACAAACATGGAAAACAGTAATAACTGCATTTAGCCATTGTCTACAGCATTGTTTTCTATTCTCAGCCTCTGTGATATGTAACACTGCAATTTGTCATAGGAGATTTACTCAGGTTCTGTTGCTCTTTCAATCGTGTAAATGTGTATTTACATAACATTATCACAAAACCCACGGCACACAACATAAACTGCTTTCACAGCATTCTCCATTCAGTGGTTGCTGACATTTGTCAGCTGCTTCTTGCTCTCGATGTGAATGCTACCAGGAAAATGCTCAAAGAGGAAGTTGGTTCTCTAACCACTATGCTGGCTAGTTCTTAGAACTACGTGGTGTGGAAGTTCTTATGGCTCCATGAGGAACCCTCAGATTCCAGATTTTACACAAATACTTGTGTTTTTATGGTCACATACGTACTTTCATATACTGTGTATTTGAACGAGCATAAACAGGGCCTACCAATAAGGTTTATACAATGTTGTAGCAATGATTTAAATTAGACAATATATAGTTTTAGCCTCATGTTTATTCTTTCTTGAAATTCTATCAGATTTGAGGAATGGCCTGTCGTGTCTTTATGCTGTGAAGGTGATGGTTACTGACCATGTCTAGCTCTGTTCTCACAGCGCCTGCCTGCTAATTACACAGGCATTAGCATTGCGGCCCTCGTCCCACCTTGAGGAGGGGACAGGTCTCCAAATATCAGCCTCAGATCTCATTAGACTCTCAGTGCGCCTTCTCTCTCTCGGGTGAAATGACATGCGTTAATGACGCTGCCCCTTTTCTCTCTTAAATTATCATGCAGGAGAGTCAGTCTCTCTCTCCCTCACACACACACACACACCAAGGATGTGATTTCAGCACACCGTAGCACGCCGGGAGATTGCACTTCAGTCTCTGCGACTGGAAGAGAGGCTCCCACTTTCTCCTCGGAGAGCTCATTTCAAGGAAATTATTCATGGCCAACCCCATGCTCTGTAATCACTTGTTCAGTCCCAAGAAATCTCCATTTGTTCTAAGTGGCTGTAAATGAATTTTTTGATGGGTGCTATGAAGTGGCAATATTTGTAAGGGACAATCATATGCAAAATAATGTTACTAGAACACACTTCAAATTTAGTGAAGCTCTTATGGACCTATAGAATGAGCACAGGGTCAGAAAGTGTCTTCCATTAATGCATGTTTAAGTATCACGGAGAAAAGGACAGATTGTATTAAATCAAATTTATTTTAATAAAAAGAATAAGAATAGTGTGCTACGTCTGAAGTGTATTTTAAATCAATCTTAAAATCATTTAAAGAGTTTTTAAATTCCTGTTTTTATTGTGATTATGTTTTATGATTATTTTAATTCCTTTTAAATTCCTTTTAATTCATTGTAAAATGCTTTGAATTACTATTGTGTATGAAATGCACCGTATAAACTTGCCTTGCAAATAATAAAAATAATAATAATAAATTAACTTTTTTTAAAATAAAACAATTATTTTACATTGTAAAATAATCTTTTCTGTATTTTTTCTTGATCTCAACATTTTGTCACACATTTATGTTGCAGTTTTCAATAAATGAAATAGGGGGAAAAAAAAAAAAAAACTTAACTATCACGTCAGAATTATTAATGTGTGCCTATGGGTTTTTTACTCTGGATAAATGGAGAGTAATCATTCATTTTACTGCAGCAGAAACCTGAAGGTGCAACTAATTAACTAATGAACAGAGACAGAAATAGGAGACAGAGGATGAAAAAAGAGTACAAAGCAAAAGATGAAAGAGAAATGGAAAAGGAAAAAAAAAACCTCTTGATTGTAGTCTCAGATCAAAGCTATTGAATTAAATTAATCTTTCATAAAGGAAAGGGCAAGAAATGTCTTTGTTTCGCTCATCAGTAATCTGACCCTGTCTTATTTGGGGTCAAAAGCTCTAAAACAACGCCTGCAAGAGGAATGCATCAAAGTCTGACTGACTTGTTTGCAGTAATATACTGACATCTGTTTATTTTCCATACAACCTTAGGACCCGTGTCCTTGCATGGTGCCACAGAACACTAGTTTTAAAATGGGTCATATGAGTGTTTAATTGAATTCTTCTCTCTCTCTCAGTGCACACTGTCCATGGCGCACACACACACACACAACCCCTCACAAACAGATCAGACTCAGCCTCTAGCTCTCTCATGAGTCATATCTTCACCTACCAACACACTCAGAAAATGCCACTTATAGGCAAAAAATAAGCTTTGAATAACGCATATCAAGAGTTTTATTTACTGTATTGTCAAGGGCTCCAGGGGATAGAGTCTGAATTATAACCCTGAATCAGTAAATGATGTGGTTCTGCTGAAGCATATTTCAGAGCATTTGACTGCCAGGTAAATAAAATATGTTTAGCATAAAAAGGAGACTTTTTTGCTCCAAGCAGAGTGGACTGGTTTGTTATCCCGGGGAAAAAACCACTGTAGAATCTATTAAATAGATCAGCACATGTTGTTCTGAAGGACACAGGGTTTGTGGTGACTCAATTTTTGTATATGACTATTTATGACTATATAACACTTGAAGCACATTTTATCTATGTTCTATATGTATTCAAATCTTGAATACATGTTTATAAAGTCACTTTTAAGAGCTTCAAGTGATTGGCATTTTTTTTTTTTTTTTGCTATTAAGTATGTTTTCCTTTTTAATGAGTCGCAAAATTAGTTTTTGTTGTTTTTCTTTGTTTCTTTTACTTTTATTTCAGATCCAGGATAAGTGTCTGAATAACATTTTGTCAAAATATCTGAAACTGCTTTCATACAAATATGTATATATGTGCAATTGTTTTCCATTAAAATTCATGCAAACAACACTTTTCAATAAAGAACAGGCAGTATTAGATTTTAAGATTCTAATGAGAATTAAATTAAATGTTATGCGAAATATGAGGTTTGAGATTTGACAGTAAAGAGAAAAGTTTGCTTCGAGGTTTGTATGCTTCATGTGATAGAGCCAGAATGAGCTAGAGCTGGGGAATAGAATCAGCTTCATTCATCCTTTTTATCAGCCCCGATAAGAGTGGCAACTGAAGTGTTGTTGCTCTTGTTTATTCTTCGTGACGGGGAGAAGGGAGCTATGCTTTGTTGTGTAATGAGCCTCAGTCCCAGCCACAAAGGTTTTGTTTCTGCCTTCAGAACCACTGATGCTCTAAAGGCCAAGCACACGACCGCACCGGCATCACTGTATGATGTGTGGATCAACCCAACTCTGACTGTGAATACATTCATGAGCTCTACGCAAGCCAGCTTGAATGTATCATGCAATCAACGTCAGAGCAAATCTGCAGGGTGCAAATGAGGGAGGGTTCAAAATGTTATTTTAAATGAACAGCATAAGCATGACTGTTGAGGAGCAGGGAGGAACATGATAGATGGGATTGACGGAAACTTGTTTATCCTGTCCTCATTAAAAGAATGAAAATCAATCAACATTAATCAATCAATCAATCAATCACAAATTAATGAATGGATTACTTATTGGATGTCCATATAAGACCACTGCAGACCCTAGTGAATGTTTCAGGGTCAACATTTCTTTTTTTTTTCTTTTTTTTTTTATATACAAAGGTTAATTTAGATGTCAGATTGCGTTAGATTTCTGAATTAATAATTTGTAAAGACTGAACAAATTCAAATTTGTAAAAATGTGTTTTTAAAACACAACAATAAACAGCAGCAGAACAACATAAAGACTGTCTTTCTAACAAGTTGGAACACGTTTTAAATTGGAGTTTTAAACTAACCAGCTAGCTAACTAACTAACAAACAAGCTAATGGTAACACTTACGGTAACCAATAAGGTTCATTAGTTAACAACATTAATAAACATCAACTAAGTATGAACAATGTTTCTAGGGCATTTATTAATCTTAGTTAATGTTAATTTCAGCATTAAGGCACTATTAAAATCACAAGCTGTGTTTGTTCACATTATTTAATGCACTGTGAACTAACATGAACTAGAACAACTGTAATTTCATTAACTAACATTAACAAGTATTAATAAACAGTGTAATAAATGTATTGTTTGTTCATGTTAGTTAATACATTAACTAATGTTAAGAAATGACACCTTATTGTAAAGAGTTACTGAGCTAACTAACTAACTAACCAACTATTTATTTATTTGCAGTTTCTGCAGCAAACACATTTTCTTTTGACTACTAAGTGGTGCTTTTATGAGTAGAAGTCAACCATGCCATGCTAATGGGCTAGATTTGATGGTTACAGTCAACGGATAATCTATGTAAAAACACCTACAGAATTCAAATTCACAGGAGCAAATTTATCATTTATGAATGCATATGTATGTGCTTGTTTTAGACCAATTTCAAGCAGCATAGTATGTTTTACTGTAGGCTTCGTTTGCATTTTACTGCAGGCTATACACTACTACACTGTAATCTCCTAATGCGTTCCCAAAATGTTGGCACGCCAGTCCAGCATCGCCAGTCTGTGTGTTATGATGTCCTCAACCTGAGCCTGAAGCAGCTTGGAAGAACAGCAGGACAGATACTCAAGCACAATTTAGCTTGTAAGCAAATGATCCCCATCGCACATCCACTGATGTGCAGCTGACAGAGTGTGAAAGGCTTTACAGGGGATTTGTCGCACAAGTCTTATTCATTTCCATGGCCAATTAAAGGTTGGGGGCCGTGACATTGCAGACGCTCCAGTGAAGGAGCAGATCAATAATATTTCCACCTTAGAAAGCTGACTCCCCTAAAGCCAGGACCACCAAGCTACTTTACCACAACGTCCCTCTGTTTCCTGGTCTGAAAAAGCTCTGTTTCCTGGCCTGGAGGAAGCAAGGATTCCTTGACACAAAATCTTTCCTGCTTTTCTCGCTCAATCCCTCAACTGCCAATGCCCAGGGCCCAATTAACCTGAGCCAGCGTTTTGTCACAGCCCAGACAATACCCAGGCAACAACAACCTATAAAACATGCACAAAACCATCCATAGAGCCCCATTCATGCTAGGCCGATGCAAGGACATGGTCATTAATTATTGAGGAATGGTGAATATTTCACGCGTAGGGAGAGTCATGGCTTGACCCTACAGACGTTTTCAAGGTAAATATTTAAAGATCGATACCTTGCATGCTGGGAGAGAAAGCGGTCCCTGAGGGTGTGAACTGAATGTGCCAAGGAGAGAGAGGACATTGTTTGGTGAACAGTAGTCATTTGCTGTACTATAGTAAACCGTTTCTCCAAAGGGGACTCCTTGTGAGATGCCAGAAAACATGCTGGAAAATCAGTGCTTTTCAATGAGTGGGCATTCCTTTTTCTTCCTTTCCACCGCACCATGGGCTCTCAGCAGGAGGGGAGGATAGAAAATCCAGCAGCAAATCCAAAATGTGGACTTAACCTCTCTACATGGTCCATTATGTCGAAACTGAACCTTTTAAAAGCTGGGGGATGACTAAGCCAAATCTATCAGCACAAAGCACAGAGTGAGCATTGATATAGTTAAATGTCAAGTAGTGAGAATGTAATAATTCTCTCAGATAGTGTGGCTGTGTAATATTCCCCACTTATTGAGACACAATACAACCTCTTTGTTTCAAAAGGATACATGAGGTGTGGGTTGGACTGTTGCCTCCCGGTGTATGCTGGGAGCTGATAAGCTGTAAGCTCTACTCTTTGATATGTGGATGAAATGTTAGGCACCATTTTTTTAGATGTAAAAACGTTGTTCATTACTTTCATTATTTTTTTCTTTTCCGTTTAATCGCTTTGCAAGGCAGTAAGACTTTATAACAATTAGGGCTTGGCACTTTTAAAGCAACTTACAATATAAGAACAAAAGCAAAAAAAAAAGATTTCTTAGCCTTTTAATGACTGGTGAAACATACTGTATCGCAATACATTTGTAAGATAATATTGTAGTAGTATTTGTTCAGACAATAGTGGCATATTTCCTACACTGATCACTAAATAAGGACAAGCACTGCAAGAATGTGCTAATTATTTGATTTCATACTGTGTGAATCAATATAAAAATACAAAGTCATAAACAGAAATGTGCAATGTTTTAGCGCATGAATAAAGACACTCAGAGCCTTTTATGAACATTTCTGGGTGATGAAAGAAATCTTTTGACTGAATATATTGATGGAAACAGAGAGTTTGTACTGTTTCATGGAATACATCAAGCTTTAAGCATGTTGATACCAGGACTAATGCGGTGCATGAAAAAATCTAATTTGAATGTTGACCTTGAAGATTTCACAGTAAGAATTATTTGGGGGAAAAAATAATAATTGCAGGGCAGCCTTTTATACAGAATAAAAAGAAAAAAATAAATACAATCCAAATAAAACATCTAAATAGCATAATTCTTCAATATTTTATATGTTTACCTAAGATTATCCATTATAATCCAAATATTTTATTAAATTATTAAAATCTCAGGGGGTACTTCAAGTATTTTATTCCTAAAAGGTTAATAAAAATAAATAAATAAATAAATAAATAAATACGTTTGTGAACCCCTGCATTAAATGTTTGGCACAATGTTGTTAAATTTGATATTGCCCAGAATAACAATCATTCACATCATGTACACATTTATGCTAATGTTCCAACCAAAAAAAAAAAAAAAAAAAACAAGAAGAAAACTGTGTCATCATTTTATAAGTCAAATCAACTGAAGTTTACCCTTTAACATGTCTTATGGCATCTGTACACATCAAATGTTCTACAACACACACTGTCATCCTTTCTCATACCTTGCTATAGAAGGAAATGAGTTATTTCTCCTAATGCTTTACATTAGTATGATTTGGGGGTGGTTCCTATTCAAGTATCGTAATATGCTTCCTGAAGAACATTATTCATTTTAGCATGGATTTCAAGCGCAAAATATGCTGTGACCTTAAAAAAAAAAAATGTCAGTTTCACAGATCATTTTGTGCTTTTTAACTATTCTGAAGGTTTGCCAGACGAGTTGTGAGGTTGAGAGTATACACAACTGTCCACTGAGTTTCCTTGATTAGAGAACCCTGCAAGGTTGTGTCCCTTCTGACTTCTTTGTAACTCATTTGCCATCTGCTTATATCTCTTCCTGTCCACCCCCACAGATTCCATCTTTCATTACTCACCGCTTGTAATAAATTAAATGTGTAGGACTTCTGTTTGGGCTGTGCGTGTGTCTGTGTGTGTTTGATGTTTGCTGAGATGTATGTCTGCCAGAGACATCAGAATAACTGTGGCACCCCTGTTGCTCAGTGATAACCCAGGCTATTCGACTGCACCTGTTTCTCTGTGTGGTGTGGTGCTCTGTAAAAGTGGAACACAAAGTTTGGAAAATAAATACACTGTCCAAATGGCACTAATGTGGCCCAGCTTGTGCATATTTATTAAAAAGTGGTTGTGTGTGACAAATCCACACAGAGAAACTGTTTCTTCCCTTTAATAATACAGCAATTTGCCATAGACTCTTAATTACATATACAAACTATGAAGAAAGTTCTGAAAGTACTTCACTGACACAAAGCACTTAATCATGAGACTTTAGAAAGAAACATAAATACACTTTCATAGCTTGGTTGAATTTTAATGCAAATTGCATGCCTGGCATAGTCTGATAGACACTAAATAGAATTCAGCAAAGTTGTTAAATGTAATAACGTACTTTTCTTACTTCTTGAATATTAATCATAAGTTTTAACGTTGTAAAAAAAGAGTAACTTTTTCTATTCTATTCTAATCTATTCTATTCTATGAAATGCAGCCAACACATGCACTAAACAGACAAAACGAAGTTCCAACCGTAGGTTCAGGAAGATCGTAGTCTTTCATTCAGTCTTGTCAATCAGTATTACAAATCTAATTTTGCCATCCCAGCATCAATTCTTCCGGCATCCCTCCACCTCCCAATCTCCTCCTCTATTTCTGTTTTTGAAAGTGAAAAGTGAAAGTGAAGTGACTTGTGGCCAGGTATGGTGACTCATACTTGAGATTAGTGATCTGCATTCCATCCTAAGTGCACACACACACACACAGCAGTAAACACACACGGAGTAGTGGGCAGCCAGTGCAGTTGAGGGTTCGGTGATTTGCTCAAGGGTCGTGGTATTGAAGGTGGATAGAGCTTAGATTCCTCCACCTACAATCCACATGCCAGACCTGGGACTCAAACCCGCGACCTGCAGGTTACAGGTCAGACTCTCTATCCATTGGGGCATGACTGCCCCATGTTTCTCTCTAGGTAGTACTGCAATGGGGGGTTGGGGGCAGGCTTCGGGTTCGAGCCTCCATTAGGGACAGCAAGTCATTAGCTGGTCCCTGGAATGTATGATCACACCGGTGTGATTAGAACATTCATTGCATCACATGATCAACTGCTGAATTTAAATCTGCTTTCGAGTTTTGGTTGGAGCAGAGGCAGATTTTTGTGAATATTAATAATAAAAAAGAAAAACACAAAATAAAAACGATCTATGTGTCATACAGTGCTATTGTGACTGTGATGCACCACATGACAAGCATGGTGCATCGCCCTGGAAACAATAAGGCTAAGCATTCTAAAATAATGGTCACCTAAAAAAACTCAATCTGGGGGCTCGGAAAGAATATTTTAAACTCACGTGAGAAAGGGCTAACCATCAAGAGTGGATGGGCAGGCAAACTCAAGAAAGCATATCCTCAGCGGACATTATGTTTTATTGTGAATATGAGATTCAGCTGAAACATGACTGCTGCATCAGATGAGGGTAAGCTGTCACGCAGTGTGTATGAGCAGGAATAGATGGGCGCGTTGCTATTAAACATAAACGTCCCCCTCCGGAAAAGCGCCTCCTCGTGCTGTAACAAAACACAGGAAGTATAACAGCGAGGGAGGGGGGATGGGTGCCCTGGAGGCCGCAAAGGGCAGAGTCACTGGTTCAGGGCAGATCAGGAACTGCGAGAGGCCCTGGCGGATCGGGAGCCTTGGAGGGCCACAGCGGATTGGGAGCTGTCTGCGGCCGTGGTGGGTCGGGAGCTGTCTGTAGCCGTGGTGGATCGGAAGCTGTCTGTGGCCGTGGTGGATCAGGAGCTGCCCGTGGCCATGGTGGATCGGGAGCCTCACGAGGCTGTTGCGGGATGGAGGAGCCCCCCCAAAAAATTTTCTTGGGGGGTTTTCCCTTTCCTGCAGGCAGTGGCTCATCTAGGTGCTCTTGCTGTGCAGACTCAGAGGGGTGCTCTTGCGGCACGAATTCAGGGAGGCGCTCTTGCAGCGCAAGCTCTGTAGGGCGTTCTTGCAGAGCGAGCTCTGGAAGGCACTCTTGCAGCGCGAGCTCTGGAACTGGACTCAGATACAGCTCTCCTGGCCGTGGCTCAGAAACGGGATTCAGGTGCGGCTCTCCTGCCCGTGATTCAGGAACTGGATTGGGAATCGGCTCTCCTGGCCGTGATTCGGGATCGGAATTCAGAAACGGCTTTCCTGGCCGTGATTCAGGAATTGGATTCAGAGATGGCTCTCCTGGCCGTGATTCGGGATCTGGATTCAGAGACGGCTCTCCTGGCCATTATTCAGGAACTGGATTCAGAGACGGCTCTCCTGTCCGTAATTCAGGATCTGGATTCGGGATCGGCTCTCCTGGCCGTGATTCAGGATCAGGACTCAGGTAGGGCTCTCCTGGCCGTGATTCGGGATCGGTACTCAGATACGGCTCTCCTGGCCGTGATTCGGGAACGGGATTCGGGATCGGCTCTCCTGGCTGTAATTCAGGAACCGGACTCGGGATCAGCTCTTCTGGCCGTAATTCAAGAACAGGACTCGGAAATGGCGGACTGGAATCCGCGGGGAACTGGATCGGCACTTCTGGCCCTGACTGCGGAACAGAGTTCATGGGGATCTGGATCGGCACTCCTGGCTGAGACTGCGGAAGTGACCAGGCTTTTCTCACTGATCTGACTGACTGCATTGCTGGGTCAAGAATCTTGGTTTCCAGGTTGTTATGCTGGGTAACTGGTGTCAGTGTGTTATCGACAGCTTCTACGACGGTCAAAGGGGAACTTCCCAGCCATAAAGCCCGGTCTATGAGTTGCGTGAGAGAGCCCGGATTGTCGGCCAGGGAAACCTGCTTTGCCAGATCCTCATCTAGCCCCAACCAAAACAGGATTCTCAAGGTGTGCTCACTCCAGGGCACTAGATGAGAAGACTCAACGAACTCCTCTACATACTTATTTATAGGATGGCCATCTTGGGTGCGGGTCTTGAGTAGCGCGGAATCCATAGCTGTTTTGTGTTGTTTTTAATGTATGGTTCTTCTGTCACACAGTGTGTATGAACAGGCAGAGACGGGCGCGTTGCTATTAAACATAAACATTAATTACTAGATGAGCAGATCAATGGCAGGAAAACACACATACAAATTAAGAACCGACAAACATGACAAAACACAACGGACTTATATACACTAGGGAAAACTCAAAACAGGTGAGGAATACAGGTGGAGCGGGTAAACTAATTAACTAAACAAGAAACGGAACAGAAGCAAATAAGGAAAAACAGGAAGACAAGAAAACGAAAGCAAGATTAAACTGTGACAGACTAAAACAAAGACATAAGGCGTTACATAAGCACACTCACTCAGTACATCTCTCTCATAATACTTTATGCTACATAATACAGTGAACCTTTAAAATAGTAATATGCTTTCAATGAAGCAGCTAAATACTCCTTTGTTACTACTGTAGTACATTATAAAACAGTATGCAATATCTTATTAAGTGTAAATTTGAATTTTAATTCAAATTGTGATGCAATCTAGGAAAACCCAACACATGGTGAAATTTTACTTTTTTATGTTTTGATATCATACGAAAGCTGGGTTCAAGCCCTTTCCTAAACTGTTTTTATTTTGTCCATAGCTTGACAAAAAAAAAAAATCATCCGAGCCCTTTTCGCTCCGCCATCTCATGATATTAAAATAAATTAAGAAATAAACTTTGTGTGCTGTATTTTACACAGGACTGGCTGGAAATGTGCACTGATGCACCTTTTACATGGTTTATTTTGAGAGGTTAGCTGTTGATAAGTTACCTGTTTTTGAATTAAGAATTAAGCACCTCCATAGTGCGTTCATAAGAGAAAGACACAGTCTTTTCTGCTTGCTGCAATAAATCAGTTTTTTTTTTGCTGAAACAAATGAGATTTGCCAAGATATTTTCAGAGAGGATAGACAAGATGTTATAGAATAATAATTTAATAAACTAATTTTGACCAAAAAAATTACATTTGACCTATTTTTTTTAATTTCCTGAAAGTCCCAACGCAACATTCAATGGGTTTTCCCAGATCGCATCATAATTATTAAATGGATGCCACCTTATTGGGTGCCACCTTATTATTTCAACCTTTTGATTATTTCCTTAATGTTGATGAAAAATAAATGTTTTTCTGATGTGAAAAAAGCAAAGGGGGGAGTTTGCCAAAAGGCGCATGACACATGCTTTACCATCTGGAATTGACAACTGTCCCCTGTCTTTTGTAATGTTGACTAGTCCAATCACAAATTGGCCTAGTCTGCCAACAAGGTAGGCTATTTGCACTATAGACACTCTGTTTAAGAAAAAAATAAAACATAAAACATGAACATGAACATGCAACAGTGAGAAATGCATTTGTTACACTACACTGCAGTACATTTCTTTGTAACAGTATTAGTTAATAAAGAATAAAAATCAATTGTTAGTTCATATTAGCTTAGGTCTATTAAAAAACAATAACATGTACTGTACAATGTTTAAGGTCAATAATGCATTAGTAAATGTCAAAATTCACATCAGCTAAGTTTAATAAATGCTTTAAAAGTATCCTCATTGTTCATTTTAACTAATGTTAAAAAATGCAACCTTATTGCAAGTTTTTAATGTGAAATTTCAGAATCTGTTTTTGATTATTCGTATATCCCTGATTATAGAGGCTCACATACAGGGAATCATAGAAATCCTCTATTACACATGCTCCAGGTGCATTAAGAAATGTGATGATTATTTCACATCATGTATGATGTAGCCTGGGGTCAAGATACCACGTTTAATGAGGAATGATTATTCATTACATGCAGCCTTATCATTGGCTGATGGTGATCCTGAGCATTTTATTGACCTGCACGGGCAAACAACTGATGTGTATAAATTGGATCTTTAACAACTATGGACGTTTAGTTTCAGACCTAGTTACGAGAGTGAATTTGTGCGCGCTAATATAGTGCTGGTCAATGGCGGATTCATTTTCCAGTTTAGCCCAGGTCTCTTACTATTATATCATTGAAATGAGAGTGCCTTTTCATTCTGTCAGCTTGGTTTAAAGTACTCTAAATATAGGTAAAAGGCAAAATTTCAAAACTGACTGTTCAAGAGAAGAATACAAATAAAGACAGATTGCAAGTGAAATACAAAGTTAATGCCATGTCTCTGTGGAAAACAATGCTTATTACAAGTCTGAGGGAAACTTTAGAAGGATTTAGATATATTTATGTTGTGTGGGTTCAAAGGAATACTTCACTAAAAAATGAGTTTTGTAATAAATTGTAGATTTTGATTGTGGACATGTTTGAGTCAGACGTTGCAAACATTAACCGATTCTCACAACTCGAGAGAGAACCATTATTAGTGTGCTACTGATTTGAAATAGTACTATTGGATCACTGTTATATATCCAATGTTTGTTATATTTGCTTTTTAGCAAATACAGAAGCATTTCACCCCCTGTATAAAACCTTCATAAGAGTTTCCATGAGTTGACAATATGATAATATATAATCCTGGACAGTGGCTCATTTTGAGTCAGAGATTCACAAGAGACAACTTTTGAATCTGTGCTAGTTCGACTCACAAACTGGTTTACTCAGTTGCGTATGATTTGGTAAACTCATTCATCCAATTCACTAAAAAGAACAAGTTCAAATAACTGATTCTTTGTGAATCGGAAACCGTTATTCCACACAACATTTAATAGCTATCACTCCAGAACACCACTTGAGTCCACTTGACTGTAACTTCTTGAAACTGCTTCCCACTCTTAGATGCTCCCGAAGTAGATATATCAGGTTTTATTAAAAGTTCGGACATGGCTGGTTAAAATGTGGACACTAGCATTCAATGTAGGAGACCAGCATTCAAAATACATATGCTAGTCTTGTCAAAAGGGTCATCATTTTGCTTTCCAAACAACTCTAGACAGCATCCCTCGGGCAACCTGGGTTTATGGGCCACTAGGCTGCCATAATGTTGGTATTTTAAATGAAATGCATGGTCACTTAACAGCATTACCCTCAATAGAATGTTACATAATACACCATAGCTCCTGTGCTGTAGACTGTGGACTATATCAATTATTACTTTGTTAAACACATTTTATACAGTAGATTGTGACATGCACTGACATGGTGTTTTATGAAAAAAAAAAGCAAAAACCCGCATCCAACATAATATTGCACTATTCTATTTCATGCACTATAACAAAATAATTTCCTCTCTCTGAAACAAGTCCTGCTAATGGTTTTCTTGGATGGATGCCAGCAGAGACAGAGTGGATCCATACTCTATTAAACAAAACAGAAAAATAATACATAAAGATAAAATAAACAACCCCAAAACCACTGAAACTTGCACTCAGTTAAGGCAGTTATTAACATGAATGCTCCCCAGGACAAACGCTCAAAAAGACAAATTACTTATAAAACACTCAATGAAATACTGTGGAATATAATCACTTTTGCAAACCAAAAAAAGCTGCTTTAATTCCAAAGTCTTTATGTTATACGTTCCTTCAGGCCTTCTGCGTCATTATACTTTATACATAATTAAAAATGATACAGTGATATCTTGTAAAATGTAAGCATAAAACTTTTATGGTTTCTCAGTGTTACCAGTTTGATGTATATTTTAATGTTGTTCCTCAAGTTGAATCAGAGAACAGACTAGTGCAATCTCAAACGAATGGACCAAGGTTTACTTTTCACAGCAGATCTTTGAAAAAAAGATTGGGGGATTGGGAAAGAGACAAAGAGCAATTGAGTGTGTGTGTGTGTGTGAGAGAGAGAGAGAAATTTCTCTCAAGCATGCCTGGTAGCAGATGACCCCCGGAGTATTGGACCTGGCAGCTCACTACAATTATCATTCAGCACAAGTGAAGCACCCTGTTTGATATCTGCCAAGGTAATTTAGTGGGAGAGATTGCGCTGTGTCCTTCTCTCGCTCCGTCTCTCCTTCTGCCTCCTTTCTGCCTGACAAGCAGTCTCTCCTTCCCTCCCTCTTGTATTCGTCTCTGTCTTTCTCACTCGTCCTTTTTAACTCCTTATACCCGCATGGAGTAAAAAAGCTTCCAGCAGCATGTTGTTCAATCTGCCTCTCAAAGGCGAGATGGAAAGTCCAGAGCGCTTATTTGCGGCTGGATGCCTGGTGAGAGAAATTAAGTGATATGGAGTGAAATTGTTTTCCCATGGTGCCCTGGCCTCTCACCAGTGTGTCTGATTACTCCTCTTTTAGGAACTCCAAACAGGGCTGAGGTCTACAACACAGATATAGCAATACAGCACCTGCATCTGCACACACACAAAATGAGCCGAATGATGTATGGGACAAACCCCAAATTGTTGTTTAGGAGTTGGAGTGAAATCCTGTTTGGTAGGTAGTCGTCATTAGGAGGGTGGCTTTTTGTTTCCCTGGAGGACAGTTTTCTTCAGAACTCTGACCGCAGAGCATTTACGATAGGCTAATCACATTCAAACATAATGTAAAATGTAAATGCAAAATTACTTGTTCAAAGTCTTTTTATCTATATGGATGAATCTACTGTTACAAGAGGGCTTTAGGAATTACTCCCAAAACAATTTTTTAGGTTGTGTTGCCCATTGGTATGTCTGCAAATACATCTTTATATCTCAGTTTGACCTTATCTCCTTCTGTGCAGTGTGGTTATTGATCATACTCTGTAGAACAAAACAAAGACCCCAGATAACATAAAGTGGCTGGACATGCTCGACATTCCGTTGCTGTGTGATGAAGTCACATTAGCGAGTGTCTAGTGTTGGTGCTTTAATGCATTATGTACGTGTTGGTAGTGTTTTTGTACAGGGCAATAATGTGTGCTCTGAATTGTCTTTCTTAATGGGATTTCCAGGGAAAAAAAATAATAAATAAATAACATACATGCATGTACAATTTACAGGTTACATTTGCTCCTGGATAGTTTCCCATTAGTGTTTTTTTTTTTTTTTTTTTTTTCTCCCTAGTAGTAGAAAATACTTGTTAGTGTATGTTTTTATGTCTACTAATTGTAAAGTTCTGAAAAAATGCAATGGGAGAAATTTAAAAGAAGTAATGGTCCTCAGGTAAAGATGGAGATAATTGTGGAGAATAAAATTTAGTTAAAATTTATTCTGATGGAGTACGATCTTCCTCAGAAAAAAAGGATTTATTCCTGCCATTAGCAGGACATCATGGTATTATTATTGTTTCTTCATGGAAGAAAGAAAATAACCTTTCCATTTCTCAGAAGTTAAAATGAGTTTCCCGTTAAAAGATTTTGGCCTGTTGTAGAAATGGTTGTATACTCTGCTGTATGACATTGTTCCAATTCCAAGTTGGCTATTTTTAATTCCTTAATTTCAAAAGACTGTTGTTTTAACTATTCCATTTGGATTTAATTCATAAGGAGGCAATACAATTTGTGGGAATGTTTTAATGAAAATTGCACTGTACAGACCTTGTCAGTAAATGTTTTTTTTTTTTTTTTTAAAGTTGCATAGAAGAACACTATCTGATTTATATAAATACATTCTATTTATTTATTTATTTTTTTCATGTTTTTCCTTTTCCCCCTCAAGTGGCCATGGTTAGAGAATTTAGTCTAATTTAAGATGATATACTTAGTATAATTATTCAAGGAAACAAAACCAGAAGGTCAAAACAACCGAAGCACAGACCATGCAACTTTCAGGATTGTACAAATTTTGTAATCACAGTACTCACATTTTCTAACCTTTTGTGCCACTTAAGAGAAAATTAATTCAAAACTATTCATAATTGCAAAATAATTCTCAATATACTAACTCAAAATTAGCCTAAAGGTAAGTGAAGGGAAGGCCCATTCGTATAGTTTTGGACCAAGCCCAGTAATTCCAGGCAATGACCTTGTGCCTCAAGAAAAAAAAGACAGAGAAAGTGGGAGAGAGAGACCAAAAAGATGCACAGAGCCTTTTCTGGTTAACGGAGCACAGTGGGTAGAGTTTTCTTTTTAATCTTCATGCAATCTGCTTCTCATACAAAATGTAAGCTCACCATGTAAAATCAGAGTACAAATGCGTGTGCTTGTAAATGTAAATTCAAAGCGAATAACGGCTTTTCATGTCGGGTAACCTGTAGTTTAGTAACTGCCCTATGCACTCATGTGTCATGTGCTACATTAGAGGATTACACGCAGAACAAATAGTTAAACTGCTTGCCTAGTGTACCAAAGGCTTCCTATATTGTGAGCAGATAGGTTTATACTTTACCATTGTGCTCACTGTCACAACAGAATTTTAATCCTGACAGGACTTTAAGGCATAGATTAGGCAGGAAATGGCCTATTGTTCCCTTCTGAATCACCAGAATGGAAGGATTTAAAGTGTAGAAAATAAGACATTAAATTTAAAAGAAAGTGTGTATATTCTTTTAGACTCATGCTGCATGTGAAACATTTTACAAGTGTTTATAATCAGAACTAGGGATGCCAGGTTTGCCAATTAATTACTCTTTTGATCTAACTGGTTTTGAAAAAAGTTGAGATCCAGTTTGATTCATTCTGACAGTTCACTCAAGCACTGAATCGTTTGCGGTTGTTTCTCAGAAACAAGTTATTTTATAAAGTAGAAAACAAAAATAGCATTAGATGAGGTATATATTTACTTACTGTAGAAAGCAAACCACAGAAATATCTTTTATCATTTGTCAATGAAATTACTCTATATTGCATGTGCAGCTTGTGAATGACTCTATACTGCAGATAAAAATGCTTAATATCTATCTATACCCATAATATAAAAGAAGGGTATCAAAACATATACTGTATACACAGTATATATACAGTATATATGATCAATATTTCATCACACCATGCACTCAAGAAAACACTTGTTTAGTATTATGAGCATTTATTAGTATCTTCTTCTTTTGCTTTTATGGCAGCAGCAGTCCAGATGACATGAAGTCTACAAGTTTGCACAAACATCATGTTATTCAGCATGATTTGAGAATGTTTCAAAGAGTGTGTGTTTAATAAAAGCAAAGAAATCTGCGCTTTTTGTACAAAATTATTAGCCTTGAAATAGCGCAGGATCTTTAATATTTCTTATTCATTGTTATGTCGTAGCATTTCTTTTTTGTACATTGATAGATTTCTTTTCTGCTTATTCTAAAGGTTAAATTATAGTAGTTGAATCTTAAAATCTCAGACTTTTAAATCGTTTATACATTTTACGGTTAAACATTTAACTGCATGTAAAAAAAAAAATTGCACAAAAGTATAGTACTTATCTTCATATATGAGAGAAAATGGCACATATCATAGATTTTACTAAAAGGATTTGTCCTTTTTAGAAAAATATATTTTTCTGTATTTCATTTAAATCCAGTGGTTTGCTTAATAGCCTCTAGTGACCTTAAGTCACCTCAGCTCTGTTCTAAACCCACTGAAAACATGGAAATATGCATGAATCACCAAACTATTCTAAAGTTTTCATTAAGCGCACAAAAGCAGGTTTCACAGCACGCCCATTTTCAACTGTAGGAGAAAACACAACAATGAAAGAAAGATAGTCTGCCCTCTCTGATCATTTTATTAAAAAATGGAGAAAGATACTGCAGAACTACAGTGCAAAAGAAGATTCTGCTCTTCTCAGCTTTGATTAGCTGATGCCTATTAAGACAGTGATTCATTCAGATAAAGCATAACCCACTTTGAGTCTGGAAAGACCTTTCTTTGCTTTAAAATCAAGTTCAGTCATGAATAATTATGTATTACAGTCTCATACTGGTGATTTTTAAGTGCATTATACGTTTTAGAAGGTGTAGGAGCAAAGTTTAAAATTAAATATTGTATTGTACGGTCTACAGTTTATCCACTTTCATCTCATTTGCTCCTCCTAGGTCAAGCCAAGTGAACTTCAATCTCCTACAACATGCTTTCTTAAGACAGATTAAGACTATCCAGTGTTTAAAAAGGATTTTCAGTAGAATCACACACAATTGTGCAGTGCAGAGTGCATCTGTGGTTAAAAAAAAATCTCCATTGGCCACTATAAAGATGGCCTCTCCATATTTTAAAGATGTGCATTTAATTGGCTAAAATGAACAAAGTTATACTCCAGGCTTTGTAATAAATTTCTCCTTGTGAAGATTGTGAGTCATATTATTCATTTTCTACACTCATGCCCCCCCCCCCCCCCTAAAACTCCCCACTTAGTCCTGAAGCTGTGTTTCAAAGCTCAGCAAACAGAATGGGACTTCAAAGTTACGCAAAGCAGAGAGAGAGAGAGAGAATTTAAAAAAGAAAAAAAAAGTAAATAAATACCTAGCAGACAGCAAACATTCATTTCTCAGCATGATTCTGGCTGTGAGTTTCAGGCTCTTTAGGGAGATATGGATGGATTAGCAGGACTGAAAGTGCTGACCAGTGCCGGCGTTTACTCTCGAGGGACTGCACAGGGGAGAACTTCAATAAACAAGGTCAGTTGTAGTATTAAGCACCGCCACATACTGAATTGGCCATCTTATCACCTTAATCAATATTTTAATCAATCAAATCCATCTGTGGTACTGCAGCTCCAGAGTGAAGCACAGTGGGTTGTTATTAATGGATGCTGTGTAAATAAAACTGATGAATTTATCCTTTATAATGATGAACTTCAATTAAATAAAGTTGGCATGAAGAGTTAATTAAAATAATCTCTTTGTCTTTTTTCCCTGTTGTGACACATATCCAAGTGAAATGGCTTTTCGAATGAGGAAAAGTGCAGGATGAAACTTGATTTTGTCCATGGGAAATTGATTGGATCGTTTGCTAATTGCTGCATTCTCATGTAAGGACAGCTTGCTGGAGGGGATGGATTATTGGCCAATCCTCGGACCCGTGTACACATCATTAGAGAAGAGATGTTGTTTCAAGGGGAAGTGAAGTGCACATGGGTTAAAAAAATATACGTTTAGTATTCACCTAAAGAAATAAACAAAAATGTGTGTGGCAAAAATCTTAGATTCTATTGCAAAGGTTGTGTATATGCACATAAGCAGTCTGACATCTGTAGCCCTTGTATCTTATCTTTCTGTTTACCAGCAAGATCAACCAAGATTGATCATTTTTAAGGCATGTCACATCAAAACAGTTACCAACTTAACTAAAACACATAATGAGACCCCTGTGCTCTGTTTAATTCTGTTGCACACTGTGTAGCTTTCTTTGAAAGCAAGAACACGTTCTGTGTGAACAGCTGTCTGATCTCAATAAATGTGGTTTGGCAAGAAACACCGCCTGTATAGCAGCTGAGGCTTGCAAAAACATGAAGGTGCTTCTTCTGGCTTAGACAGTATAGAAAATTCCTTATTAGGGAATTTACTCACAGGTCAGCTGACAATATTACTTTTTAAAAAGCAATATAGTCAATACTGTATTATAGATAAAATACTGAAAGTTTATCATGTGTGTAATTTATAAATTTTTATTTGGTGTGTATTTGGCGAGCTACAAAATCATTGCCAAACCTCACACAGTAGGGTCAATCTATTTTACAGTATTTTAGAATGACTATCTTTTTAACTAACATTGAATGCTTGTTAATAATGTCTAAAACAGTTGAATAAAACGGCCTGAGCGGAAAAGCATAAATGGTTTTTCATAAGAATAGAATGGATCATCACTATAAGTCTTATGTAGGCCAGTGAAATTGGTCCTATATGTCCTTGTCTATGACATCATTACCGTTTAAATGAGTCTAAATTACCAGAAAATATGAGGCCAGAATCCACTCAAAAGAGGTTATTATCACTTACCCAGCAACAGTGCCATCGCAGCCACCCCTCGGCCCCCTCCTCATTCCCTGCCTGTTGATGAGAACAACAGTGTTGGAAAGAAAGATTATATTTGCAAATTGAGGACGGTGACCTTCTTCAGTGAGGAGACATAACCTTGTCTGTGTTTATGGAGGTCTTCATATTACGACCGGATCCATACTTTACCTCTGCCTGCTGAGTGGAAGTAAAGGTTAAAAGAAAGAAGGGCAGAACAGAGGCAGGAGGATGAGCGGGTGACATGCTGGGGCCCAGAACTATCATTAGAGTAATGATGGAGGTTGTGCCATGCTAGAGGAATGGACCAGGATCCTCCCTGGAAAATATGTGTCAAATGATGTATTCATCAATCACATGCATTAGAGAGGGAGAGAGAGAGAGAGAGAGAGAGAGAGTGTGTGACTGTGTGTGGTGGATTTCCTGTAAATGTTAAAACTGTAACAAGAGAAAGTACTGTGTGTTTATCTATGTGTGAGAAAAAACGCATAAAAAAGGAGCAAAAGATAATGTAGAGTAGTGTTCATTTCATTAACAAAAACTTTTTGTAAAAAAAAAAACAAAAATAAAACTTTTTTTCCATTATTAAATGGTGTTTCATACTGAACGTGAAAATTCTGCCTGAATGCTGCGAATGCTAAGTTTTTTTTAAATTTAATATCCCTATGGAGCTATTTACACCAGGCGTTCATTTATTTATTATTTTTTTTTTGTCCTGTGTCTCGATTTTTTTTGGTTTTTATCATTTTCACTACCCTTGCATTTTTGAGGTTGAAAGCGGGATTTTTTTAAAAGAGCTGCAGACCAAGTTTTAGCTTAAAAACTCTGGGATTGTGTTTTAGTGTAAACAGAGCAAAATGGAGACTTTTGCAAATGAGTCGACTCCAAAAGACTCGACTCTGAATAGCCCTAGAGTCTGAATCGACTCCAGCTCTGGAATCGACTCTCTGTATCGACTCTGAAGTTACTGATGTCTTTACAGATTAATCCAGTGCATGACAATTGATTGTAAATAAGCAAAGAGCGAATTAAATTGAATGATGATCCATTTTCAGTGCAGTCCATGTGCGGTTTGTATATGCGGTGATGAGCATGAGCTCAGTGTGATTTAGTGTTCAGCTATGATCTGTGGCTGTTATCGCCAGTATTTTGATTTCAAATTTGAACGTTGTTACTTTTTCTTCTCTATCTCTCTGAGCATAGTGATCTTTTAACACAGTAATACTATCTTTCATATACATATTAATGTTTAAGCACAATATAGCTAAATGCATTTTACTTCTGTACTGATTTATTTATTAAGTTTATATTTAGATTCTCATGCAAGTGGCAAAACATGTAAACATCCTACTTTTCTTACATTAAATGGTAGACTCTCACAATTATATATTAGAAACAGCTGTATATGTTATTTCATTTTTACACTTTGGCTACATTAGGCTACAAATTATCCTGCTGTTTATAAAAATAACTTTGTTTTCTAAGCCCACGAGTGCCATCAGTTACCATGTAAAAGTATAAGGTATGCTTTTCCTTGTTTTATCCCTACAATTAAAACTACTTTAATTAGCCTATATATATTTACAATGTTGATAGCTCATTTAAAGATAATGTCACCCCTAAATTGGACTAATTTGGACAGTCATGCTAAATAGAGTTGAGGAGTCGATGTTCCATTCCAGTCGACTCTTAAAAACCTGGAACCAAACATCCCTACATGTATCCTTGACGACCGTATAAATAATAACATCATACTCATTGTTGTACCCATAGATATGCATTGGTAGGTACCCCATTCAAGTGCTCCAAGCACGTAGGTGCGTCCGTCATCTAAATAATAGGGAATATACCTCTGTGGTTTTACCTGCATGAATTTGAATTTTTATGCATTGTATTTCATGTCTTGAATTTTTATGCTCTGAATTTTAACATAGTTGTATATTTACGTAGTGAATATTTCA
>JAUMHE010000042.1:5388902-5403118 GCA_032359235.1 Enteromius mattozi
TGCATTTCAGAAAAGAAAAAGGTTAGGATTCAGGTGTAGTTGCAAATAGTGATTAATCATGATTAATCCACTGAAAAGCCTGATTAATTTGATTAAAAATTTTAATCATTTGACAGCCCTAATATATATATATATCCTACATTACAGACCATATTACACTAATACACTAATTCTGTAAGCTGTCACATTTTCTACAATTTTTAAATAAATGTACAGTTGGTTACAAAGGGAAACTATTTTTCCCAAGAAAGTATGGCAGCAGTATGATGTACGGATTTCATTTAATATGTGCATATTCAAATTGGATACATCAAGATTGGTTAAGGAGATGTGCAAGATCCAATAACTATTGGCATGTCAAGTCTGCTTTCAGGTAAAATTTGGCAAGACACATCTTTTGTGCGTTAATTGAATATATGCGAATGTATTTGAGATCTGAAAGCTGCGGCAGAAGAGAAAATTATCACTGAATACGTTTTAATAATCTCATGAGCTCACTGGTGCATATAATCCTTCAAAATGATGAGGTAAATAAATGTGGTATTTTGTCCATTCCTGGACTAAAGCAAGAAATAGAAATTCAGGAAAGCAGCCACTTACTGTATATATCCTTAAAATATGATTGGCAAGACTATGCTCCTCAAGAACTTACATTTGGAACTTTTCTCAAGTTTGACGTAAATTGTACAGCACATGAATGGATTTTTTCCATATGGATTGTGTTATTGTAGCCTATATTTGTATGCTATTCACTTTCATTAAAAGTTGGAGTTACAGTATGGGCAGGGCAATGCTTAACTTCTCTTTTGTCTTATATTCTTACAATAATGATACTATTTTCATTTTTGGTTAAATACTACTTTCCTTACACTAGGAAAGTTCTTCCAGCCTTTGGTCCATCTGCGCTTGTAAAGTCTATACAGACTGTGTTAAATTGGCAGAGATGTTTGGCCTAGTTTGGGGAAAACACAAAAACGTGAAACACAGATCTCCCTAAACAGCTCAGAACCCCACAGAGGCCAATTTCAAGAGAAGCAACAGAGATTAAGATTTATGTTTTTAGTTGAGGGAAAAAAAAAGATGTGTAGAAAACTCTAACAAGAGTCTCAGCTTGTTCTCTGAATAGTGCAGTCTTCACATCTGAATGAAGCCCCAAGTGTCTTTGGGCATCGGATTTGAGCAGCAGGAATTCCTGCACACGCTCCTATTAGGCCTTTCAGCGAAAGCATATGTATAGCTGAAAGGAAAACAGAACTATGAGAATAGACGTGGTTAAATGTCTTACATGATAAAACAGTATGTATTATATAAGTTGCAGATAACAGTGCTGCTAATAAAAATGTTAACCCTCTGCTTTCAGAAGACTAATACGCTCAAGGACACAAATGTACAGATCCCATACTCTCAGTAGTCCTCATGAATCAACATCTTTCAGCTTGATTACGCTTCAGCAATCCCCCAGCAACACTGACAAATCTCACAAATAAAACGAACCAGACAAGCCGGGGATTTTGCATATGGTGATTTAAATAGCCCTAGAGTCAGCAATCTGTCTGTCCCAATGGTCTTCTTCTTTGGGACAGGGGCTAGATGGTCAGGAAAGGCAATGAAGACTATAAACCTTACAAAAGTACAGCCAACAAATGCAAGACATTCATCTTTGGAAAGTAAGGATACATGATTGTTTTTTATAGAGCTGAAAGTCAATTTCTGATTTTGAGAATTCAAAGTCAACTCCAACAGAGTGGAATTGATTCCACTCTCTGCCTGAAATAGCTGGTCATTACATGACTAAGAATGCATCTCTTTGATTAACAAACTGCTACATATCCCACAAGAGTTGAATGGTAAAGATTTTAATTCATCCCAGTGAAATTAATTTTTTGACTGTGTTCACGAGGAAGACCTATTCAGAACTGTTTGATGATTAATTCAGTGACTCTTTCTACAGGTTACATCAGCAGTAGATGGCAACCAGTATTATTAGCGAGTCTTTCAATCGTTCACTCAACAGATTTGTGGAAAACATACCAAAGACTAAAACAACAACAAAACACAAAATTTAAAAGGACAGCAGTTAAAAGGCTGACCAACACAACTTGCATCTCTAAAACAAGTGGGTTGTGTTTTTAGAGCACAAAAGTTGATGATAAAGTTTCTTCACTTCAGACGGATTGAAAATGTTTGAGGCTTTCACCTGTAACACACTTCAAATTGAAGAGGGTTAGTTTGGGAGTAATTTATTTGAAACTATTCAGACTCTATAAGGTGTGTGCTTAGAAACAAATGACTTTTAATGCAACATAAGAAACTATAAGAGAGTTGTATATCATACGGACAATAACACCACAACAGTTTACTCAGTTTAAACTATTTAAGTAGAGTCATGAAATGGGGTCAAATGTGTGGTTTAATGGTTTGCGTTGCTAATTAATGGGAATTAGTTGACCTAGTTACAAAGTTACTTAGTAGAATGTCTAAAGTAGACTATCAAAATAAAGTGTAACCGGCATAGGTGACCAATACTCATATGGATGGTATGTTGGAATGTAAAATGTGCTAAGTCCCATGCTTTGACATTTGCTTGAGTAGCTTAATTGATAAATTGACTGTATATAGGCGGAATATGTTTTTTTGTATTTACTGTTTAGTTAAACTTTTTTTCTTATACATGAATGCATGCAAAAGACTGTGGCTTTTTCACATCACAGTGTCATTACAGTAACTTAATAATAACTACGTATTATATATTTGTTTAAAAAAGAATCAGTTGCACAGTGCAAACGCATCTTATTTGAAAGCACGAGTGCATCCTGCTTCTGCATTGCTTACTGAAAACAGACCATGTGCAAAATAGGCATAAAACAGATTTCCACAGGTTTATGTTCAGTGAATGTCTCATGAAAAAGGCAGTGAGACTGAGCTCCCTTGCAATGCAGCAGGAGATTCACAGCTTTCATTAAAATTCATACACAACTGTCCAATGGAGACTTTGGTGGGTTTAGAGCTCTGCTCAGCTTTCAGACAAACCAATTCAGTTTAACGGTTTTATTGCCTGCCTCAGCAGTCCCAAAATGTCTGTTTGGAGACATCTTACACCACAGCAGCAGAAGAACCTCACCTAGTTTCATCTCCTTATTTTTTTTTCTTTCTGTGAGATAAAGCTGCCCACTCTTTCTCCACTCCTTCGCTTCAGCTAATGCTTCCCCCCCAATCCCTCACCCTCGCCCTCGCCCTCTCTCTCTTGCTCTTTTTCCTTTCTTGTTCTGTATTTCTCCGCTGTCCTCCTCTGAGTATCAATATTGAATATTTTGTGTGATCCTCTGGCTAGTTCAATATTTCAGTGAGCTCTTTCGGGTCATGCCCCCCTTGGGCCCTGCCTCAGCAAATAAGATATTGAAGAAGGTACAAATGAAGATGCTGGTGTGTGGACTTTGGTACACGGTGGTATGCTGTGTTTGCACTGGGTTCTCCTGTGGGGGTTTATGAACAGATTTCTGAGACACTGAAAGAAGGCTGGGACAGTGCTCGTTCTAGTCTGGTTCCTCTGGACAGTAACAAGAGGACACGCAGATGGAGGGCATCCAAAAAGAGAGCATTCACAGAGTGCATGATATTTCGGTAACACTTTAGAATAACGTCCCGTTGTAAGTTATTTATAAGTGATTAGTTAATGATGAAATGTTCATCTACAAAACATTCACAAATGATTAATAAGTGATTATTATGTTTAGTTAATTAATTTACAAGTCAATTACAAGCACAAAAAAAATCTTTTTAATTTACTAAAGTGTGTAAACCCTTTGTGTGATTAGGACAGACTTGTGTTCTGTGTGGAGTGTGTGGGATCTAGTGATAATGTGAACTAGTTTTACCCTCAACTGAAGTTCACATGAGGTGCACAGTGCTAAAATACTCCATGTGTTTACCATCTTTACCACACACTCCACACAGAGTGTGGGTTTTATGAGCACATGCGTTCTCTGGGTTCGAGTCTTATCAGTCATCTCTCTACAAACTAAGCTAAACCAACCTTCAATCACCCTCATTTTTTAGTTCAGTTTTAATAGTTCAGTTAATATGAAACATTCAAAGTAAACTGCTGACTATGCTAGTATTCCATTGGAAATACAGTAGGAAATATAATGACTATAATTCATAAAGCATCTTTACTCAATTTTAATTAAGTAATTTTAAATGTTAGTCTGCAACATGATTATTAATACTCTAATAAATATTTTCAGTGAACTTTACTGGTGACTTGACTTTACTGGTGACCGGTCTTTTTGTGCAGGTGAGGACTGGTTTGTACCTGATTTCTTATTTAGCCTTGGTGAGCTCCCATTATGAGGACATTTCAATTGACATTTGCTGTGCCAAACATGTTTATCAATACACCATCCTATGCCTCACATTGTGGTGCAAGGCGCATGCATTATTGATGTTTAGAGGGATCATTCTCATCAAGATGGCTCTTTAGCTTGATACAGAATGATGACCTCTCAGTTCGCTTTTCGGAGGGTCAGGGTTCGAGGCATCATGCATCGATATGCATAGAGGACAGTCTTAAATATCACATAAGCATGCAGAGGATGTCGGTTAGTGCAAACTGTGAAAAAAAAAATGCCTTCAGACAGCTTGAAGGCTTGCAATGAAATTGAGAATGGTAGCATATCTAATTTATATCCAACATATATAATTTAATAGAGTTGGCTTATAATTTCTCCGTTTGTGTCTTTTCTCGTTACTTCTATTCTCCTATGATCACCTTGGATGTGAACGGCTCCTCTGGGCACATAATTACCTGTGATTTCATCGGGGATGTACTCGTCCGATGTAAAAAAATAAATGTATCACATTTTTGCCTCATTTATTTGCCAATATTTCAAGGATACCCTTCAGAGCTCCCAGGTATGATGTTCTATGCTTTTAATGGACGCTCCCAGCACTGTATAGTTTTGATGTACTATTTTGTTTACAGAGGGAAAGAATCTCTCGGTATTTGAACAGGAAGAAGAAGGTGGGGTGAGGGAAAAAAGACAAGACGGTCTCACAAAATCCAAACCTCTGAAATTAAGATTAATGGCCTTGCTGAGACCTGCTTCAAACAGAGATGTGAACAATGGAGTTTCTTCACAAGAAGATGAATGTTACGGAAGATACTATAATGTTAACACAATATCTGATTATGCACAGTAATCATCTCCGTTTCAGTCCAATGTCCAATTTCAGTCTGTAAATGAATTTTGACATCCAATTCACAAAGTGTTTTATTGCACAATTATGAGTAGCTTGCAGTCTGTACCAAAATGCTTTCTAAAGTTCTTTTAAAAGCCAGCGATAACACTAAGAATAGGCCTGTTCACCCAAAGGACGATTACTATAAAAATAAATATAACTACTGTATGTACTGATATTAACGTCCACACCAGTTAATAATATTGTCTGTTCATTCTAAGCCCACTCTCATCCGCAGCTTTAAATTCTTAAGCTCATTATAGCAGGATTGATTCTGATTGGGTGTCAATGTTTGTATCGTTCATCAGCTGGAAAAAAAATCTTTTTTAAAGTGATTTCAGTTATATTGTTTCTCTGTGCCGTTATCGTTATAGCTGTGGTATGTACTCTGCTATTCTTTAATATTAATAATGACTTTTAGAACTGTATCTTTATTGTTATCTGGTCTGAACGAACCTTAGCACTAGGAATTCTTTCTCCTTTTGCCTACACACAGTCACAGTCGGTAATCTGCTTCCTGGTACTCAAACATGACAGTCATCAATCACGAGGAGCTTGACACTTGTCTTCAGTGCGATGGACATGTTCCTCTCCTCTGTGAAGAGGCTGGAATGAATGTATTTTAAAAATTCACCTTCAGCCGTAGAGGAACACCAATGTGCAGGGAACGCTGTCTCCGGCGGTGTGAACTGAGGGAGGCAGGCAGCCGTGTGACACCCAGATGATAATGGCTGACGATCATCATAATGCTGTCGAATCCTCATCTCTGTCATTGAGTCGCGCCTGTCTAACATGGCTGCCAGTCACTGTGTCACAGAAAAATATGCCTCTCAGTCATTGAGTATTTTATCAAGATATCTGTACTCCTGTGTCAATTGTATTATTTTATTATTATTTTATTTTTATTTTTTTGCAGGGTATAAGAAAAACATACATGTTGTACAAAGTTCCAAACATATAAAAAGAAAGTAAATTAATAGTTCCCCTTTGTAGACAACCGATGTGTTGCTTTCAAAGTTGGATGCAGGATATTTACATTTTATATTCATATTAAATATCTTAAATATACTATAAATTGACATTTTCAGCTATTCCACTGACAACTTCAAAATGTCCAACAAAAGTTGGAAGACGATTTACATTTCCTGTCAAAAGTGTTGAGTAATAAGAAATCTTCTAATGCTTCTAAGGGCTGCATTTATTTGACCTAAAATAGAGTTAATATTATTATAATTTAATAGAAGTGATTTTTTTAATATATTTGCAGCAGTTTGCAGTCTGTACTGCCACTCTCAATACACAATAATATTCAGCATTCATAGGGGGACATCGATTGGGGACACCATCTTGTTTCCCCAGCCTCTCTGACTGCAGTTTCAACCAACACACCAATGATTTAAACCAAATTTGATGGGATTTGAGTTTACAAGCTAGATATAAGTTTACAAGTTAGAAGTCAGATTTTATGGTGGCCCAGTTGTGTAAGAAGCAACAGAATCTCCACAACAGAACAGAAACAGGCAGCAACACAATGAATTTAGCACAACACAATGAAAAAAAAAGCCACAGCACAATGGAATATTGTAGCATGCAGGAATTTTACTGAACAAAATTCATAAGAAAACAAAAATGATGATAAACATGGAAACAAGCCACAACACAACAAAATTAGAACAACCCTATGAAATTAGCCTGATGCATAGTGTTGTGGAGATTTTGTTGTGCTGTGCGCTACTGGCACGTCCTGATTTTGCCGAGTTTGACGTGTTCCTAGGTCAACATATTTTGTTGACCCTGGAACAACATTTTAATCCAAAAAAAAATAGTTTTTACCATATCTCTACACCTAAACCTAACCCAATGAGTAATGCCTAAAATCATATTTATTGATATTGATATTGATATTGATATTATTTAATGATACATATTCAAAGATATTGACCTAGAAACATGTTAAACTCAGTAAAATCAGGTTCTGCTGCACTGGGCCAATTTAAAAATTCAAGTGCAGCTCTGTTGCACGTTTTGAAGTAGGAAGTTGAACAGTTTAAGTTTATAAGTTGATTGAAATGCAGCATACTGTAATAACAGCTACTGTACAGCTCCCATCTTGAAGAAGGATACTCATAGGTGCCTTATATTGTGTGTTACATCATGCCAACTATCTATTTATTAAAATGCATGCACAGACATTTATTAGCGGTGGTGTTTTTTGTTTTGTTTTGTTTTTTTTCTCCAAATCTAATCATTAGAATTGACTTTCTGCACTGTAGTTTTGTAAGTCAAGAAATCAGATTCAATTTTTGGAATAGTGTAGTCAGTATCTTGGATATCTACATTGGTTGCCATAGTAGTGTCTTAAGAATAAGCATGATGTCAAGTGACATATTAAAGTAGCTGTCAGTGCGCAGAAATAGAGGATAGAAAATTGAAGATTTTTCCTTCTGCTGATGTCATATATTTGGTGTATTGAATAGCAGTGCATTTACACAGTTATGCATGTCAAAACTGGAATAACCAGAGGATCATAACTACAGTACTTGCTCCTTGTTTGTTGACAGCTATGTTGGTGCAACAGCGAGGGCCAATGGTAGATATGACCATTGAAAAAAAGTGGTGAGCTTGATAGGAAGTTCATCAAGAGAACATCACCATCGTTATCTACACCCCAGCAGGTGATCTACTCTGTCTGAATAGAGCTCATCTTACAGAGTCATTCCACAGAGTGGAGGGCAGCACTTAAACTACTCTTCAGCCAAATAGCCAAACAATTGTGTAAAAGAAAACAGCAAAGGTCCTTACTATTACTGAAACAGAAACATCAGCAGGGTTAGAGGTGATTCAATCTGTTGGCAGTTTCTTTTAAAAAAAAATTGTAGCTTTTTTAAGGGACTTAAATGTGCATTCATATAAATAAATGTCAGATATGGACTTTGAGAACATCCTGTTGGCCTTGTTTAATATGCCTTTATCTAATAATTAACTTAAAGGCATAAACATATTTTAACAATGTTGAACAATAAATGTATTGTTAAATTAGTATTAGGAATATGCAGGAATCAGCTAATTCAGTATTGTATGAATTCTCTGTTAAACAGAAGATTATAATGCCCAGATCCATTAAGGAGTTTCCATTCTGAGTTATGACTTGTTAAAATGTGGTTGTCATCGCGACTGTGCCTATTATTGCAAGTCATTGGCTAGCTACTGGAGATACAGAGAGTGTCTTGTTTCATTTTTTTCTCTAATGAGAAAAACTGGTGAACTGTGCTTAAATACTGGGATCAGTGCAGTCCCGTGGCGTGACATCATCCCCCTCCCTACGAGCGACTCCCGGCGCTCCAATGCGTCGCTGGCAGCGAGGTCTACCTCGACCTCTTGGAGCTGGGCGATCTGGGTTTTCACGATGGAATTCCAGTAGCAAGCTTGGATCTAAAACGTCATCCCGGTCCACCCAGCATCTCTCCTCGGGTCCATATCCCTCCCAGTCAATCATGTACTGAATTCTGCCTCCTCTGCGCCTGGAATCTAGGATCTTGTTGATTTGGTATATCGTCTCGTCTGGATTGATTTCAGGGGGTGGATCCTGTTGCGCATCCTCTGGCTGAGGGAGAGCTGGTTCAATATAAGGTTTTAAAAGAGAAACATGAAATGTGGGATGGATACGATACTCAGGTGGGAGTTGGAGTTCGTAAGTTACGAATCGGGGGCTCAATTTTTTGCATGGGAGGCGTAATTTTATGTCCCTGGTGGACAGCCATACCTTGTCACCTGGTTGGTATTGTGGTGTTTCAGCTCGTCTGGCGTCTGCTCCTGTCTTGTGCCGGTGGATGGCACGCTGCAGATGGACGTGGGCAGAGTCCCACACCTGCTCACTGGTACAAAACCAGTGGTCGATGGTTCCTCGTTCCAGGGGAACAGTGGAGGCTGGAAACCTAAAAAACACTGCAATGGTGTTAAGCCGGTGGAACTTTGCCTCAGTGAATTTTGGGCATATTCCGCCCATGGTAGGTATATAAGTCTTGGTGGTCATGGCAGTAGGTGCGAAGATATCGGCTAATCTCTTGGATCTTACGCTCTGTTTGACCATTAGACTGTGGGTGGTAGCCTGAAGACAGACTAATGGAAACGCCGAGGAGTCTAAAGAATTCCCGCCATACTCTGGAGGTAAATTGAGGTCCCCTGTCGGAAACAATGTCTTCCGGTAATCCAAAGTGACGAAAAACGTGATGAAAGAGTGCTTGTGCTGTCTCAAAAGCAGAAGGGATACCCACGAGAGGGATGAGCTTACAGCCCCTGGAGAAGCGATCCACCACCACAAGTATCGTCGTGAATCCTTCAGACGCTGATAAGTCCGTCGCGAAGTCGATGCCTATGTGGGTCCAAGGACGTTGGGGTATGGGTAGTGGTAACAGTTTGCCAGAGGGTAACTGTCGTGGTGTGTTGACCATGGCGCAAACTGCGCAGCCCTTCACATAATTGTTGATGTCTCTCTGCATGTGAGGCCACCAAAAGCGTTGATTCAATAGTTGAAAAGTTCTTTTGGTACCAGGATGACCGGCTCCGGGAGAGGTATGAGTGGTATCAATCAACTGCAACCGGAGAGTGTGGGGTACATAAGTCCTTTGGTCAGGGCATTCTGGTGGTGGTGGTTCCTGAATGGTGGCTTGTTGAATTTGATCCTCGAGGTCCCATGTGATAGGAGCCACGATGAGTGAAGACGGTAAGATGGGCACAGGTTTTTCAGTTGTGGGCTCTGAATCAAATAATCGTGACAATGCGTCAGCTTTGGCGTTCTTTTCACCTGGTCGGTAGGTCACTTTAAAATCAAAACGAGTGAAGAACATTGCCCATCGGGCTTGACGTGGGTTGAGACGTTTTGCTTCTTGGATGTAGAGAAGATTTTTATGATCCGTGATAACAGTAATCTGGTGTTTGGCACCTTCTAGCCAATGACGCCACTCTTCAAAGGCTAGTTTAATGGCAAGAAGTTCTCTGTTTCCCACATAATAATTTTGTTCCGCTTGTGTCAGTTTCTTAGACACTATCATACACTAATATCATAGTATTTACATTATTATAGTAGTATGTTAAAACATTTGTGCACAAAAATAGAGCACTTTAAGTACATTAAAATAGAAAAATGGTTGCATGACTTTAAATATTAATTGAAAATTTTGGCATAAATATATGTAATGATTGACGTTGAAAAATTGCATACTAATGATTCAAATTTAATTAAAATGAATAAATATGTTAATTCTGATGTTATTCATCACACAGTGTGGTGAAATCATCACACAGTTATGAGCCAAAGCTATCTATCTATCTATCTGTCATTTATATATTTAATAATTGCTGAAATTCTAGAAGACACTTAAAAGAAAAAGATCACCAATGATGCAACAATAATAGCTACATCTAAAATTGCATCCAGTATTATGAGTAATTTGCAGCATGCCATTTTCTTTCCTGGCAGGTGTTTGAATTAAAATGTCAAAACATTTTTTTGTAGGTAAAAGTACAGCTAGAGTTCAGGAAGAGGAAACAGATGATCAGACTAATGCAATGGCACAGGTCGACAGGCAAAGAGCCGCTTCACAAGAGCTCTCAACAGGAAGCAGCGTAACACAAGGCACCGCAATAATTGGACTGAGACTATAAACCGGCACACACCTTCAATATCACTGTCATAAGAATATAAGACAACTTCGCTAGCTGGGTATCAAAGGCTTGTTACCTGCTGGGAAATACTGTTTTGATTTGCTCACTTGGGCTTATGTTCAAGGACAAGGTGAGGGAAAGACCTAATTTGGTGTGAGATTTTGTGGCCAGCAGAGTTTGCATAATAGATGAAGAGCCAGGAACAGTAGCATTAAGATGATATGCAAACAAACAAACAAACACATTTACATCACACACACACTGACGACTAGATTGTTCATCTTACTATATAGTCATTCCTTTCTTTTTCACTTATTCAGGCCAAAACCAACATACTTCCATAAGGTCTAGATCAATGCAGGAAATGTAGGCAATATTGAAAAGTGTCTATAATTCATGCCACTTTGCCTCACTATTCTGCACAACACAGCAGTTTGTGTATTTAGAGTGTGAACTCATGGGCCTCAGTGTGTCCTTAACCTGCCTCTGTTTATGCAAGTTTATCAAGCTTTATATTGCCTCCCCTTTGCTCTGGCATCAAAGAATATTTCAAAGTGTCCTTTATACTAAATACAAAAAGAGTTTGCAAAATTGCATGCTATTTTTTTTTTGTTTGTTTGTTTATAAAGTTTATAATGGCTTCCTCGGAAATTATATGTTCGGGTTGAATGAAATTCTAGATGCTTATCATAAAACGGTGTAATTTCTTGTTTCTGGTCATGTGGGTGAGGCAGGTGGTAATACAGTAGACATCTCATGGTGATATTCTTACATATGTCTTACGAGTACAAATAAAAGGTCTCAGGCAATGCAAAGTGCAGATGACTGGGCATCTAATTGAACTGAGAAATTTCCCAAGTTTCTAAATTCTTGTACTGGCAATTGTATTGTCAGAGTTTTTCTTTATCATCCAAAACAATACTGTGTGTAAGAAATCCAAACTGTATTAACTGATAAAAAGAGGTGTAAAGCAATCTAATGACTAAGTTTTGCGCTGCCACATGGGGCTAACTCATTAAAATAGTCTGGTCTCACAGTACTCATTAAGGTTATTTTTTTGTGTTTAAATACAGCACCTTCATTCTATTCCTGTTAAATATGCAGCACTTCAAGTCCAGTAGGTGATGTAAATCAGTGTCGCCAACTGCTCACAATTGAAAGTACTCAATTGGCAACACTGACGAAAATGTTCATCTCCTTCTTCTGGTGTTACTATGCACCAATATAAAATGATGTTTATGCCTCCTACTGGACTGGAGTGTGAAATACCATGACAAAAGAGCAATTACGTCAACAAATTATTGTACAATTTCTTTGATTTGGCAATGTTTGCTTGGGAAATAATTCTAGCCAAGGGAAAGAACAGTAATGTGGTTTTGAAAGGTTTTTTTGTTTTGTTTAGTTTTTTAGTTAGGGGCTATTTCTTTAAGACATTTCCCCAAAAGTTTACTTTCCATAGTGTACCCCTAATTCATTCCTTTATTCATGCATTGATAAATAAATAAATAAATAAATAAATGCATTCATAATTTTTAAATATTAAAATAATTTGCATGAAGGCTGAAAGTCTGAGTCACATAAATAAGTTAATACAGTTGAAAAGTATATGTTGTATATGTTGAAACATATAAATGCATCTGACTTCGCTAGGCAGCACAAGCCATCCAGATGGGACTTATCAAGGACATAGAGGCACTTCATTTGTTTGATAACTTCATAGCTGTAAGCACTAGAGCTCAATGTTTTGGAAGGAAGACCTTTCTTCAGGAAGAAAACCTTGGAACACTTTCTTTGTCTTCATGCCAAAAGAACCAAGATTAATGAAACCACACACACACACACACCTACACATGCTGAGTTTTCACTTTAACCTTCTTGACAGTCCTTTCCAAAACTTCAAAAGCTTCTCTGCCCTTTGAACGAAACTCATTTTAAAATGACATTCAGCAAGTATTTTTTATTTTTTTTATTTTTCCTGATGATATTATGAGTCTCCAGAATCTCTTCTACCTGATCTATGGTGGAGACTTGCGACACTGGGCACTAACATAAATGTGGCAAAAATTATTTACTGCGCTGAATATTAAGCATTAGGCTTTGCTTCTGAACATGTAGCTCAGCAGTTTAGGAGGAGATTTATGCTGAAAGTAATGTAGACTGCTGAGAGTGAGATCAGTATTTCAGCACTGACTCCGTTCCAATGAGCTCCGAGCCACCCACACTATATTTACAGCACTGTGCTCAGAAAACCGCAAAACACACACACACAGAGAGAGAGAGAGAGAGAGAGAGAGAGAGACCCTGGCCTTCACATGGGCTTTATTATGAGAGGGTCACTGGCATTAGTCTCTCTTACAACACAGACCGTCCACTATTGTTTTGATTTATGTAGTTTCTTATTTATCCATAAAAATTCTGGGTAACACCTTGTTTTTGACAGTGTATACACCAAAAAACCCTTCATAAATGTCCAAATGGTCTCCTATTCTGTCAGGAACATTCATTTGGGGAGCAATTTTGACAGTATTTTTTATTTGGCAGTACACTCAACTTTACGCTTACTAACCCTAACTATATATTTTTATTGACTTTTTTATTCATGTTGCGCATCTAAAGGAAAACACTTTTAAAATTCAACACACTTAGCACAGATAAAGTCTAACCTACCTTATAAATCTTCATCTTTGTGACTTGCTTTTTCCCTAAGCCGTGCTTTTTTCTTTTTTTTTTCCAGCAAGCTTCTGTGCCACTAGAAGGTCAGATGTAGGTGAAATGCCCGCCATTAATTAAATTCCTATCTGCATTACTATGCACCAAATACAGTAACTGCTGCGTATCTATTTACCAAACAACTCTATATTCTGTACCCTCATGTAGGTCATATTTTAAAGATGCTATTAATCTTCTTTTTAATTATGAATATAATGTTGTAGTATAAATCCAGATTAGATGGAAAGATTGATCATCCTTCCTCAGTGCCCTGGCAAAGTGCTTGCCTGTATAATTAAAAGAAGAATATGAGAGAGTAGAATAGGAGGGGAGAGGAAGACTGGCATTTCTCTCTGTCTCTCACCCACTCATTCTCTTTCTGTCTTTAAGGCAGCTGTCTTGCTCAATCTAATCAAGGTTGACAGCCTACATAGGTTGTGCTGTCTATGTACAATTGGCCAGTACTGTATTGAATCAGTGCTCATCATACTTAATTGCAATATATACAGGTCCTATTCAAAACATTAGTGTCACGTTTTATGTTTGTTTAGTTCTGTTTATATTCTGTGTTTTTGTATTCTTGGTTTTGTTTTCGTTTCATTGTG
>JAUMHE010000042.1:5419297-5442106 GCA_032359235.1 Enteromius mattozi
ATGTGATTGGTTGATTAGATAATTGCATTAATGAGAAATTGAACAGGTGTTCCTAATAATCCTTTAGGTGAGTGTATGTGTTGTGTGACAGGGTAAGCAAATTGGTGCATATGTGTTTTATGTTTTATATCATATTGCATGATATAGTGTGTATGTTGTATGATATAGTGAGAATATTGAGCTCAGACTAGAGGAGTAAAAAACACCCCAGGTCCAAACTGAGCCAAATTGAAACTGAAAAAATAAATAAATAGATAAAATAAAAATGTGCAATTTGGTGCAGATGCTGATATTTACAGTACAGGCACCTGCGCTGTACAACAAAATCTGTAAAAAAAATTCCGTAAAAAAAAATTAACTGATTAAAAGGTACTGAAGTACTGAAATCTGTTTTGTACCTGTGCAGTACACTGATAACCACAGAAAGCAGTTGGTGATGAGAAAGTCACATGATCAACAAAAGTCCATCACAAGCAGCTTTTAAATATTAGCATATTAACACCATCACAATAATACATGAAACTGAAATAATGCAATAAACATTAATTTAACAACATTAGATGTAGCGTAAAACCATAATGTACAAAACTTTTTTTGAAAATAAAATGAATTCATGAATGTAACACAGGGAATTCTGATAATGTCACATTACGGTTAATCACTGTAAATTTTTCCACTTACAAAACATTATGCCCAGTACAGTTTCTCACCGTACATAGCAAGGGAGCTTTTTACTGCATTCTTTTACCATTAAATTCACAGTTACAGAGTGGAAATGTGTTGAAATCCACAGTTTCCCAAAAGAAAACACGCGACAAGAAACATTTAGGCCACATCAGAGTGAAGGAGCTATACTCACTGCAATGAATATTCAGACTATTTAGGCTCTGATGCAGGTGAAAAAAGAAAAGGGCAGAAATAAAGAGAGGGAATTAATACGTAGAAGAAAGAAAAGAAAAATAAAAGAAAGCAAGTGACACAGGAACAAACCGTGTGAGAGAATTGCCAAGGGACAAAAGAGAGAGCAGACAGGCTGGGGTTTGGCTGGAGGACATGATGTCCTCTATGATGTAACCGAGGTGCAGTTGTAAGGGATCTGGCGTTGCTAGCAGGCTCAGTTCCCTGGCGTAGCCTCACCGATGGCCAGCCATTCAGGATGAGGCACTGAGGAAATGCTCCGCCGCTAGATGAGCAGTAAATTGACAATCTCTGTGCTCTCAGAAATGTCAGAGAGAAGTTATTAGCCTGGCAGGCCGCCATCTTCTATAAATAGAAGCTGGCACATTTTCATAGGAGCATTATCATTTGCCAGCAGATGAGCTGGGGAGAGAAAGAAAGAAAGAGAGAGAGAGAGAGAGAGAGAATGAAACAGTCGATTTACTGCAAGAAATAAAACACTATTTGTTTTTATCATTAAAGGAAGAGGGGTGGAAATTGAAATGAAAAATGAGCAGAGATATCATATAGCCCCAAATTACTCAGTTCCAGTGAGATGCCTTTGCAAATCAGAAAGTCACGAAAAGGGCAACCATGAGAGATGGCAACAAAAATAAGGCAATTTTGCATAATCATTAAAAGCCCATGATGTGTGTTTTTCTTTTATTATGCCTCATGCTGTAGTTAAGCAGCGCTGAGACAGAAATGGAAGCCAATAGATAATGTCTGTGCACAATAATGCGCGAGTGCTATCATGTCAAATTCTGCTTTCGCTCACAATCAGGATGATTTTCTAGCCATAAAATCTAAAGGACAACAGAGAACACAGATGTCATCTCTAATAGTTTTCTATCCAGATTAATGGTCTGTGAAATTTCCCACTGTGCAATACAAAGCATATATTCAAGTCGGGATATCAAATATGTTTGGTACAGTTGTACGGTGCTACCAAAAGCACATCAGCACAAACACCCATAGGTATTTTTAGTTTTTTACTGACTTCACATTCCTTCCTCTTACTCAGTTCAGTCAGCTTTTCACTCAATTGGTGTTATGTGATTTGGCCATTATCATGCACCTTCCAGAGCGTGACAGTGAAAGTGACTTCGAAAGAAATGCAACAGGAAATGCTGAGGGGCTACAGAACATTTCCTTCACTCAGACCTTAGGAGATCCTCTAATGGTCTGAATGGCAAAAATAGATATCTCATGAAAGTGTGTATACACCGACAGCATTCGAGCTAAAGCAGTACATAAGTTGCTCGCATCCCCAAGAGTGTGATTCACAGACAAAATCTAGAAAAAATTGCTGAATTGAGTTTTATAAAGAGGAAGTTCTCTTGACATTGTGCTGGACTCATATGCAATTGCAGCATTTATTATAGCTATACCAATGGAGGATTGACTTATTAAATCCAACCCGCTTTTTCTGTATTGTTGTATTTGTATAACTAAACTGTGTTTATTGTTGTAAATATAAGATCAAATGTTATAATAATTTTTACAGTGATCCAGCAAATGTATTTTCTTTCTATACCTTACTTAAATCTTAACTGTAGAAACTAGACACTGCCATTTACTAATTTGATCTCTTCAAATACTGTTCGCTGTAGTGCTTTATACTATTGCAAACTGCCCAACACATAATATTCTTTTTTTTTTTTTTTTTTTGCAACCATAAAATAGCATTCCCAGAACGTTGCAGGATGGTTATTTTTAAATAACCTATAAACAACCTATACATAACATTCCCACATGGTTATTTTTGGGTTATTTTTTTGCAGCCAAAAAGACAACGTTCCCAGAACCTTCTGGGAACCAAGAATTGTTGGTAGGGTGGAATTTGTCATCACATCATTTTAATGTATTATCATAATTATAACCATACTGATTTGTATTTACTGCATTGTTATTCTTAGTTATTTACAGTGGCTAATAAATTGTGTCACACATTCAAAGAAAATAGCTTGCTTCTGATATTTATGTCACAAAATTAGATGCAATTCTGACAGATTGAAATGTAAAATCAAAGAAAGAAAGTGTTAGCAAAGGAAGAAAGAATACTTTTATACTGTTAGAACTGTTATACTAAAAGGCATACTTACTAAAAAAGCATAAACTATCAATCAGATGACACAAGGCATGTAGTACATAGTGTACAACAGTTTTTTTCAGCATCTAGCACTAACAGGACTGAAAGGTGACCTTTAGTTTAGAGAATTTATTTGTCTCTTGGGCCATGCTTGCTTTTACCTGCTGTGAGTCTAGCCTATATAACGCTTTAAGCATGTGATCAGCCATTATGACTTAAACCCCTCTGAACCCCTGGGAAATATATCCATGTATGAGAAATGTCTTAAAGGCCAACATACAACATACCTTTTCTCAGTGTTGTTAGCTTGACACAAAGAAATATTTGCTATGGATTTTTACACACGTGAAATTATTTAGCATGAAGAATAGGTTGGAACACAAATACAGTTGATTCACATAGACAAGAAAACACAAGGGCAAATCTTTTCAAAACATCTTTTAAAACACACTTTTGCAGACAGTTAAACACATGTTATAACTCTATTCTGTTGGTGGATTATATCACAGACAGCAGGCTCCTGCAGTAATGAGCCCAGAGGGAACTGGTTTACATTGAGGAGGCTGTTGATCATCTTTGAGTTTCTGTTTCACCACGGACATCTTCTGTTGCACTCAGCGCATGAGTCACCACTTAATTTCCATCCGTCGGTGCGACGGACAGCTAAGTATCAATCTGTATGCAGTTTCCCTGGCCAAACCTCTTCCAAAATGACAGCTATTATCCAGATTTACATTTTATCCCTGGGAAGAATAATGACAATGAATCATTGCCATGTCACTGATGTCGATAATTACAGTATGAGTGGCCGGTGAGGAGTTTGTCTTGGGGAGCTTGGATGATGGTAACAGCCAAGTAAGGGAAAAAGTATGACAGTGAAGGATGGGTTTGATTCACATACAAGGATGACCAGATATAAGATGCAGAGTATGAAAATTGTTTTCTCCTATCACTCGAACCTTTTGTCACCTTTCAGAGGTCCTCCACTCCCATATCAACTTCCTCAGAAAAATGGAACGTCAAAACCCGCACCAGTGTTGCATAAATATTACTAAATTAAGATTCTGTAAGCATTTACTCACCCTTATGCCATTCCAAACTGGTATGATTTTATTTATTCTTCGGAGCACAAAAAATGCATATTAGCTATAACAAGGTATGTTTATTTTTCACTAGCATGGCAAATTGTACCAAAAAAAATGACAATGCTCTCAGTTACTAACTGAAAACATTATTAAAAAATAATATTTTTTTCCATCTGAACATAATGCATTGAGGCCAGGTTTTAGTTAATGTGTCTATGTTGGTGTTTTCACTGTACAAATCTCTCTGTACTTTGTTGGATAGAAATGAACATTTGAGTTTAAAGTCACAATGCATCTCTTCTGTTTAAGTGAAGCCATATATGTTTATGAATGCCAAAAGTAGCTTTTAAAGTTTATTTTGTTGTGACTGGGCAAGTTTATAATAATTGAAAACTTTAACAAATTGATCTTTGTCACTTAAAAAAAAAAAAAAAAGTGCTCAACTGAACATAGCTTGTCATATGTTCAGTTAAAATTCTAAACATAATTGATATGAAAGAAGTTAAAATTTGAAAACTTCAAACCAAATGTTCAATTTTAAGGTTAAAATACATACACATTTAAAAACTATTTCAAGTACCTGTAGAGAATGTGCTGACAGCCCATGATTGGATGGTTGAGCTCCAGAAAATCAACAATGAAGTAGCTCTGAAAGAATTTTGACAGGTACAGATTTAGAGAGAGAGGGAATGAACAGGAATATAGAGCCCTAAACTCTAACGCAAAGAAACATTTCACCATCAAAGCTGTTTTACTAAAGTCCATTTCTGTTTCCAGTATCAGTACATTGGTTTTATAGGATTTATAGTGATTGTAGAAAAGGCGTTAAGAAAGAGAGCTATTACACCACTTCAAAAGCATCAAAAGATCACTTTATGTACATGATAATGATCTAATTTTCCAACTTTACGCTATATTAAAGCATTGTCAGTGGCTAAATATAATCCAGTGCAATCCAATGAGCCAGATTCAGTATTATTATTTTTTTTTTTATTCAGTATGAAATGTGTGGCACATGAAAATCTTGTCTTTAATCTTGTAGCGTGAGCATTGTGTCACTGAGGCATGTAATCAGATATCCGCTGTAATTTTTATCAGTCGTATCTTGTAATGACTACATATCACTTGGAGGGAGATAAAAGTCTAATACAAGCATTTCACTGTTCAGGAGAAGTCCACGCAAATCAATTTCATTTCATGCTATATCAAATCAAATATGCACTGTCTGTGTTTTTCCCTTGAAATTCTTCAAGATTCTATCCAATGTCATATCGGCAAATTCCTAGTGCAATTACTCTATTATTAGTCAAGCTACAGATCAGGTGCTTCAGTGTGCTCTGAATTCACAAGGTTAATGAGAGGTTACTTCTAACCAGCAGAATTAAAACTGTGTTCTGTATGTACATTATCTCTCCATGCAATGGGGGAAGTCGTTAATGCGCACCAGTGGTATGCAGTGATAAGTAAGCTGTCAGTAAAGATAGATTATGGATATAAGCAAAACTGTGTTTCAATGTGTGAATATAAAATGAGCTGGTAATGAGAAATAAATGTCCAAGTAATACGCGTTTGAATCTGTAATTTTGTACCAGCAGTGTGAGGGGCAAAAACCTATTATTTTTATACACACTGCCCTATTGCTATACTCTGAGTTTGCTCATTCCAGAAATGGCATGTTGGTTGCTGCTGATAGCTTTTGTGGGAGTGGGTTCACAAGTCGAATGTTATAACCATGATATTATTTCAGTTCATTGAATTGTCCTGTTCTGAATACTTAATTTTCCGCTGGCGAGTTTTATGCTGAACAAAACAGCAACAGGCATTTCAGGAATTTTCATTTAACGTGATTGTGGCTGCCCTGTTAACATTCCTCTGTTTAATGAACTCATACTAATGCAACCTGCGTCTGACACTGTCTGTAAAGGAGCATGTCCTTTTGTAATTAATGTAAATAGGGTTGCAAAAGCTAATCTACAGAAAAGGGACCTTTAGTTGAGGTAAGAGTTTGGCAGTGCTTTGTCATTGATAACAATGTCTGTGTTTATCGATATACTGTAAGACGACTGTGAACATTACTTCGATAAATAGTTCAAAGAAACTGATGCAAGCTCAGCCAACAAACCATTGTACTTCATCACATATTGATTAGACTATACATCCATTCATAATTCAGAAAGTATAGTTTTGTTATGCTGAGAGGCATTTCCTCCAAGAAGACAAGAGAGGTTTTCTTTGTTGAAGAACTTTTCACATTGGCAATAAAATAAAGAAAATAGTTGGGTATTCTGTAATAATTTACTATTGTGATATAATGGTAGATGTTTCACAATTGATCATATTTGGAGGGCTCTTAACAGCATAAAATAGACTGGAAATACACCGGCTGAACAACTGCCATTAAGATGAATGGGACTGCTAATGGATAGCTCTCTTCAGATATATTAGAGCTCTTTGAATATATGTCTGTGGAATATGTTGTCCATAGTGTGTTTTGTAAATGCTACGTAGATAGATATTTTTAAACTGAGTATAAATAAAGGAACATGTTAAAGCACAATAAAAAAGTAACTTAATTTTATGGTATCCTTGTCACACATGTTGCACATGTTATAGCAATAACAGTAAATTAAAACGAATAATCACATCCAAATAACTCTAATCATGACCCTAACCCATTTTACCACACTAACGTGGTAAAAACACTGGTAAGAAAAAAGAGTCCATGTGACATCAGTGGATCTGACGCTACAAGAATGCTTTTTTTTGCGCAAAGAAAACAAAAATAACATCATATACTCAACCATTCTTCTCCTATGCCTTACATCTTCCGCCATTTTAGAGAATATTACTGCGTAAGCATAAGCCTTTCTCTAGGCACAAACAACCGCAGATTATGCACATGCACGTGCTTTCACCCGGATGTAAACAAGGCTGGTTACATCAAATACGTTAAAGCTTGCGTATGCGGTGTACTGAGATACTCTTTAAAATAGCAGAAGACGTAAGTCACGGGAGAAGAGTAAACAATGTTATTTTTGTTTTATTTGCACATAAAAGTATTCTTCTACAGTAGCATTGCAAAAGTGAAATTGATTCACTGATGTCACGTGGACTGTTTTACCGATGTTTTTGCTACGTTTCTGGACCTGGAATCATTTCAGTTGTGTTGCTGTCTATGGAGGGACAGATGGCTCTCTGATATCATCAAAAATATCTTAATTTGTGTTCCGAAGATGAACAAAGGTCTTAGGCTAATGATACATTGGGCAACTTTTTGAGCAATGTTGCTGGGAAACTTTGGGAAATGTTGCCGTCCATATACAACCAGGTGAAACACAGGGCCCAAACCTATTTAAATTATCCCGATATAAATTTATTACACATTTTCAATGAAAAAGTGCCCAAGCAACATTGTTCACAAAAAGTTGCCTGGCAAAATTGCTCAAAATGTTGCCCTGTGTATCATCAGCCTTGTGGGTTTGGAACGACATGAGTTTAAGTAAATATTTTATAAAATTTTCATTTTTGGGTGAACTAACCCTTTAATATTGTTCAGTGTGTAAATGTGTAAGTGTAACAAGTACACCTTAAAATAAAGATAATCCATCAGTCTCATTCTATTCATATACCACTTACAAGCAAATGACGCAAAGGTTAAAATTAACAAATGAACATGAGTGAAACTATTTTTTTTATTATTTTTTTTATTAGATAAAAAAGAATTTATAACAAGAAACATTTTTTTTTTTATATATAAAATAAAATCACACAAAATTCAGATGGAAAAAAAAATACTAAACCTACAATTATATGTCAAATTAACCAAGCTGAATCTTTTACAGTTAACTACTAGCCAGTGATATGACATGATTATATGATAAATGTTTGAATAAAAGCTCATAATTTAATTGGCTGGCAGCAAATGAAAGCTAGAAGAGACTGACTCTGTCATTTGCACACTAATTGTTCTGTGATTAAAATAACTTAAAATAACACTTTTATCATTTACATTCAAGTATATATTTAAGTAAATCTCAGAGTAAATTAAAATGGATTGCGTATAGTACAATATGTAACAGAATGTTCTGGAACTGGCATTGGCTCATTTTTGGGAGTGAAAAGACTGTGAGGGTCTTCCCCCTGGTGGACTGAGTCTTAAATGGGCTTCAGGTGGCATTTGCAGAAATATAGCAAACAATACAATAACACTCCCTGTATCTTTATACTGTTGCAAAAATGTGCTAAATACAAGGGGAAAACAATGCACATTTGATAGAAGTTCTGATGATGTAATGTGTCATGAAATATGCTAAAACTATAAGCTCCATGAGAGTAAATTTCTGCAGGTGCACACAGACAGAAAATGAGAATGAGAGTATATGCAAGGAGAGAGAGAAAGTGTGCAAAAATGCACAAGGACAAATGGCTTTGAACATCACTTGTTGCTAAGTGATGACGAACTGCAGCCCTGAACAGACCCATCATCCTTTGAATGTGCTGTTGTTTTTCTGAAGTGGCATCACACAAATACAAAGAGCAATTACAAAGGCAGGAATCTGTAAGATGTACAGCCTCATCACACAAAGTGCACGGATATTAATTAATTTATTTTTGTATTTATATATGTATATATGTATATTTGAATATATATATTTTTTTTTTTGTTACATTGCACCTTAGTAAATTAGCACCCAGCTGTCAAATAAGCCCCTTTTTTAACTGACAGAAAGAAAAACAAAGCTTTTCTTTAAAGGTACTTGGAAATCCGCATAGCTGTTATTGGCTAAGGCTCAATCATGCTGTTTAAAGAAAAGACACACTGACATTCTAATGGCAAAAAAAGAAAAAATCTCACAGAGGAATTTCTTCTGTTAGTATTGTTTATTTGTTAGGGTGAGGACATTTAAAACAACATTAAAATGATTTAAGCTTTAATTAAAGAATTTTTTTATTTGCTTATTTTGTGCAGCTCAGGTTTAAACGTGGCGAAGGAAAAGTGAGAAGAAAAGAAAACGCATTATTGATTTGGAAGAAATAATTTAATACAAGCAGGTCCTGCTGCCCATACAACAGCAACTGTCCAGTCAAACAGAACTGAAAAAGCATTTATGAGTATAAAAGCAGGACTTTCCAAAGCCTTAATACAGGTGTATTTTTTGTTTAATCTCAGTTTTAACATTTGCTGAATAATTTATCTTTTCAAAAACTAGACAGACTCAACAGGAAACATGAAGATTAACTAAAAAAAAATTGTCTGCAAACTCAGCAGCAGCGAGAAGTATTGATATTCTGTATTAGGTATAAGCATGAACTCTGCTGAAGCATCATATTAGTGATTTGATCAGGGGAAAAGGGGTTTCTCTCTCACTCGTTGTCTCTGTATTTTACTTCGCTGCTGAATTTTTGAGCAAATACAATGCTCATTAAATGCTTTCTTTTTGCTGTCATGGAGTAAATTAGATTTTTTTATGATTTTTTTTTATATATATATATATATATATTTATTACTTTTTCTGCATAAAATTACTTCCCGTTCATGTTATTAAAAATAACCTCTAGTGAATTAGTACCTGAAAGTTAAGATTTTGGAAATGTTATTTTCAAATATTTGCTGCTAGCAAATACATATTCATTTTGTGTTGAACATAAATATAGTGTCAAACAAAACAATAAAAACCAATTACAGTATATATACCACTACCTCAACAGCAATCCACTAACCACACTTTATAGCCAAAATAAAGACCATTCAAACATAGTAAATATTTATGCATGTGCCGAGGCATGTAAAGGTAGCATATAATGTGAAGTGCATTTAATACTATTTGTAAACACCTTCTTTTACAACAGCAATAAATGTCACCGGTGATGCATTAACTCAGTCTCCATACACTCAAGCAACTGCATGTGTGGATGTGTGTCAGTGACTAAGCCTTATTCGCCAGCCTGTCAGGGTCACCTTTTTTCTTCCCATCACATCTTGAGTGTGGCCCGAAGCTGATGTTTCATGGTTAGGCAACTGTTAGGATCTAGTGCCTCATAAAGTAGTGTTATATAAACCCAGCTTCTGTGGGAGACATTGAGCCTTGGCTGTGAAAAAGAGCGTGACTAGCTGCACAGGTTTCCATTCAAAAAATGCACAATAGGACAGAGTATTCATTGGTAGATACCGCAGTTGTATACTTCACGCTTTAACTTTTTTATGCCAGAGCTGCCAGAGCTGGTATTAAAAATTATGGAAATGTTGGACTCATTTGGTAGTAGTTTTACCACAAAGAACACTGATTAAAAATAAATAAAAATTAAAAGCATAGTACACCATCATACTTCGAAACACATAGATGTAAGTGTTAATGAATATCAGGACATATTTTAATTTAGATTTATACATTAGCTTACATTAGTACACTTTGTTCACAAGTTGTTTCATACTGTTGTGACCTCAGTACTTTTCCATAATTCATTAGCACATTGATTTGCATAGAAGCCAGTCGCTGTATTTCTGTGATGCAATGGTTCAGTAGAGGATCCATCATTGCTCTAGACAATTCCAGTCTGTGAAAAGTGGAGGATTTTCCTCAATCTTTCGAAAATACTGTATCTCGAATCTGTGTGGGCTTATATCTATTCCTATCAAAGAAATCCCTGAGGTTCTCCTGAGTGCATGAATTGCATGTAAATTTCTGTCGGTTTATGACAAAAAAAAGTACCAAAAAGCCCTTGAGCTGACATTTTGACAGCAGTCCTCTTTCTTATCTTAATTCTTTGAGGGTTATCTGTCAGTCATATATTCGCTCAGGTGCTGAGGGTGGGACTAGTTCTCTTGTATTGGTTAAATGTCATTTTCATGTCCCAGTACTGCCTGAAGACAGACTTAACCTCTACTTTCTGTTACTTAAATTGCAAGTTTCCCCCTGTGATTCTACAGCAAAATATACTAGGACTATTTTGAGATGCATACTAGCTTGCATGTCAAACAAAAGCTAGTGCCACACCAGTGTCAGATCTATTTGATTTGTTTGGCACTGGATATTTTGCAATGAAGACTGCAGATTAAATATAAGTTTGGCAAGTATTTTTGGAGATTTTGATTGAAGCTGACTGAAAATAGCTATCAGAGTGTGTTCCCAGATTGACCACAGACAGAACTCTTCTTGGATGGTGTGGTGGAGTGTTTTTAGTCATATTTTTTTTTTTTTTTTTTTTATGATTTTTTAATTATATAAGTATGACTCAGTTTTACATAACTTAGCTATGACTTAACTTTACAAATGTCTCCCCTGCTCAGGAACACCATATTTCATGAACCATGTAATAAAACCTATTATCTGCTTTTTGGTCATGGCTGGAATAGATTTAGTGAAGCACACTTTTGATCAGATATATTTTCCCACCCATCTGCCACAGCCTCTAGCAGCATAAAATCTATAACTACTACCTCAAAAGACCTAGTTGCGAGGAATGATTTCATAGGTGGAGGTATATTCTTACAGGCATCCTTGTGGTCATCTCACATGCCCATGTGAAAACATTGCTGTCTCAAGAAGAATGCTCAATGAATTCTTTAATTTCTGATTCTTTAGACAAGTATGCTTGGGTCATTTCTTGATTTCCTGATTGTTCTCTGCCTGTCCCGTCTTGGATTGTTTACCTGGAGCCTGTACCACGGTGGTGGCTGAACAAACTCAGGGTTACAGGATTTGTTTTGAGTTGACAAAACCAAACCAGTCCAATCCGGGTTTGTTGGTACCATGAAGGTGAACATCAACTTTCTCTGTCAACTCAGGCTTGACCCTGAGTTAATGGAGCATGTGCACATGAAAGTGTGACATCAGTAATGAGCAGCCAATCACATGCTTTTAAATTGTGATTCACTTCTTGTGAGAGAGTCAGTGCATTTCGATTAAAATATTGAACAATATGAAGAATTCAAACACATTTGCACAGCAACCAATCTATCAATGTAAGGGGAATACTTAAAAGAAAACGTTGTACCATATAAGTGCAAGAAAGTTGTAAAGTAACTTTAATAGAGTTTATAATATTTATAGGTAGGCTATCACACTAAAACACGGTAACACTTTATTTTGATGGTCCCTTTTGATCAATCTGTTGACAATAAGTAGCTTTGCACCTACATGTCAACTAACTCTCATTAGAAGATTAGTACACTCTCTAATTAATATCTGCTTACTCTTTATTGTGAAGGTCTCCCAAAAGACGCTCTACTGACTATAAGTAACTTTGCAAGTACATATCAACCTATTCTAACCCTAACCCTACCAGTCTACTAATACTCTGCTAGCATTCTGTTGAGAGTTAGTAGGTATGTAGGTGCAATGTTACTTATAATCAACAGAATACGTTAAAGGGACCATCAAAATAAAGTGAAACCCCTATTTATATTGCATATTATCTATATGTTTATCTTAATTTAAAATAGAAGCTTAATTACTATTAAACTAAGCTTGCTTGTGTAATGGATTAAGGATATGATAATTATATAGATTATATAAAATAATAAAAAAAAAAAATAATCTCTAAAAATCAGATGATTTTAGCTTTAAAAAAATGTTTTACTAGTGTCCATTTAATTTGGAGAAAGAGAAACTGGATGTCACTTTACTTGAAGCTGATTGGTCAAATTTTGGTTTGAGATCTCTAAACCAGAACATAACCTGCCCCAGAGCAGGTTAGCTGTGGAGCATAAGTTACTATGGTGATGCACATTGCTAAAAGCCAAACCAATTTAATGGGACCTAAAACCCAGAGGATTTACCTGGATGGCTTACAAACTTACCTGGATGGCCAGCTAAACCAGCTTCATGGTACAGGCCCCTGCACTCTGTCTCAGCCTAGCCTCTGCTTTTCTACCTTCTTGGTACTTGACCATGTTTGTTTGACTATTCTCAATAAAGCTGCAAATGGATCCAAATCCTTCTGACGTGTCGCAACACCAGCTCCTTCCATTCTTCCTTTCTCAGCTTCCTTTCTCAGCTTTTCTCAAGGTCTCGCTCAGCATCAGGCCTGTCCGCTCCTGAATGTTGTTTTGCCATCTCTTTCTCTGCCCACCTCTCTTCCTCCCTCCTGGCACTGTGCCCTGCAGAACTGTCTTTGAATGACCTGATGACCTTATTAAATGGTGTACCACCTCAGCTTTCTTTTTTTTTTTTTTTAACCACTGTCAGGAGGTCATCATAGCCCAATGGTTCTGTCACATATTTCTTCATTGGAGATGTGATCACTGTATGAGATGCAGAAGAGTTTTCTAAAGCATCTTTAGAAACTTTCCTTTCCAGTTCAGCTGTTAGTATATTTATATACAGAGAGAAAGAGAGAGAGAGAGAGACAATATAGGTTTAGTCAAAAATTTAACTGGTGCTGTTTAAAAAAAATAAATAAATACAGAATTCATCTTTTAAATAACTTGAGAGTTCACTTTTTTGGACTTCCATAGTGTTATTTATTTATTTGTTTGAGCTATTGAAGTTAATGGGGACCATCAACGGTTTGCTAACCAACATTCTTAAAAAAAACCTTCTTTTGTGTTCAACACAATAAAAGAAACTCATAGCGGTTTTGTAACAGCGTTCAGGTGAGTAAATGATGACAGATTCTTTATTTTTGTGTGAACTATGCCTTTAAGTCTAAAATCAAGAAACACTTATTTTCTTGCCAACGTTGCAAATGGCAACACCATCATCAAACTCAACATCTTCAGAGCCGACTGCAAACTCCCATGGTAATGGGTGCCAGGAGAGAGTATATGACGCTGTATTTCACCATCCTGAACAACACTGAACTTCAAAGCCGAACACAGCTAACTAACTATACTGCCCACCTTTGTTCAATAGCTTCCAATTTTGCTGAATGAAGATGACACAATGCATTGTTATCCTTTACTGTTCAGAACTTTGAAACTGATACATATCCCCAAAACTTTCCAAACACTAGAACGTCTAGTTTCATACTACTAATTATTTAGTCTTGTTGTCAAATGTCAACCCTCACCTAACACACACTCACATCAATGTTGCATTAGTTTCAACAGGCAAGTAAAATCTGTAAAGCCAAGAACGGGAGAATTTGTCTGCCCTTTAACTCAGTTTGACATGACACTGTGTTCCACATTTTACAGAACTTGGTTGACTTTAGGATTTTCAACACGAAAGGCTTTCATCCTTGAATGAACTACAATAAAACTACAATAAGACCTTAAAACTATTTTACTGTGCTGTATTTGTAAGCTAATATATCACATAACCAGCTTCATATGCATTGCATTGCTTTTCTCACGTAATAAACTTGCTTAGTAAGTCATGTGAATCTGTCCCATTTATCTACAACTTGGTGATAAACACAGGCTAAATCGATAGTAAAAGTAAGAAAAATGTGGGTGCCTGCAAAGCATCAAAACTCTTGACTCTCTTGCAAGCCAATGGAATTTGTCTTTTGATTTAGTCACATTTAGTCTACACAGTCCAGGCTACATTCGTCTGTTTGACCAACACCACAGGTAAAGTATTAGGGCTTTAATCTTCTGAAAATATGCCTTTTCTCAACAGCTTTGAGACTTGCTCTTCACCTCTCTGTATTAGGTCAGTGCAGTGACTGAGTTTCCGGCACATCATCTACTTTATAGATGTCATGACTGACTTTGTATAACCTTGGTCATCAAAGCACTGACTCCTGCATATTTAGGTGAAAATGTAGCTTTTCTTCTCTGTTTTCTTCTAATGAGAGCCAAAACTGCGCATAAGGCAGACTGATTGGAAAATGGTAGTATTTTGATCTTTTACATCAGCTGTCTTTTGTTGAATGCTTGCTGAAATTAACTTGGAAACTTAGAACAGTATTTCTAATTTAACTGTATGACAAAAGCACACATCCAGTTAAGATGCATGAATGTCAGAAATTAAAAGTTGAATGAATGAATAAATGAATGAACCAACCAACCAATCAGTCAACCAATTTCCTTGGAAATTAGAAAACCATTAAGAATGATTTTTATAATATTCCTATAATCTTGTTTTCATGCAAATGACAAGCAAATCAGGCAAGCTTCACATTATTGGGAAATTCACGGCAATATGACATTTAAAACATATGTAAAATCATCAGTACTTAACTTTAGACAAATTCTTATCAATATATGTGGTACTCGTAGTCTGAATGACCATATCCTTCATTTTGCTGCATAAGTTCACTAACAGCTTTGCTTTGATCCACCACCAATATTAATGCATCATCAAGAGTGACTAGCATCTGCTTTTCAGGCACAAACAACAATATACTGGGCCTTTTCGGTACAAAATTCAGTCCATTTTTTCTTTAGACCACATGCACTGTATGCTTCTTAAGTAAAATGATTCTACACAGATATAATTGGTCAAATTTTGTAAAAGAAAATATAATTCATCATCGCTGAAGTGCTACTTAATCAACAAAATACAGGTCTGCTACTGAAAGCTACGTGATTAAAAAATGAACTCCACCACCATCTCTTTACTGGGAGAAACAGCTAATCAGATTTACAGTTCATAGTGATGCTTGCTGCCTAATGCTGCTTAGTAGGATGCAATCCTTACCTTGTGATTTAAGTAGTGACAAATCTTAACCTTTCCTAACTTTAATTAGGCTAATGATAAGGATTGATAGCAGGTACATTTAATTAATTACTAGCATGACTGTATTTAAAATATTGTTCTTGTCCTTCAGCTGCTCATCTCAGTAATTGTGTGCAAAATTGACATACTGCATTGACTTTTTCAAGTTGTGTTTAACACACCATTGTTACATGGACTGAACAGTGACTTTATTTAATTGAAGTCAGTTAGGTTTACTAATTTTAGGTTTAAAAACAATGGAACAAAAGCACGCACATCAGTCTCAAAAAGGGTGCTCGACTAAAAAATATCAAGTAGAAAATGTGGTATAAAGTCGGCAACACCTAAGCTCCAAAAATATCAAAAAATCTTTATTAGTTAAAATAGCTCTCGCATATCATGTGTGACGTTTCGAGCACCTCTCGAAACGTCACATGACATGTGAGAGCTGTTTTAATTTTTGGAGCTTAGGTGTTGCCGACTTTATACCACATTTTCTTCTTAAGTAGGTTTAGTAATTACATTTTGCAAGGAATCTCCACATGCTTTCTTATAGAATATACTACAAACAGTGTATGCAGTGTAGTTGTGGTTGGATGGCAGCTCTGACAGAATGACCACTAGAGTTAATTGTTAGGAAAATCCAGAGAACTGCTCATTTTTTTTTTTAAATGTTCATGTATGTAATGTACAGTATGTGGGTTTGTATGGTCAAAGAAAGCCTTTGTCAACACAAACTCTCTATTGACAACTGTCATATTTATAATGCACAACTGAGTACAACCCACTCACATGCATTGTCTTATGAATTTTCTCTCCAAAGCTCACACTGCAATAACCTGCATAATAAACATATGCCATACCTTTAATTAATGTGACTTAAACACTTGTGTGGGCACATCACGTCATTGCACAGCAGCAGTCTGTGTAATTTTCCTGTCCACCTTCATATCCAATCCCCTCCACCCACTCTTTTTTTGAGAAAGTACCTGTCAAAACCTCCATTACTAGAAGTTGTCTTAAATTATGATAAGTTTAAGTAACCATCAACTGCATTTACTTTAGATAGATTAAAAAGGGAATCCAAATTGCCATTATTTTCTGGGAGCTGAACTCTGGAATATCCTTAATGGGTCAATATTAGCAGAAGATTAGACACCAACGTCAGTTGAGAGATTTAAATATGCATTTTAGAAGTTTTTTGTTTCAAACTTTTAAAAAGCGGTGTAGACATTCCACAACTTCTAAAAGACAGGGATATGAATAAAACATCTAACAATATAAATGTACTTAAGATCAAAGTACATCTAAAACCGGTGTGTGATATGACATAATAGACAATAACATAAAAGTAATAGCATCTGTATTAATAAATCATATGGATCTTTTTATGTAATAATATGAGCAGTAAAGAGCAATGTTGTTATATGTATTTAGAAGGTTTTGTTTCAAACTTTTAAAAAGTGGTGCAGGTATATACATTCCACAACTTCTAAAACACAGGAATATGAATAAAATATCTAACAATATCAATGTACTCAAGATCAAAAGCATTTCTAAAGCCATTGCAAAAATATAGCATACTGGACAACAAAAGTATACAATATAAGTAGTAGGTTCTAAATTAATGAATGATATGGATTTTTAATGCAATCATGTGTGAGTTATACACAAAGTACAATGTTATTACAATGCAGTTACAAAAAATTTATTTCATGTCTTAAATCTTTATTTTGCTATGCTTTACTCGTTGAGATGAACAATGTTTCTTGAAAAGTGACTGCTCAATGCAAATGAAACTCACAATACACAAGGGGGTTACCCTGTGAAGGTGATGCCTAATTGGGACTATTTATCAACATTGCTCTGGCCAGTCCTGACAAGTACATGCTTTTTTACCTGACTCTCATTAGCGCTATCTGTAATGAGGGAACTCTGAAATCTGTTCATTTGCATACAGTACACCAAGCGAATAAAGAGAAGGGGCCTCTGGGGGTTTTGTGTTGCTTGCATTGTACACATTGGTGGAGCGAATCATTTACGATGATTCAGCGGTGAGTTTAAAATATTCCAGCGGTCCCCCCAGAGTGAATTTTTATTATAATTTTTTTTTTTTATTATTGTTATTTTAGAACGTTTGCCCTTACTGTTTCCATGGCGACGTGTCTTGCTTCTCACATGACACACCGCGAGCACAATAACGCTGTATGACAGATTGATCACTTTTATTTAGTTTTTTCTTTTTTATTTCAAATATTCACAAACTTGCTTACCGTGTTATGAACAGTCTGATATTTTGATTCACAAATATATGTAAATAAGTGTGTTTTGTCGTTTAAACACCTTTATAAATGATCTTGATCATGATCTGTAACATGAAACGAGCGCTGCCATGTTTGTTCGTGAGTCCTGTCAGTCGGATTTACAGCACGTAAATTCATCAATTTCTCCCGAAATACATGTAAGTAAGTGGCTGGTGAACTGGGTGAAGAATAGAGTGAACTTTATAGCTACTTACACTATGTGTATCTGATATGAATAAAACAAATTGGCAAATAAAATTTGAATGGATTGTTATTGTTGCTTCCACAGATATCTGTGTGTATTTCACAAGCTCTAAATGTACTGTTTCGCTAGTGTTTATGTGTATTTAAATGTCTGAAACCTGAAATATGCATTATGTGGTTAAGAACACTGTATAGTTGTTATAATATGACAAGCACAGTGCATGTCTCTCCCTGGCTCAGCGCCAGCAAATGCGTGAAAGCTCAATTTGAATTTGGCAGTTATGCAACGTCACCGAATGTTCTAAATCCCATATGTGGGACTGTCCTCCCAGGGGCATGGAAAGAAAAATCCCATATGTGGGACCATACCGCTCAACGGGTTAAAGATGGGAAAAATGCAGCGATATTGTCTGAGTGAATATGATTGTGGACATGTAAACTGCTCACTGTAGAAGGCTTTTAGGTGTTTTGATGTTTGAAGAAGAAAAGAAAAAAAAAAACTTGAAAACCTACAAGTACTTTGAACATGAACTGTTTCTGAAAAGAAGACTTGGAAAAGCTATGGTGCACTTAAAGGCACCATTACTTTCAAGCGAAGCTGAATGCAGAGCTCTAATGAAAAGCTATTGAGGCATCAAGGCCCAGAAAGCTTTTAATGTCAGTCATTTCACCTATTACCAAGCATTTAATGCAGACTGACTGGGGCTGCATGTTAGCATGACGAAGAGAGCGCAGGTTCAATAACAAGGTCAGTTTACACAGCACACTCCGGCTCTGATAATCCTGAGATATGCTGACGCTCTGTGTACACTGTAAATTGTTGGCCAATAAGCAGATATTTGCTCAGTGGGACTGTAAAAGAGACAAAGGACAAATCTTTGAACCATTAAGGTGGACAAATATATGCATACAGCTTTAAAGATTTACTTTGCTATAGTCTAATACCTTATCATGAACAACATTTGTCCTGCAATATACATTTGAAGGCTGTGATCTGATTAAAAGGAGGTATATAGGAACACAAGTGAGCATTCAAACAAATCTTTAAAGCTCTAATAATTGCTTCCTTGAATGCTCCCCCCGAGCTGCAAGGATCTTAACCAGCACATAGCTTGCTCAAAATCACTTTTGATAAGTGGAGAATGTATAACGACAGCATGTTGTTCATGTAGATTTTTTGTCACATTTTATATTAGATGGCCTTAACTACTATGTAGGCTACTTACATCAAAAAATCAGTACAATGTATTTATTATGGGCATATTGCATTGCAAAACACTTTTGCTGCTAGTGAGATTTTGACAGTTTTGGTGTAATTATAAATGTAACAGTGTAATTATAAATGTTATTACAGAAATTAATTACAGATTTGAGTACATATAGATATTTTAAAAAATATAAGTACAATAAGTACATTGCATCAAATTATTAATTTAAATGTAAGCATATAGTGGTTATAAGGGGTGATATGATGTGATTTCAAGTTTTCCTTTCTCTTTGGAGTGTAACAAGCTGTTAGTGCATAGATAAGATCCCTGAAGTTGCAAAGACTAAAGTCTCAAAACCAGAGATATTCTTTATAAAAGTTATGACTTGTCCACACACCCCTAAAATGCCTCGTTTAAACATGCCCCCTGTAACCATGCCAGCTGGAGGTGCCATCATGCTCTGCTAGAGGGCACTCCAGCTCGGACTATGTTCTGTGTTTGTCTGTCCCTCCGTTCCCCGTTAAAGGACTCTTATTATGAACTCTTGTCTCCTCCCCCCCTAGCCTTGTTTTCATGTGTATAAAAGGACCCGTCTGTCGTTTCTGTTTCACTGATCATTGTGGATGTACGTGTGTGGATGTACCCCTCTGTAAGCCTTCCGTGTTTCCTGTGTTTCTCCCGTTGGATTTACCGTTCTCGACCTAGCCTGCCCCCGGACTCTCGCTCTAACCTCTCCCCTTTGATCTCGTCTGCCGATCGCCTGACTTCAGCTACGCTTGTGGATTATTCTGTTGTCTTTGCCTCTGATGTCCCTGTTGCCGTTATCGACCCTGCTTGTTTTTTACGCTGTGTTTATAATAAAGTAGTTTGCACATGGATCCGCCTCTGTCTCCCATCGTTACACCCCCACTTCTCTACGTCACAGTGTGGGTTTATTTTCATAACACCGCCCAAATGTTTAGATAAAGAAAGAAGGCGGGGCTATTATTCTCGCTGTAGTGTTGCTGCTGGCGCCATGTTCTGGAGAAGCTGTGTTTCGTTGTGAAAGTGAAACTACTTTCTTTGTGCTTCCAAAAGAGGACACAATTAGAAATGAGTGGTTAAGTTGTATTTACAACACTGTTCCAGAATATTCTAGTAATATGCATGCTAATAAGCAACTAATAGGTGTAACTGTAAAATAATATGTTACCCTACTTACTATTCAAACATGAGCAGTCAAGGGTAGTGCTTGTTGTTTGTCATTTCTCTGATCACAAATGCAGACATGGTGTTGTGTTGAGACAGTACTAAATCAATTATTATGTCCCCACTGGATGCAACAAATGCTTCATTTGTAATAACTTTTATTGTTTTTGTGTCATACAGTAGCATCAGGGCATGGCATCACATTATGGTAAACACACTTGCGGTATTCAGCCAATCACAACGCACTGGATAGCTGGCCAATCAGAGCACACTTTGCTTTTTTTTAACAATAAGGAAGACGGGGCTTAGAGGAGCAACAATAATGTACAGTATGTGGAAAATAATGTTTTTTTTTGTTTGTTTTTTTTTTACTTAAACTGCATAAACACATTGCATTACACCAAATACACAAAATAATGACCTTTTTAGCAACCTTTAAGGCCAACTGATATAAAGTGGGACATTTTTTTAGCGCTTTAGCTTTGTATGCACAAACAGCAGCATAAACAAAAGACAAGAAGGATTCACTCATTGTCATAAGTAGAAATTAATATATAAAAGGAATTAAATAAACGGGACCACACAAAATATATTTCTCTTAAATAATTATTAACAAAAGACGGCAAGTATAGGTTTGATCTCATTTTGTGTTACTCAATGCTTTTTACTTGTTTTAATAACTTGTTTTAATTTTACTTGTTCATTTTAATACTCTCCTCCCATAAATGTTGCATCTAAAAGCGAAACTGCTACAAAAGCATATTCAGTAAGGTCAGGCGCCTTTCTGGTGCTAATTTCCCACTGCGCGTTTTTAATAAATCATGACATTACTGATTAAAGATGGTTTGCACTGGCACAAGCTATTAGTACATTTGGCTATCAACCTTATTCTTCAACATGAAAGTAAGCCTATGGGTGAGATTGTAAAACGTTTTTCCATGTTGTAGGCAAAAGCCACTTTTTATGATACAGTAATTCAGTGGGATTGGTGGCATACGAATGTTTCATGAATTACACATCAACATGTCCTGAGTTGATTTGTATGCTCAGATCTATGATTTTTTTCTACATTAGATTGATTAATAAGGCCTGGTGATAATTAATATTTCACAGTAGGAGTGTCCAATCCTGCTCCTGGAGAGTCATCATCCTATATTTTAGACAGTGTTTCCATAATTTAAGTCTGAGAAGTCATGTGTTGTCATCTCAGAATAAGCCATCATGAAAATTACACATCCTAGTCATACAACTCATGCAATTTTTTAAATCTTTTAAACTTATTATTTCAATGTATGATGTACGGTATAACCTTAGATTCAGTGTTCACCTGAGAAGTTTAAGGCTTAAACAAGATTGTGACGCTTTAAATTCCTTCAAATTTTATATTAAAATTTTCTTTAGAAATATGGTTTTGGTTAAGGTTTTTTCTGGGCAAATAAAAATTGTTGATCCATGTTGAGGCATGTGCAAATTCTCAAGATTACATTGTAGAATTACAGTTCTCTGTACCTGTGAGATTGCTAAACCACAACACAGTTGTAAAAATAAGATTGCATAAGAAATGTGCTAACAAAAACAAACAGATTGTGAAATATTTCATTTTATTTTCAAGACTTCACCTTAATTTGTTCTTGACCCCAAACTCCTTGTAATCAAAAGCAATTACTTATTCACACTTTTATAATAGACCAAGAGAGGCTGGTAAGTGTGAAGTATCTATTTGCAGTTTAACACCCTAGAAACTGAAGATGTTTTGCAGTTTAAAAACATGATGCACAATTAATTTTTTGGGCCTAATGCCAATATGCAGGCTTCCAAAATCTTGTTTGACTGCATGTATTTATCTGGTACTCAATGGATGCTAGGTCATTCATTTCACAGGATAATTAACGAGGATATATTTTTAACCAAATAAAATTATTGTTACTGGAAAGTAAAAACTAATGTCCGACATATTGTATCATTCAAAGAAAATACTCTACAATGACTGTCACACCAGCAGGCTGCACTGATCCCAGTGCAGCCAGCTACACACGATCACAGTCACCTGATTCTTAATGAGCACCACCTGAACTCAATCGCACTGCCTGTATAAAGAGCCCAGCTATTAAAACAGGCAGTGGCGGTGATTGAGGTAACAACCATTACGTTTACCCTCTGCCTTCATGTTATCACGAGTCTCAGAAG
>JAUMHE010000042.1:5449089-5460521 GCA_032359235.1 Enteromius mattozi
TACTAATACTCTGCTAGCACTCTATTGAGAGTTAGTAGATATGTAGGTGCAATGTTACTTATAATCAACAGAATACGATAAAGGGACCATCAAGTCATCAAAATAAAGTGAAACCAAAAGGGTAATAGCAAATACTGAATAGGCTGAATTGTAGGAAGTATTTTCACAATTTAAGTAATTTCAAAATCTAGTTTTGCTGGCTATTTGTCATAACTAGTCTACAGAATTTGGGCAGTCAGTGTTAACAGATAGAGAAATGTGTTGGAAAACACCCTATAATTATGTGAATTACATATTGAATGTTTTTATTTTTTATTGGCTAGATGTCATAATAGCAAAAGAATATTCATTCAGATTGAATGATTCTAAAGTCTAGGACATTGTTCACTCAGTGGTCATTTTTGCAGACAGTTATTTTGGGCATGCAAGACCAACTCCTTTGTACTTAAATGGAAAAATCCTGAAATCTCAAAAACTGCTCGCCACACTCACTGTAACATCCACACCAGGCTCCACCCTCACCTCTACGCAGCGCTCACTCTCACCTGAGTATTAACTCACCACACCTGCCTCCCGCACCTGATCACTATTATCACCACCACTATAAAGCCACACACATCCACTCTGTCTTTGTCCAAGCTTGTTGATGCTTAGCGGACTCAAGCTACGCTTCCTTAAGCTACGCTACTCACCTGTGATTCTTACCTGTTCATTCCAGCCTGCTCCGTGATCCTTCTGTGTCTCCTCCAGCCTCTGTGTTCCTCTCTTCTTCTCCTGGACAGTGGTGTGTGGTCTGTGTCTCCATGTGTCTGTCTCCCGTTCATCTCGCCTTCAAGGATCCTATAAAGAAAGAAAGAAAGAAAGACTTTAAGTTCCCTTTTCAAGATTCCTCAGTTTGTCTTTTGCTTTGATACTTACCATTTGCTACTGCCTTGGTTGTGTTTTCATCCTGGAAATAAATCAGTTAATGAACTTACCCGTTGTGTCTGTCCGCTTCGTAACACTCACATCTCAGTGACATATTTAAAATTATTGTTTTTAAAAACACCATAGCAATGTTTGCAATTTACATGAGCTCTAAAATAAAAGGATTTCAAATGAAAGTATGGCGCCCAGGGCTGTGACGCGCGGTCAGTCATCGCTTCTAAAACCACCGGCGCTGCTATGACAAAACATAGGCCTCCTGTTACCCATCTGAAACATTTTACTGTGAGTATTATGACACAAGTGAGGTACAAAGCTTTGTTAATAAGAGAAATAATAGGTTAGCAGATAAATGATACATCGCGGCCATGCTTTTGGATTCATGCCGAGCGCATGCATTTAAATCAAGCCATACGTGTCTTCTGTTTGGATGGTTAAGAATTTAAGAATCACTTAAATTGTTAAATCATGGGTTTCATGAAACATGGTCAGTAGCCATAAATTAATATGTTGTAGGACCGAATGAACAAGTTTTAGGAATGAATACATCTGTGCTGTTTACGTCTGCAGCCCTGTCAAAGTGAAGTTTCCAATAGGCAACAAACATGATAATAAAACATGACTTTTTACTTCATTTCAATACAAAGGAACTTTGTGTTGTATCTGTTTTAATGTAGGTTTAAAGTTTGGATCATATTAAAAGCATAGTTTGTACATTAGTGAATTATTTTTGTGAAAGATTCAGCCCCTTCACGGTCACTCACAGCTGTTTGCGAGTGTTTTCGTGCGCACCCCAAAATGAAACTAATTAATTGACCGCGATAGCTTTCATTGATTGCATCTCTTATCGACAATTAATCGATCATCGATTAATCGTTGACATCCCTAGTCTGTAGCAATTTTCAAAGCATGAACTTGAAGTCTTGTTACCTAAGGCCACAGGCCTTGCTGAGAAGGTATGGTGCCTCTGTAGTTTGTCAAAAAAAAAAAAAGAAAAGAAAAAAAAAACATTCTGATGAAAGATGATCTATAAGGCAGTGTCTAATTACTCCCAGTCATTTCTTCTAGGCATTTCCTCTAGGGCTGTGTCGTGCTGCGAAGCATTTCCTTTATTGTTTAGGAGATTAATGAGACATTAATGAAGAAATATTTTGCATATGGCACATTGAGGCCCTGTGAGTATTTAAGTTGCTGAATGGGTTTGATGTTAATAGTTTCCTCTAGCTTATGGATGACACCTTGGCTTTCTGGGACCCCAAACTATGTATGATTGAGGTGTGCATCAAAATCAGCAATTCTCTCAAGATATCCTTGATGTATCTCAAGCAAGTGGCTGATGACTCCTGTGGGGCCCAAGCTGCATTATTCCTGATGCTATAATCTACAAGAATTAATTGTTGTGTGTGGTTCAGTCATGCTAATTTATGGAAACTACCCTGAAAGGTTTGTGTTTACAAAGGTATTGCACTGTTTAGTAATGAAATACTTTTGGGAACATGAGGTAATTTTCAAAGGATTTGTAAACAGCCTTGGTACAATGACACACTATTATAAGTGGTCTTGTTACTACGTTCAGAAGCTCCAACCTGCTGATTATATTATTATAAAATCTATATCAGCTGCCATATGAGATCCCCAGGCAGTTTTTATTCCATTTAAAACCATTTTTACCAATTTACCACACTCTCAGAACTTTTGTTATCAGGAAGCACCAGAGAAGAACTTCAATTACTTCTGAAGAAATGAACATTTGAGTATTCTTGTTTAGTCATTTGATGATATATCCAGCTAGGTGTTATCTGCCTTGTGTAGTTTAAGCGATGAAAATAATTTAGTTTAGAACAATGCGTTCTGACGACACAGTCAGATATTCTTCAAAACATTTAGCTGCATCTCAGTAAGGCAATAATTGATGCTTCAGCTTTCATGTGCCAAATTGGTTCATTTACAGAAGAAAAATGACTTGTGAGAAAGAGTGTTTTGGTGTATATTGGAGTGTGTCTAGGTTGTCGCTGAAGGGGACATTTAAGAACACTGTGACATTTTGGCTGTGTAACCTGAAAGTGAAAGGTGAACAGACCGGAGTAAACAAGGTTTGAGGAACGATATAAATATCGCTCACACTTCAATGATCGCAAGCTCTATTGTAAGCAAACCTGAACTCTCTTCAGCCTGAAATAGTAATTCCAGAAATCTGCTAGAATAAAACACACAAATAATTTCACAGTATAACCACTACACACCACTACAAGACTTTTTATTTATTTTATTTTATTTTTGTTTTGTTTTGTTTTGTTTTGTTTTAGTGTGTTTCAGTGTTTACATTTGAGAACAACTCTCATTCTATGTAGAATTTTCACACAACTGCAAACTCAATTTGTTCCTGTAAAAGTATTGGTACATGTGAAGGTCAGCAGCTCAAGGAGCTTTTTGAGTCAGATATGAAAAAAAGAGGTGATTTAGTGTGTCTCCAATACAGATACACACCAATGCTGTTTTGTGACAGTGCAGACTTTCTGCTTATTTTGATTACTGGCTTTCTCAAAGGTCATATGGACTGACCGTAACTGAAAATAACAGCTCAGGATGATAGAAGGTCTCCTCAGATTCATCTGTATTTATATAATCATCAGCATTTATATGCTGTTCTTTGAAAAAAAAAAGTTTTTTTTTAAATTACTGACCATCATGTCATTCCAAACTCAAAACTTTAATAAAAAAGATTTCAAAGAAATCGATTGAGCGATTTATTGAAAGTCCATGCAACCAACACTTTGACCATTCATAATGTAACAAAAGGGACAGATGAGGGCGGATCCATATGCTGGCTTTTATTTACAGGCATGGTCAAACAACGGCAGACAGGGGTGGCGAAGGCAACAGCATACAGGGATATCCAGAAGGGTAGCGAGGGTCGGTCGATCGATAAACAGAGTCCAAGAGGGGCAAAACAAAGACAATAATCCAAAGGCAAAGCACAGGTTGGTACACAGGCAAATCAAACAAGGAAAACAAGAAACAAAAGACAGGGGAATGCGTTTTAGAGGAGGGAAACACTCACAATACTCAGCGATTGGAAAAACACAGAGGAACACTTTATAAAGGCAAGACGATGGGAATAACGAGGGGGTGGAGCTGATCAACCACCAAGGAAACTAACAAGACACAAACACAAGGGAAGCAAGGCGCAGTGGGAGACAAACGTTCACATTAAAAGTCCACAAAACAATGGAAACACTGACAGATAACATTTAATCCAAATCGTTTGAAAAGGCAAACAAGCACTTTACCATTTACCATGTCTAATGTAATTTTTCTTTTAAATGTCAGTTTGTGTTTTGCAGATGAAAGAAAGTCTTATCGGTTTGTAACATTTTGTGGCTAACTAACCCTCCTTTAACAAAAGAAAAAAATATTTTTATTTTTATTTTCCTATTCCTCCTTCTTCTTCAGTTCTAAAACTGGTTTAGGGTGTAGATTATGCATTAATTCAGTAACAAGAGCAAGAACAAAAGTTGGTAAAACTAACTAAATAAAAACTTTTTTGGGGGGGTGGGGGTTGGGGGATTCAATTAGGTCAGGGACTGCAGATCCTTGGATAGCTTCCACTGTTAAAGGTCAGCAGCTTGAACCGGGCTTAGATGTAGTCCTTTTCTCATTAAGCCTTTTGGCAGTATACAGTGGGATAAAGCTCTGTTTAAAAGTGACCAGGATGATGCTTGATACTCTTATGATATTCCATCCATTTTGAAGCTTAAATGCCCCTGACACCACTTATTGTAATTGAACAAAAAATATTTTAAATGATGTATAGGTCAATAAATAATAACAGAACTTTGAGCAGTGGACCGTTTCTTGTTTTCCCCCAAATAAATAAATTTAAGCTTGCACACAAAGAAAACAGAAAAGACCATCTACAGCCAGGTAAGAAATTGATTCTGAATGAACTGTGGGACCATAGAAGATGGGAATAGCGTTTTACATCCACCAATGAAAGTTTACACCAAAGACATAATGAGATTCGGTTACTGTGACAACCTTGGCCAAGAGGTGCTCGAAACATCCTTGGCGTTTCAAGCCTTGAGTGTCCAAATTCACTATCAAAGTGTAGGCCCAAAGTCCCTGAAGTCATTAGCAGCCTGCCAGTGCTCTGTTTGTATAAACACCCTCTTCTAACGCCAAGCTGGGAGTGGCAGCATGTCCGTACAAGCGGTAACAACAGGAGAGAGTCCACCACTTCTGAATTTATAAGAAGGATAGGTTGTGGCCTGGAGGGCAAGCTAAGTGATCGTTATTTAAATGACTGAGTGTTCAATGTTAGTTGTTCTTTTAGGTTTTTCTGTTGAAATTTAGCTGGTTGGGGGCTGAAATTTGCTTTAAATACACTTAATTGCACACAAAACTTTACTCAATTGTGGAGAAGCGGTGGTGAACAACAAGACACATATGCAGTACCACCTGCTGAGTGGGCTATTCTGTCTTTCAACATTCACCTTGCACATACATAAAAAAAAAAAAAAATCAATTAAAAAACTGGCTGCACATCGACCCTTTCCACCAAAATGATGTCACATGGACAGTGTTCTGCAGAACACTGATGGCTGTAGTATACTTTGTTTTTAAGTGTCCATGTAGCAGTACCAAGGTTATGGGCTTCATTCCAAAGCAGTGCATAAAGTGATTAAATGTGTAAGTCTAGATGTGGGTAGAGTTTAGAATAGAATGTTTTTAAATATTTAAGCATAATGTTTAAGATAAAGGATGTTATTCTCAGTATCGATGGGAACGGAACAGTAGTTTGATGCTAGGGAGAAAATAAATGGTTTTCTTAAAGCTGACATTGGAGGGTGGATAAGGTTAAGATGGGATAGCTGTAGGTAAGCAGAAAGTAAAAGGAGTTGAGGCTACGATTTAAAAGATTTAGAATGAACTTGAAAGGGAGTCTGAGAATGCTTTCCCCTAAATCCTGTGACAATGTTAATGTCTTGAAATACACAAAGGTTCAGTCAAGGGAAAATGTCAAAATGTTGTGAAAAAAGAAAAAAAAAAAGCCTGGTTTGTTTGCTGTTTAGAAAGTGAAAGCTGTGCATAAGTAGTGTTCTAGGTAATTTTGAGTGCTATTAAAGATTTAAAGCATGCATATTTTTGAAGGTTGAATGCTTTTGTTTGTGAGGTAAAATAGGCTGCCACATAGAGATGACAACATGTGATGTGAATTTCGCTGGAAACTATTTGCAGTCTTTTGTTTGCCGTCTCACACACTAACAATTTTATTACCAGAACAATGACAAAGCCGTGGAAATATTCTTTACAAAACACACAATTTCCATAAATAGCTCAAAAATACCCAACATCTGCAGAGGAAACCCAGCATATGCAATCAAAGTTTTCACCATTGTTTAGCTTACATTGTTTTCAAAGCTGTCACACATGAAAAGAAAAGCAAAACAGAACACTTTTTTAGTGTACTTCGTAATGTATTGCCATTTAGTGACAGAACAGTGTCCATGCTGCATGCATTACAGATTGCTTTTACTGCAACAACCAATTAAGTAATTCCAAGTTCTTCCACAATAATTAATTTTAAAGTATGTTGTTCATACGTATTACTGCAATACAAAGTGTGGCCTACTAATCTTTTAATCACTTCTTACCCACGTCTTATGCAGAGGTTGCTTCCTCATTTTCACCCTCCCATCTCTATCAGCCTCTTTTTCAAGTTCTCAAATCAGTGTGTGAGGATCCGGTGGGAATCATCTGCATAGCATTCTCTCTCTGCTCCAGCTCCCTGTGGAGAGTTGTGCCACAGGCAACCCTCTTCTTCTGTAGTCGACAAATCATCAAAAATATGCAGCATTGCTCTGTCTCACCATCCTTCAAACACTCTCAACATCCTGTGGTTCTGTTAGTGTGCTGGTTTATGTTGTATCGCGTTTTAAAAAATGGGGTGTTGTTTTCATATTTTTATGCAGCTACTGTACACTTGACAAGATGTATTAAAGTCCCTTTTTCAGCATGATACCATGCACACTTTGAGGAATAGTTTACACAAAAATGACAACTCTGCCATTATTTACCCAACCTCCTGCTGTTCCAAACCTGTAATATATACAGTACACATGCATGTATATATTAAAGAAATAAATGGTATGTTTATATATTAAATATATGTATATATAATATAAATTAGAATAAATATAGAATATAAATATATACAAATACATGTAAATATGTTCAAAATATATACATGCATGAAATAACAACAAAAAAAAAAAATCTTAATTATGAAATTTATTTATCTTCTTAATAATATACGCATAATGAAAACAAAAACGACAAACTAAACAAAAGTTTCATTTCTGTTCAAAAGAAAAAGTCTCTCGTGGGAATCATATTGCCTTTCATTCTTCTTGTTTTGTTTCACAGAAAATAGAAAGTCATGTAGGTTTAGAGGAATATAATGCTGACTGAATGACTGTATTTTCATTTTTACATAATATTTACACTTTTAGAAATCATCCAAAACAGTTTTCACTACATCAAAGTGTGCGTTTTATGAGATCACATTTCATGGAACTTTTATCTAAAGCAACTTATATTACATTCAAGATGCACAAACTACTATTTAAAGGAATAGCTTGCACAAAAATGAAAATTCTGTAACCTGTAAGACATTAGTTCATCTTCAGAACACAAATTAAGATATTTTTGATGAAATCTGAGAGCTTTCTGACTCAACTCTGTTGTATTCAAGGCATGATGTAACATTGTTATTTTTGTTTTCTTTGAAGACAAAAAGCATGCTTAAAAAGTAAAATAACAGTTGAACCAATGATATCACGTGGACTATTTTAACAGTGTTTTTGCTACCCTAGGGCCTTGCACATGTAGGTTGCATTGCTGTCTATGCAAAATATCTTAATTTGGGTTCCAAAGATAAATGAAGGTCTTGAAACAGCATTAGGGTGAGTAAATTATGACAGAATTTTACAATTTGGGGGTGAATTATCCCTTTAATCTACAGGAGAGCTAAAGCACTATACATGAAAAGTATGTTACATATTTATAACATGTAGTACCTCAAAAAGTGCCTTTCCATACACAAACGCCAGGATTATCACAGAAAACATACCAATACACAGGCAGCTATCTCCACACAAGCATGCAGCCATCCATTAATTGTATTGGACGTGCTGCAGTTGGTCAAAGCGTGTAAAAGTAGAAACCAGAGGAATTCACCACATTTTCAGCACGTTCTCCCTTCCAAAATCTCAAAACAAAACCAACCAACCAAAAGGCAAACAAGGACTTTCCATGACACATTAACTATTCATACCCATTTGCATGGCAGTGCTGTCCATGGATGCCAGGATGCAGTCTCTGTTCAATGCTAATGAACGCCTGCAACACGGGGATAAGAGAAGGGGGTGTTGTTCTCTTTGAGAAAGGGCCAACGCTAATATGGATGACTCATTTGTAATGTAGAACAAGATCAATTAGAAATCTGGCATGGGAAAGTCTGCATAGAAAACCTGTGCAATGTAAACCCAGGCCCCCCTCTGAAGAATCATAGAAAAGCAAGTATTCATTTATGAGAATAGGAGTGTTTTGTCAGTAATGGGATTACAGGAGGCTGATATAATGTATGTTGGCAGCTGGTTTTAGCACTCCGCATTCATTTTTGCCAGCACCAGCTTATTTTGTATGGTTTTAAAAACAATAAATTTCCAAATTGTTTATGTTTTCGTACAGCGATCTTATGGAGGCAAGCTGTTAGTTGGCAATTCGTGCTGAGAATACACTGGTACTTCAGTACTAGCCCCATCATACTACAAGGCTGCAGACACAGAGTTTGGTTGATAATATATTTTTATGAAATGCCTAACCTAGTTTTTCACAGGATGTTTGTATACATTTGCAGAGATGCCATGAAATAAAAATAAGTGTTGTGAAGGTTCTCATTGTCAAATCTAATGAGTGCTGCTTATGGGAAAAGATGAGCTGTACTCTGCGGTAAGATCTAGCTTCACACGACCCTTTTTTCCCTTTGTAAGCAATAATCCGAGGCTGTCGCACTTTGTTTGCAGGTCTACTTCAGCGCTAACTCTGTTTACTTTTGAGGTTCCGTGAGTGTTTTTGCCAGCATCATCTTTGACTGGTGCGAAATTGAACTTGTGTCAGACAGCGACAATGACAGCTGTAAGCTTCATTCCTGCTTTCCTGCTCACTGTGGCAGAGCTGCAGAATCGGCATTTGTGTTATACAGTATTTACAGCCCGCTCTAAGCCTAGGATTCATTCTGAATGCCAATATGATAAATAAGCTGACTGCACTAGTTCTCATACTGGTGCTTTCTAAAATCACCTTGATCTGGCTAGAAATGATCATATAATTATTGTTCCTGATAGTGTTCACCGTCTGTTTGATTATGACAACAACTTGAGAGAATAAGCTAATACTAAATGTAGTATAATGTAGAAATGTACATTTTCTGTAAAGCTGCATTGCAATGATTTGCATCATGAACTGAACTGAATTTTATTTTATAAGTCAAAGCATTATGAACACCTATCTAATATGCTGTTGGTCCTCAGTGTGTTGCAAAAAAGGGAAGCATCTACACTGGACAACATTTTTGGTGATTAAACAGGCAGGGGCTTTCAAAACATTGAAGAAATAGCATTGAAAATAATTTTTTGAATAGTTTATTGATTTGGTGATTTTTGACTTCAGAGGGGTTTCAAGTTTTTACATCCATTCTATTGAACGAAGGTCTTACAGGGTTGTACCAACATGAGGGTGAGTAATACATGACAGATTTTTTGGCTGATCCATTCCTTTAATGCAACATGCAGAGATCGCAATCTTTGTTAAAAACAATCTGTCAATCTATCTGTTTTATTTTCTTAACAGAACCTGGATAAAGTCAAATCAAAAAGTCTCTAAATCCCCAATATCTGCTGAAGAAGAGCATATTCATTTTCTCCCATTAGAATAGAAATTCATATAGTACTACATTTATTTTTGCTCTACATATCCCATTCCTCATGAAAAACAATTGATAAAAATGCTGACAGATATTTTATTTTAATTAATTTAGTTTTGACCAGCTCTCCTCACAATCTCTTCAACTCTCACTATAAGTTCTGTGGAAGAAGAGGAAGCCTTGAGCCTAGGAAGCACTGGAAGGACGATAAGGATATCTGGAGTAAAGTGGATTATTCCGTAAATCTTGCCCTCTGAGGACTGCACACAGAAATGCTGACAACTTTATTTGGACAGCAAAATAGAGAAGCCAAATAAACACTGTTTTCTATGTTTACAGAGCAAGATCAGTTTCATTCTTCAAATACAACTGGACAGGTCTAATGATAATATTAACATATTATGGTAACACATATTGGCTATTGTGAAGTGAACACTGAATTCATATCTGTACAGTGTCACTATGTCAACACTTTTCCATAGGTCAGGGAATCAGGTCATGACATTCATTTACTTTTCCAGTACATCAGAAATGAAGCTTATATACTATATCCAGAGTACATCAGTGATTACAAGGGGTTCTGTTTGCTTTTGACGCAACACAACATGGTGCTTGTGTTTGGTGTAAACAAATGTAAGAGACTAAGCCATTGTTGCCAACTATTTTCTGTAACTAAAGCCCAGGGGGCGGTTTCACCAGCTGGTCGTACACCCGGTTGTAAGACTGGGCTGTACGTAAAACATGCTGTAAGTCGTGCATAGAATTAATACCTGTTGCACCATCTATGCATAGTCCTACATCCGAGACTAAATCTTATGTGAAGTCAAAGGTAGGTATAAAAGTAAAAAGTCATGATTTTCTCATACTTCATTAGTTTTTAAGATTCATGACTGTTAATTATTACTGTGGACATGAATTGTAGTAATGTGTATGATGTTTTCAGCCATATTAAAAAAAATATGATCTGGGATTATTTTATACAAAAAAAAAAAAAACTCCATTCATTGCTCCATTCGAAGCAAGTTCCATTCATCATCTTGCTTCATATAAATGCTTGGAAATATTTCGTATAAATGCTTGGAAATATTTCACATCCATTCATAAGGCTATCCAATAATCACAGTTTTGTGCGTGGTTATTTTTAATCAGAAAAAAAATCTACTTTTACATTTTTTCAACTTTATTACAAAATACAAATGTGTTTTTTCAGCTACAGAAATACATGAACAAGGTCAAGGAAACTCATATTTACATCAGGAAAGATATTTATTGTATATGCCTCCATAGTCAGCAAGAAAAAATATCTAAGACCCAAGATAATGACTGTACTGTGAATTGGGCTATTTATACATGTAAAATTACAACTCATCGAAAAAAATTAGAAGCAATTAGAATCAGATGACTTTTTTATTTGCTTTCTGAGTGCATAGCCTCAACTGAATGTAAGCAAATTAGCTCAAACAAAGAATCAAATCAGAATCATTTAAGATTCTAGGGAATTTGCACAGAATCGCTGTTTTAC
>JAUMHE010000042.1:5466804-5481097 GCA_032359235.1 Enteromius mattozi
TATTTTATTAGCTGTTATACCCAGCAGTTTTGACTGCATAAACACTGCTACACTTTATTGACAATTTCAAATAATTTATTGCGGATGCAGTACACCTGTAACCACTATATTTCTTGTATTTTTATTTATTTATTTTTTCACATACTGTTAACAGTCTAACAGTGAAAAACTTAAAACACATCCATATCAGCTTGGGCCAGAATAAAATGGTTAAGCAATGAGAATGGTTTGTCCCAACAGTCGAAAAGCAGCTCAAGTCCTCTGAAGACACATAACTGCTTTATATGATCAACTGTCTTAAATTTTGGGTGAATAGACATCTGTGTCTGCCATCGTTGTTCAGGAAAGTACTGCAAAGAATCTGCCTCAACCATTTGCTTACGGACTGTCATGTGCTACGTTTGAATTACTGCTACATTTGGATTACCCAATACTGTGAAGAACATTTACAGTGTGATACTTGACTTGGGATAGAAAAAAAAACAAACTCTTGACAACTTGTGTGTCCAGCCCAGTGGCACACTAAACTCATCATATCTCTACTGTTTACAAGCATTTCCCAAATCGGATTGTTTTTGCTTTTTTCAAAATGTCTGTAATACAAGTAAAAAAATTATATTGAAAATCATTACCTTTAACTTTGAACTGTCACTACCTTAAATTTGTTTGAAATTATATGTGTGTGGGTTAAAGAACACTGTTATCATTCATTTGTAATGGATGTTTAGATCACTCAATTTACTTGAGTAATGCTTACTTGCTTTTTCAACTAAGGTCAACTTGTTAGATTTTACTAAATTTTACTAAATTAGATTTTTAATGTACATGTATATGTATTACGTGCAGATTCTAGGCTATACTTTTTCTCTTCAAATGTATTATTATTATATTCTTGACTATATTTTATGTCCAGGTCTCTCTGGAAAATCAAAGTGAATAAGAAAAGAAAGTAAACACACTTCTCCTCTGCATGCCCATAGGCCTCAAAGTAAATTTTGCCAAGAAGTGATGTGTAGTTAGGGCAAGATTTAATATTCCCTACAAGGCAGAGCAGAACCCATTTATCACGACTTATAAAAGCAAGGTCATATTCTGATGGAACAAGAGCTTGTTGATTTTTGAGTGCTTTACAGTTTGCTCACTTTCACACAAAACAGGATTTGCCTCTCTTATTGCATCAAATTTGGTGTTCGGCTCAATGTCTGTACTATTGACATGAACTCAAGTAGTACTGAGAGACATATCAAAGCCCCAGAAATCGCTCGTTTGAAGCTGGAAGAGAAGAAAGCAATTAAAATCACCATTTGTCTTTGCTTTCATTCATGATTATGCCCTCAATTTAATAACTCTTTCAATAACTTTTTGCACTTTCACTTTATTTTTACTTGTTGTTTCTTTTTGTTGTGTAAAAGAGAATCACAGTGAGATATGACATCACTTCCTGTAAAGGCTACGTTAAAAAATGAACTGCTTGACTGATCCCTCTCTGCAAGGAATGTTCACTTTAATAATCTTTCTGGACTGCTGCACCTGGAGACAGTGAGGAATAAAAGTGTCTCTAATTCACAAAACAAAATTTAAAATGTAATGTTCAAATGTCAGTTAGGCTTCTTTTTTAAATGTATGCTAAAGAGACTCTTAACAGGCTTCCCTAATAAAGCTCCCTTAATATTAAATTACACAAAGCATGTACAAGTGGGATAAAAGAATGTAGGTAAAGTGCTTATTGTAACTTGCGGTATTTCGCCTGCCTCGACTAATCCAGCTACATGAGTGTTTAAAATGAAGTCACTGTGTTCAATTAAAGGGATAGTTCATTTCAAAATATAAATTCTCATTTTCTCACTCCCATGTTGTTCCAAACCAAAGATATTGGTTCAGCTTCTAAACACAAAGGCACTGTGAAGCTACATCACGCCGTGTTGCATGCTGGGGAGCCTCCGCCATTCTGAGAAGATCACCTTCTACTACAAATGCTGAAATTAATATGGATACCTCATCTGTTGTTTTGTTTTTGCACTGAAGTTAAATACTCACACTCTTCATTGGACCGTTTGCAGGGAAGATAAGCTAGTTTTTCGTTTTGCATGGTAATTCAATTTTTTTTCTCCTAATGTTTTGTTGATTTCGTTTACAATGTTGATCTGATTAGTGTGAAAACTGTGTCGCCCGCTGGATGCTCGCTGCTGCTTCAGCCATCATATGGTAGATTATCCAAATAAAGTGTTTGTTCAACAAGCTGGCAGAAGTCCATCTATTTCTTTGTTGGAAATATTTTAATGATGAAGTATAACTGTTGTCATTGTAAATATTCATTTTTCTGTGGCCACGGAGGAGAATCAGAGATTGTGGGTCACATTAGCAGACAGACGCTAGTTTACTGTATGTTTATTTCAACGACTAAAATTAAATCCCTGGAAGCTTGTGAACAGTTTTGTAGCATTTTAAAATGCTGGTTTAATGTAGTATGACAGTGATGCTAAAAGACATGCAGATGAGCCCAGAATATTAATGCAACTTGTTTAAATACACTCAAAATGTTTTCCTCCCTTTGGATAAACGAGACAGTGTTTAAAGTTAATATTTCAGGTTCATCAGTTATGCACATAGTATGTTTTATTAGTAAGGTGTGTACAGATTGTACATAAGCATTAAATGTGTAAATAAATGTGTTGCGTTCAGATTTTGGGCGTATGTGCATATCTGCACATAGTATGTACAGTATTACAGTTTTTTTCTTAATCACTATCTCGGTACCTTAAGCAGTATTAAGCATTATTTGGGTTACGTGCTTCAATGACTATGTTTAAGTTCTGCTAATTCACGAGTAAAATTAAGAGTCCCTTGATGTTTTTACAAAGAGAAAAAGCAATAAAAACCTATACAATTTTATCTAAGAACGTTGAAGCAATTCTTGAAAGCAACATAATAATATGACATTTTTCACAATCACGACAGAAAATCTAATTACTACCTTAAATTCAAAAGTGAAATAGCAGCACAATGCCTCCAGTATGGCAGATGAACATAGCTGAACAAAAGTTTCCCTGAACTCAAAATGGTGTGACGTCAGCCTCACATTGTCTTTTGTAACTTATCATGTCCGGTCAGTGTTCGAATTTTGTCAAAGCTCTTGGGTCCCCCCCCACCCCTTCAAAAAAAAAACATGAACATGATTAACACAGTATTTTTGTCCTTGTTATCATTAAGAAGTCCTAATTCCAAGTTAAAAGCATATTTTACCTTCTGGGAATGTTCCCTTAACTTGCAGGGAACGTTTTATTTACGTTAAGAAAACTTTCCTGGCTAACCAAAAGGGAAAGTTCTTGAGAACGTTCTGGGAACGAAAAAACTGTAAGCTGGATTTAAATGTAAAATTAAAAACCACCAGTAGGTGGTAGGAAGTTACTGTTATTAAGTGAGCCATTGCGATTGAACCAAATTATTTAAACGGTTGATTCACTTAGAAACATTACACTGTAATGTTGCTCAGATATGCAAAACAGTTCTATGGCTGTGTTTGGGGCCTTTTTGTTGTTGTTGTTTGTGTTGTTGTTGTTGGCGAAATTGAGCAAAAATAGGCACAATGTAAGAAACGTAAGTCTATTAACAACTTCTTGTTTATTGAACTGTTGTATAAAATCAATATCATGTTTGTGATTTTTGCATGACAAAAATTACACTACTCGTGTCATACTGATATATGTACAGAAATATACAAATTTTCTGCCCCATCTTGAATTTCGAGAGCATTCTGAATTCTATTATACTGAATCAAGCAGTGAAAGAACACACTTTAAATGAGCACAGTCAGTCTAGCTAGTGTTTAAGCACTCATAACTCCTCTTATAATTTGTATGATAAATGAATTTTACTTTTATCGTATGTGTCCTACGTCTGCACTTTTGTTGCTTATGATTATGGGAATTTGCAAGTTTTAGTCTGAACAAACTCTAGCAAAAACTAATTTGCCACTGCATAAGCTCAATACAATTGTTGATGAGCAGTGCTGTACAAATGCGTAAAAACGCTAAAATATAAATACAACTACGATATGAATACAACATGAGCAGGTCTAAATTTAATACAGCCATCAAATCTTTTCATTTAATATTCATTTTCACTGTTATCATGTTTCAAGTATTATAGTTTGGTAACATTTTATATTGAGGGTCCCTTTTGAACAATCTGTTGACAATAAGTAGCTTTGTACCTACATGTCAACTAACTCTCATTAGAATAGTAACACACTCTCTAATTAATATCTGCTAACTCTTTATTGTGATGTTCTCCCAAAAGACGCTCTACTGACTATAAGTAACTTTGCAAGTACATATCAACCTATTCTTACCCTAACCCTACCAGTCTACTAATACTCTGCTATCACTCTGAGAGTTAGTAGATATGTAGGTGCAATGTTACTTATAATCAACAGAATATGTTAAAGGGACCATCAAAATAAAGTGAAACCTTTAGTTTTATTGAAAAACCAGGGGACCCCATTTCAAAGAAGACGTTTGATTACAAACAAGTAAATATTGTACTTCCATCATTAAAGTGCATGTTGCCACTGTACACATCACACAACTCAAAATATCAAGAAGAATTGTTAAATGAATTGTTGGGAAAATTTAGCCTTTAGCGGGCAATTATTGGCGTGTGTCAGCAGTGTCAACACCTTTATCATGAAGTGTACGAGGAATGAAGTGGAACTCAATCTGCGCCTCAACCCGGCAATTCTGTGACACACCTTTGGTGACCTCATCTGAGAGGGTCTTGCACAGTCATTTGGCCATAGACCTAGGGCCACCATAAAGAATTGTCATGACAGAGACTTTGCACTTTTGTACACGTGTACCACAATCGCAGATAAATGACTTTCAGGAAGTTAGAGTAGAAAGTGGTGATAGAGAATGTTGACAAAAACATGCTGAAGCAAAGTTTTCTGCACTTTGCAAGTTGAAAATGCCGAGCACTGTAAAGGAAGTTCAATAGTCACTTAAACAGACCTTTACCTAGCTTCAGTGTTTATTGTGGTTAATCAATCTGCTTTGTCTTTGCCATGTTTTGGCATTTTATAGGTAGGTAGTTTATTTCTAATTTGGACAAGACAGAATGCTGCATTAAGACAAGCATGAACAAATTATGGTTAGCTTGAAGACAATGCTCCAGACCTTAAGCCTTGATAGCCTCCTGACCATCCTTTATTATGGAGCAATAGCCTTTCGCTTAACCTGTGACAGGCAATAGAATTCTGTTTAGCAACAGATTTTGTGAAAGAAGGCGGCATTGACAGAGAAAAGCCACCCTTGGTTTTGCTGTGTACACGCATTTAGGTTGTCATTAGACCATAAAGCAGCTGTGAGACTTTTTCAGATTTCAGTAGTACGTCCAGCAGCTCTCTTAACTTTGATTTATTCAAATAATTAAAAACTGTATTCTGAAACTGCATGCTCTGCAATATCTGCAAAAGGGTCCCCTTGCTTTATTGCCTGCAGGTCCTCTCAATGCAATTCCCAGGAAGCCCATTTTATTCCAAGACACTCTTCAGGAAATTAACCTTTAAATGTGGGTGATGGACTCTTACTCCATTACACACTGTGTAATGAGAGGTTTGTTGCAGTGCAACTTTTGGGGTATGTCTCAATGCATCAGTGTGATTCTGGGATGTAGCTGGGAAGCTAATGATCACGAGCACCTGGAGATGTTGAGGTGAGCTTGTTTGAATCTACAACAGTGAATGTGCATAGAAATGCACAGCCAAACATAAAGGTGATAATTACCACCATTTGTCATTTTTGTTTACCAGAATGACTGCTGGTTGAATTCATCCTTCAGCAGGGGAAAATAAAATGCATCTCCTTCATAACTGAAAGATACAAATCCTTGGTAAGAAGCAAATTATAATTTATGCAAGAAAGCCTGTCCAGCTTCTTGCAATGTTGAAAGTCTTTGTTCTTTGCTCACACATGCTTTATTTCCAAGTATCTTTAGTTCCCTTCCACTCATCTTATCTGAGCCAAAGTTTCAGGAACTTTTATTACAGAAACTGGGGCAGGTAAGCTTACATTGTCCTGTCGCTTAGCTCTCTTTATATAGCATCAGCCTCACTGAGAATATAGATCAGGTTGCAGTGAAGTGTTCGCAGTGGCCTTCTGTCCTTGAGAGGCTGTTACAGAGATATCCTTAACAAAACTCCTAGAAATTCACATCCAGCAGGAAAGATTTAAGACCCATTGTTCACTTTTGCATGTTTACTACTGAAGTAATTAATTTCCACAGCAAAAAATAAAGACATATAACCTTCAGTTAACATAAGGTAATTGTGATGTGAATTATTTATTGTTACTGATAGGGGATTCACAATTGTTCTTTCAAAAAGTGATGAAGATTATCGAAAAGAATGATTATAGCCTTGTCAGGCCCAAAAAGTGAATATTACATGCAAACAGGTGACACTTTATAATGTTTAATTCAATAATATTAGTTAATGGGTCAGGTATACCTTGGTATGGTATATAAATTAAGATTAGAATAAAATGACATTAGTGACAATACATAAATATACTTCAGTTTGTTCAGATTATGTTTGTTAACTTACAAATGCATGCAGCAGATTGTCAGCTGTAGTTGTCAGCTACTGCATTATTTTCAAAGACAATCATAATAACTACAAATGTTATGTATTTTCTAAATGTATAATCCCCATTAGCCCAACAAACTGTCATAAGAAGAAAAGGAACAGCTATTAAGGAATTAAGTATAATGGCCATGATATTTTTACCAGGTTTGAGTCTTTTCATATATAAAAAAAATAAAAATGTTGACATGCAGAACATTTTTATACCAGTCAAACTTTTTTTTAAGTCAGTTCTTAAATTAACAAACCATTAACTATGACTTTTGCCTCAATAAAGTAATTTGCTACTTGTAAAGTTTTTGTACAGTTTTTGTAACAATTTGTAATTGTTAAGTTTTGGGTAGGATTGGGGATGTAGGATATAGTCATGCAGAATATGTGCTTTATAATCACTAATAAACAGTCAATATGTTATTAATAGGCATGTTAATAAGCAATAAGCTGTTCATATTGTGCACAAATATTTACTGAAAATAAAACCAGTAATAACAGTCAATGCATCAGTCAACAAATTATAAATAATATTCAAAATGGACTTTTGCAATTCACCTATAAGGATTTCTTTGTTAAGACAGAAATCTACCTATATTATACAATATAAATGAAACCAAGACTCCGATTGTTATTATTGTTTCATATTTACTAAATCCGCATTAACCTTGTGGAAGAAAAACATGTATGGATGAGGGAGATGTAATCTGTTCATGCCGGAGTTTGTTTCCGAAGAGAGTTACGGATCTGCTCTAATTCACCTCTGCATAATATCATGATCTGTTGATTAACACTCGCCACATCCCTTGAGCCTGAACTAACTCCACAATCAGGGAACGTAGCTTATGTTGCAGCCTGGCACAAGGTCATTCCACCCCTGGTTGCTGAAAATGTAAGAGGGCCCCCTTGTGCAACACTGAGGTCTCATTTGCAGCCGCATTATCTCTGTGTTAAAATCCCTTGCCTAGTTAGCATTTGCGATGATGGATGGCATTGCACTAACAGAGCCTACATCCTTCTCACCGAACATCCAAGAGCTTCGGAGTGAGATGATAGATTACTATTGCTTTATCTTGTACTGATTATTCCTGCCTTGACATGAAGAGAGGCTGAGATTGGTAAGTGGTCTAGAGTCGTATTATGGGTACAAATGGCTTTATTATGCAAGGCTAGTTGTTTGTGATTGTTTGTAGTGTTGGCTGCATTCAGCTGGACACGTTTAGGTTTTTCACTCACTTTAAAATGAAATGTATTGGAAGTCATTTCTCTTGATTAAGAATGAGAGACATATTCTCATTGTGCTTCCTAATGAGCATTGACTTTTCTTCTTTTTAGGACGAAATGGCAAAGTGTTGAAAATGTTTACTATAGGATGTGTCAAAGCTGCACAGACAGAGTGGGCGTTTGATTTCTCTATCAATAATTTATTTGATACCTTCATTCTTGTTGCACTGCCTGAAGCCTGATAGTTTTATTGATTAAAAATAGTATGCACGCACAGATAATGTTGCACTTTTTTGTGGCCAGTATATGCATTCATAATTTAAACAAGTGTCACAATCAATATAATATGAGAAATAAAAAAAAAAAATCAAAGGAACTAAAACTTAAGAGTGGTTTGTTTTGTTTGGTCTGTCTCTTTATTGCAGGCTCGCCTGAATATGCATATACAGTACCAGACTTTTTTGTTTTGTCTCTTATGCTCACCAAGACTGCATTTATTTTATTACAAATATTGTGAAATATCACAATTTAAAAATAGTAGTTGCATGTTTACTGATAAGTTACTAATAAATATATAGAAACTTAATTTCCTATAAAGCTGAAAACTGAACTGAAATGTATTGCAATATATTTTACAATTAATAATTAAGAATTTATTAATTAATAGTTTATCTTTCTTGCCCAAAACCCTACAACGATTATTATCAATGGTAATAATAACCCAAATCATCGTATTATTATTATTAAGGATCATGTGACACTGAAAACTGGAGTAATGGTTGTAGGATCACAGGAATAAGTTAATTCCACAATATGCATATTCCTATAATATTATCCATTTATTACTACAAATTAAGTACATATAAAAGTCATATTAATGGAGTTTTAAGTTTTAAAAAAACACATTACTTTCTACATTATTGTTTCTCCTCTAAGCCCCGCCTTCCTGAAATGCATGGAATTGTACAAGGCTCATCGTTGAGAAGCGAGGTGAGCTCTGACTGACCAGCAATCCAATGCGTTGTGATTGGCCGAATACCACAAGCATATAATGGAAATGTAACACCCCTTACTGTAATGTGATGCCATGTCCTGGCATGATAATGCAAAAACAATAAAGCCCCTCATAAGCAAGGCATTTGTTGCATCCAGTGGGGACATAATTACTGATTATAATGAGTTAGTACTGTCTTTTTACAAGTCACATTGATAGTCAGTGGAAAATCCTTTAAATATGAAAACACAGGAACTTACAGGAGTCAGAAGCACCAGACTGCCCTTGCAGAGTTGAAATTGCCCCACTTTATAGTCTCTGTGCACAAGCTACTCTCCAGGTTCAAGAATTAGAATATTTGTGTTGAACTTAACCACTGATTTCAAGTAGTTTCACCTTCACAACGTCTCCAGAACATGGCGCCGACAACAACACTACAGCGAAAATAATAGCTCTGCCTTAAATGAATAAAACATAAAAATGAATCAATCAATACAACATGATAATGTTTACAAAAACAGGTTGCATAAAGTTTCCACTTTTTTCTGTCATGCAAATTCTCACACATTTGTGTAATTGTCAAATCTTTATATAGTAGCTACATTTCCAGTCTAAAACAATCTTCATTTCCGTCACCTTAAATGCCATAGAAGGTCCTTGACTAGCATATTACTAATAAAGATTTGCAAGCTTCAGTAGCACATTTTTCTATTGCACATTGTAGTCCAATGCTCTTATTATGTTGTGAGTGCTTTTTCACACACAAGATAACAATTCCTCTGGGAAAGATGCTATAGAGATGAATTACAATTTGTGTGCTACTAAAGTTCCGCTCACTGCTTCTACATACCCAATACAGGGCCGCTGTTCCAGGACATGATTTTATGAAGCAACATAGGTGGGCTATGTGATTACTGAGTTATAATTAACAGAATGGATCTAAAAAGTTGTCATAAAACAATTGCATTTCACTGTAGTAAGCAAACAAAACAGTTCAGTTCAGGCTATGGAAATTTTGAATACACAGGTAAACAAATCTACTTGGGATTAACAGTAAAGTGAGATTTAAATTGTGTTTCAAATAGGCTTTTTATGCACACATTAGATTTAATGTTTTACGTGCATCAGACTATTGCAACCATCTGGTTTTACAACTGCAGTGTCACTAACATCACGCTTTCAATTTTTAGAGGGACAGTCGAGGTAAATGCAGCTGTGACTGTAATATCTGTTCTAGCTTTTACAATGATAGCATGCCATTCATATCTCTCTCTCTGGAGTCATTTTAAAAGAGTACATTGTGTCAGAAAGTAGTTTCAATGCAAATGGGGCCTCAGTGAGATGAATAGCACAGATGCAGGAATCAGACGCGCCGCTGTGAGTTTAACATAGCTAAAGATTACCATCATGTCTGAGTTATATAAAAGAAATATCCACAGCCTTACGATCCAGCAAAACTTTATCTGTTGAAAAACCCAAGACTGCTGAATGTCTACTTCCTTTTTCACCCACAGCCAGACCTTTATGCATAGCCATTGTTAACATCCGAGTACATGATGCAAATTCACAGTGGAGCTGCTAGCATGTATTTCATCTTTACAATTGCTGGTATTCACTTTGTCGCTGGAAATTATAGCGTATCGAACACTAGAAGGAGAAGAGGAGGAAAGAGAGGGAAGAAAGGGAATTCGGTGTGTGTTTGAATGTGAGTTACGCTTGTTTTGTTGTAGTAGCTTAGAGTAATCCCCAGCAACCAAGCTTCTTGTTTCTCTCATCTCCCAAAAATCAAGACTAACATCTTTGATTCTGATAAGACCAGGTTTTTCAAGTGTGCCAACGTGCCCTCATAAGAATTCATAGGTTTTTGATGTAAAAATGATTCTAGAATATGCATTTTAATTTGTATGCAGAGACATTGAAGCATGCATTATTAACATACTGACAGCATCTCAACAACACATGAAAAACTTTAGAGATTTACAAATGTTTAAACCCCATTTTAGGTCATAGATTATTGCAATTAACAAATAGATTTCATAGTATTTAATCAATATGTTTGTGTTTGTTTGTTTGTTTAAATGAATCCCATTTATTTAGACTATTTACAGTACATAATTTGACAGTTACATGATGTAGGATTATGCAAGGTTTTTGATACCATGTTTAGATCATTTTCATCATTTACCCAAGCCTAACCTCTTACATGGTAAAAATTAATGACAAGTAATTTTTTTTAACTATTTATTCATTACTTAACTACTTCCTATTTTATTTTCTGCAGCTAGAAAACTGACAATTTCAACATAAAATGATCACCAATGTCATTTATTTATTTGCTTGCTATATTCCAAGCCATAATGTAGCTCGTTATGTATAAGAATAATCATCTTCACCCACTGTTACAATCAAATGTTGCATTCATTTAAATGTACAGTATAAATGAAAAGTTGTTTAATATATAATAATCTAAATCATATTTTAATGTGTTAAATTAATTATAGAATTCATTCTTTATTCATTTAGTCCTCACTGAATAAAAAAATATATATTTTCTGAAAGAAAGAAAGAAAGCTTACTTATTTTTTTGAATGGTAGTGAATATATTTTTAAATTGCACCAACAGAAATGTATTTAAATTATAATTAAATATTTTTTTTATTTTTATAAAGATAAAGGTATCCGCATATACAGATATGAAAATGGTGCAGTAAGCAGTACTGATAAGCATTTAGTACTCTTGCAAATATCTTCCAACTACAATTTAAAGTCATTCAAGGTAAAATGGCTTGTTTAATGTCAAATTAAGCTCAGATATTAATAATAGACAGCTGGTGCATTAATAAAGTTTCCATAAGGACTGTGCATATTAGTGCTTTTTTTTTAATAATAACACCCTGCCTTCTTGTCAAGGACAATATGAGTTGAAGCCAATGTCTTGTTCGAAGTTTGTGGCTCTTCTAGAGCATATTGTTCAGTGCTGGAGGTATGGGGGGAGGGATGCAAAGATGTGACCTTGGAATGGAACCCTAAGAGATCTACATTTCCTCATGTATTGCACAGCTAATGCAACTAAATTAGCTCATCTCATAGCAAATACATAAAGGGGTGTTAATTACTGCTGAAATTAGATTGGTTTGGAAGGGGGTGGGGGTTGAGGTCCCTTATTAGAAGTGAAGGATGTTGGGTTTCCTTATTAGTGATCATGGTGGCAGTGGAAGCCGTGCATTACTCTCTGAAGGATTTTAATTTTCACATTCATCCTGTCTGGATAAGTGACAGAGCTGTTGGGAGTCAGTGTGTGTGTGTGTGTGTGTATATTGAAGAGCGTTGAAGGGGGCATAGGTGTGCTTTGAGCAGTGTGATATATATATTAAAAAAAAAACAATCGATTCATTATTCTGTTATTATCTTAGGCCATGGAAATGCATGCGTGTGTATGTGTGAGTGAAGAGATACTGTAATGGTGTCTGCTTCCAAAGCCTAGTCTGACATTTCGATATCCGAGGCAGAGAGGGAAGCTGATAACTAGGCATTATGATGCGTGTGTTAGGCTTGAGCTGAAATCCTCCTGTAACACCAGCGTATGAGAGACACAGGCGCTATGACAACAAGCCTGATAAAGCTCAACCTTTTTGTCTTTTTATGGTGAATGTTATTGCAATGAATACAAATCACAGTGGGCCCTGAGTAGAGCAGAGAGTGGAATAAAAATCTAACGTGAACAAAAGGTAACTCTGCAAAGTGTGTAATCAAAATGAAAGTCATTCTAAAGATTCAAATATGAACCCAACCCACACTATTTTTAATCTGAAGCTAAATGTCACCTATAGCTGCAACAAGAGTGTCTTTCAGCATATGGTAAATGTGTAGCTATAACCTTCAAAATATCGCTGTCTTGAACTTTAGAATGTAAGCAAAAATCTGTAAAATAGCCTTTATTGCTCTTTGTAGTAAGAACATTTTGTACAGAGAGAACCTTCTTTACAAAACACTGCAGTACACTGGGGGAAAAGGGGGTTAGGGGGATAACCTAAGTTAAATTAACCTAGTAATAAGGGTTACATTATGCAAGCGTATCTAAAATGAATAAAGTAAATAAATTGCATTCAATTAAATTATAATATGTAAAAAAAAAAAAGATATTTCACTAAGTGTGTTTAATGAAGTGCAAAGAGACCAGGGGTTCTCATACAATGTAACTCGCTGCTAAACTACCAACACAATCTCACGATAAATTCATACATATTCGTTCGAGGTGGAAAATTTGTGTTAATTCATACAAATTCGTATGACCTTACTCATACGATTTGTCTAAACCCTGTGATGGGTAGGTTTAGAGGCAGGGTTAGGTATAGGTCATTCTTGCAAATTCATATGAATTGGCAACTCGTAAAATAGGTACGATTTAGCAAAAATCGTATGAATTCATACAAGTGAGGTCGTACGAATTTGTATGAATAAGCCACCTCGTAAAATATGTACGTATTGCCATGAGACTGGGCTGAAACTACCATTTCATGATGCATTATTGAAGAAAGGAACTTGCTAGTCATGACTCTTTCCTAAAAACACAGGAGGTTTGTCACATATATCATTTGAACCATATTGGGTAGAACTGTTGTTAATGACATCAAGCAGTGGTTGGAGTAATAACTTTTGCAAATTAGACATAAGTTGCAAACCTTTGAGTACTGCGTCAATCTTTTGTTTTCTGCTGTTTTGCTGTAAATACTCTGGGGTTCACCTGTGGTAGCAGAGTACATACACAAATATGTTTGTTTGCTTATTTTTTTATTTATTTTATTTTATTTTTGTTACTGTCAGATCAAACCAATGTTTTAGAATAAAACCCTGAAACTATAAAACACTGTTGGACTTTTCATTGTAGTTTGTGGTAACTTACTGGAAGCACTATTGCCAGTACGTTACTGCAACTGCTCTTTTACAGTAGCTTATCGAAATTAAATTTTACAGTATAATGCCTTTACCCATTTTAATTTTACAGTATGATGACCTTACCGCAATTTCATTTTTCATTTTTCAACCTAATTTACAGTACTATGTCCTTACTGTAAATTAGTTTTACAGTACAGTAACATTACAGTAATTTTAATGTAATTTATTTTCCACTATTGTTTTTTTGTTTTTTTGTACAACAGTTTATTATTTATTCACTGTCACTATTAAAAATATCCATTACTTATTTATTGTGCTTTATTCTGGAACTTTATTAAATAAACACACCACATCTTGTGAGTTTAGAATCATCATTTAACATTCTGTGAGTCAGAAGGTAAGATGAGGTTTGGATCGAGGTTGATCTAGTGGAGAAAAAAATATGTTTTTACTCTCGACGAACTTTGGATTTGTCACACTCTTTGTCTGTTTAGTTTCATTCACTGTCTGTTTTGTTATGTTCTAGTTTGGTTTTCACATGCCCGTGT
>JAUMHE010000042.1:5505796-5516149 GCA_032359235.1 Enteromius mattozi
TGTCACAGCAAAGGGTCTGAATACTTAGAACCATGTGATATTTCAGTTTTTCTTTTTTAATAAATCTGCAAAAATGTATATATACTGTATATATATATATGTGTATACTTGATGGCATACCTCATTGTTCCTGTGATTCTGAGTGCATTGAAGGTCTTCATTAGGCCTCCAAGCTCCTCCATTTAGGCTCTCCGTGTGCAAATAAATTAAAAAATGCGCAAACAAAAAGCTTAAAGACTATATTAGACAGTCTATTTCTTTTTATAGCTTTGAAACTCCTGACTGATGGGAAAGTTCACAGATATGTTTACAGTTAAGTTCAGTTTACTGGCTCTGATGTGTAACTAGCAGCTCTAAATGTTGTCTTAGGTCAAGCAGAGTTTCCAGGAGGCTGTTACCTGTGAGATTTTCTTTCTTGATCCTTCCAATATGTCTCTTGTCATGCTCTTGTTTGTCACATTTCTTACCCTACAGGTGCCTGTTTAATGTAGAGTCTTCACCTATTTTATCCTCTTAAATCCTCTTAATTAGTCATGTGAACAGCATGACAAATTAGTAGAACTCTTGCTAAGTTTAAAGCTGTTATTTCTTCATGAGCATTAAAATCTTAATTACATGCACTGTTCATGATCTTTAGCCTACCCAATTAAAAAAACAACTTATGGGATATAACAAGGCACCCGATCAATGTGCCTTTACATATTTAGTAGTATAACAGGATGATGATGCATCAGCCAATGTGTTATTAAGGGAATAGTACCCAAAATAAATGTTTTTAAGTGTTTGACATGTCCTTGATATACTCAGTATTACTTAGATTTAGCTTTATCTGCAATGTCTGTGTATTCTGCTTTGACTCCTTTTCTATTTTCATTGGCGCCTTTATATACAAAAAGTTACTGGCAGTGTTGTGTTTTAAATGCAAGTGTCTGCTAAATCACTGCCTGATCTACAGCACAACAGCTTGTGTGATATTGCTTAATTATAATGACATTCTATTAGAAAGTACTGTCATTCCATAGTGTTTTACAATGTATTAAAGATTGCAGAGAAAATTTTATGCAGTATTATTTTAGCTCAAAGAATATAGTGCCTAATAGTTTTTTTTTTTTTTGTTTGTTTGTTTGTTTTTTAACAGATGATGGTCTATAAGTATGCAGAGTTTGTGTGTGTGTGTGTGTGAATGCACACTTCCAAAAAAAAAGCCACTTTAATATATTTTTCTATTCTTAACACTCTTCATCACTGGCTCTTTCATTCAATATTTTAATCTCTCTTGTCTCTCATAATGATTACAACCAGAATAGCTATGATAATTGTTTAATAGGCCCAGTCTGCATGACTTCAAAGTGGAAATTTTTGCATAATTTTTCCCCATAAGTTCAAAGCTTTATTGTCATGCTTAACAAATGGCCTTGACTGTGGAGGCTGGCTTAAATGCACTGTAAATGAGAGAGAAGGGGTCCCATAAGGTTATATTATTATACATTAATTCATTTGTTCTTGAGCATTGCATTTTCATCCATATGCAGATATGGCCTATAATATGATGGGCTCCAAATGCAAAGCTTTCTTTGATAAGTTGGTAATAAAGTCATATGTTCCGCATTAGACCTCAGTGTAATTTTACATTAGGGTAGACAACTCAATACATTCTGTATACATATTGTAGATTTTTCTGCATTTATGCTGCAGTTATCATACTCACAGCCATAACAATTACCTTACAGCTTGTTGACTGAAACCACTTGCCATGTTTTGGAGGTAATTCAGTTGGGGTGTGTGAACACATAACCAGTGTTTCACCTAAAGACCTGAAATCTCATAAGAGGGCCTGTCAGAGAGCTATTGAGTCTGCAAGGTTACAGGGGCAAAATAGGTTACTTGCCTCCAAGCACAACAGCACCCCAATTCATCATTCATATTCCTGACATATAAGCATCACAAAATGTAATAAAAATAATAATAGTAGTAATTTAATAAAATAATCCTGCTAAATTTAAGGTTAAAAACTGGCAGTAATCATCCACTAATTTAACTCTGTCCTCCAAGATCTCTGTGTAGTTTTAACCAGGACTATGTACTGCCTGGTCCTTTGCATTCATCTGGTTCTTTGCTGAGTGTTCTCTTTTTGTTCTATCTGTTGTTGATTTATGTGTTCTCGTTTATATGTTCTATTTGTTTGTTATTTTGTTTCTGTGTAACCTCAACTTATGTCCCAGCATTTGGGACTGCCTGGGTTTGATGCCTCTTTGATATATGGTGAGGTTACTTCACTGAGTTTTTTTTTTTTTTTTTTTTTATGACCATTTTCAGCAGTTGGTGCTTGTATTTGTTTCTGGATTAATTTGTTTATAGAATGAAGGAAAAAGCATTGGAATCAAGAAGTAATATCAATGGACTGAAGAAGTGAAGTTCCAAACAAGTGCTCAGGTTTGAAAAGTAACATTTTTGCTTCTCTCTCTATGGGTATTACTAACAAAGGAATGCAGCAGGGAAGCAGTTACAGTCTGTCCAACACAGCTGCTTCAGCACACCATATAGACACAGATGAGCGGGCTGGTGATGTGTTGGCAATACAAAAATAAGTTTTAGTCCTGGCTACAACAGTCAATACAGCATCCCAGCAGTGATTAAGATGCACAATATAAACCTATACTGTTCAGATTTTGGTAACCTGTATATCACTGTACAGCACCCTTAGGGGATGTTCTCTCAGAACATGTTTTTGCATTCAACTCATTCATCTCTTGTCTTTTACATTGTCTTGCACTGTCCAAAAAAAAAAAAAAAGTTCCTTTAGGGGTAGAACAGCTTGACACAACAGCTTGTCACTCAAAAGCACACAGCTGCATCTTCTTTATCCCTAAAGGGTGCATATTAGTACCTTAGGATAGTTCCGCTGTCCTGAGTCTCACGTTTTAATGTATAATAATGTTCTACATGAACATGTTTTACAGTTCTTCAGAAACAGGTTGTGGTTGCAACAAAGTGACTGCTGAGCAACACACAGATGCAAACAAAGCTGTATGTTTGTAGAGTACAACAGCTTACAACATGGTTCAACCAATCATAATCAATGAACAGAACTTTAAAATTAATTTTACTGTAACTGTTAAATTGGAATTACCCCATTTTTTCCCCTTTTTTTTTCATTTGAGCCCCTGCCCCTGAGGAACTCATCTTTTGCAGCATCTCAACCATGGTAAAAACTTCTGGTTCACGCAGACTTAATTCAATTCAGTTCAATCCAATTCAAGTTCAATACTTCTTTGGACCTTCACATTTTTTGGCACTCACAAAGATGAACATATACCCACTTTGCACGTCTACAATCTAAAATTATGCATAATGTGAACGCATTTGTCATTTCAGTCAACTATACTAAATATCTAAATAAGCACAGTGTTGGAGGGCCTGTGTCCAAGTCATTGACTTACTCATGTTTAGGGTCAGCGGGTAGAAGCAAACCAGAATTGTCAATAATAATGTTACAAACCACGCCATAATGCATCAAAGCTCTATGGAGTTGAACAATATTGTAACACCTGATGAGTCTGAACAATGCCATCAAGCTTTCAACACACCGACAGCCACTCTATTACGGATCATATGAAGCAATGCAGCATTCACTATGCCCTCCTCTCTTGCTCTCTGAAGGTTGCTGATTGATGTGAGCAGCCATTTTTTGAGTGGGTATCCCACTGTCACATAAGAGCTGAATGAATAAAAGATTATACCCGGTAAGGCAAATAGGCAGTAGGTGAAATCACATCACACTTTACCGCAGGCAAAGTGGTAGCACCCCCCTCCCCCCACCCCCGCATCACACACAGCTTGAGCCTGCAGTCTGTTTTACACACTGACTTGCATTACGTTGAGATTACTTTGGTCAAAAGTATTTATGCATCACAGATTAATTGCATACTGTCAGAATTAAATGATTTCTGTTGAAGTGAATGCATTCTCTGTTGGTGCTTTTATTATGTGAGTGCAGTTGATTGCAGTAATTATGCATGAAAATCCTGTGATCGGTGCTAATCAGAGCTTTGTTTTTCTCCTAAAAATAAACAAATGCAGCATTCTTTTTTTTTTTACTTCCTGAGGCTACACCAAAGTCTTTTCCCCCACTTCCTGTGGCTAACATTTTTTGCACACTATTTGTGTGCTGCATGAATGATACTTTTATAGGTACCTAAATTGCCTCGGTTATCACATTAAAAATGTTCTACTGGTTAAACACAAAGAGGTGGTAGAAGAGACAGAAACAACGTGAGTTATCTCACACTTAGCAAATGCAAAGCTAATTGTGACATTTAAAGGGTTTATGGGATTATTATTAGATAGTCTATTAGTATTTTCATTAAAGGAAATGGGTTTAAGATAGTTGTTAATATGTTTTGCTATGTCTCAGTGGGAAGTATCAGTTTCAAACATTTCCTTTTGCCATTAATTGTAATATTCCAGTGAGGTTTTTGTATGCCCAAGGAGTTTGACAACAGCCAGTATGCTTCAGAAACAGAAATAAAAAAAATAAAAAAATAAATAAAATGTAAAAAAATGTAAAACTGAAACAGACTACATCCAGATGAAATGTGGCACCGTCTTTTAGACACTTAAAGAAACTTACCTGCTAAACTACAGTTTGTGAAAGGTGGGCACTGATGAGTCTGTTCTCAGACCATATAGAAATAACTAACTTAAAACCTTTTCTTTTGGCTAAAATACTAATTGATCAAGGCTTTTGTACGGTGCTGTATATACATTATAAGACTGATTACATAACAATTTCTGTAATTGTTCATTAATGATAAAAACTTTGGTTTCTGTTTGTCAACATTAGTTTAGTAATGCAGCTGAATTAGTTAATGTGAACTGATAATGAAAAACCCCTAAAGCACTTACAGTATTCGTAATTAACTTTCATTTTAATATTTACTAATACAGTATTAAAACTAATGTACAGTATTGCCCATGTAATGTTAATGTTAACTAAGTTAATCTAATTGAAAAGTGTTACCAAAACACTGACAATTTTTCAGCTGCTTACACACAAAATCTTTACTTGTCACACTTTTTCTGAAACTTGCTCAAACACCAGAATCACCTGCCAAATCTGTAAAACCATACACTAATTCTCAGCCTTTGACTCAGTTTTTACTTTCATAATAAACCTTTTGCAAGATATGTGAGGCATTTTGTATTTTGTGTGTGCAATTCTTGGATTTGTGCATAAAGTAAAAAAAAAAAAAAGATAAGTAATTTAAAAATATTACATATTCTGTGTGCTTTGCAAGTTTATACATTAGAGTTATTATAACACAAACACCAGATGCACCTGCTATACATATACATTTGTATATATTTTTCCCCTCTGAAAATGCATCTGAATACTTTTGCCTAAAGATGAGAACTGATGAGGTTCCAAACTAGTGTACTTAAGTTGTTCTTTTAAGTTTTCCAGTATGTGAGACTTTCATGCACAATCACTGATTACCATCAGATTTCTCCCCTTCTCTCTCTCTCTCTCTCAGCTTTCTCATCTCTTTCATCTCTCTCCTCTACGTTTAACTGATCACTGCAGAGAAAACCTGAAAGGACATAAATGGCGAGCCAGTGGTTTGTACAATCAGAGCAGAGCCACATCGCCCCCATCTGGCCATACGAGTAAATGTTTCGTCACCTCACAATGGCTCCCTCATGGCCAGAGGGATTTCTATGTTTAGCTGCAATACAGTGGTGGTTATGAGAGGCCTAATTATGCGTGGCCACCCCCTTACACGGCTGCCCCTCTCATACAGCCAGAATGAGCACATACTGTCAGAAACAGCTGTGAGGGGCGAGAGACTTGAGAGATAGAGAGAGGGAGTGAAAGCCAAGAGCAAGAAAGCCCAAGACATCATGTGATAACATTACAGGTGAGAAGGAGAGAAAGTAATAACAGAGAAGACTGCCTGAGACAGAGACAAAAATACACCATAAAGGGAAGGAGAGTTCAACAGAGTTTACCCTTGTGTGAGGGACAGAAATAAGAAATGGTGTATGTTGGTTTGGTGCTGGTCTAGCTGGTCCTCAGCAACAAAACCTAGCTGGTTGAGCAATAACGTCTTGATGGTTTTGTTTTATTCTCACTGAAGAGACATTATGGATCAAGATGGTCAGCAAGAGCACCCAGAAAGCAAGATACAGTGTCCTCCAAATGTTGCTCTATAGGCTAAGTATGGCTTTGGACAACATCCTTTAAGTTGGAATTATTTTGCAAGACTTGCATCCACCAGCTGCCAGAACAACTGAGAAACTGAACAGCAGCACCCAAGCAACCACCATCCAACTTCAAACCTTCAGACTACTTTAAACTTAAAACTGCCTCAAACTTCAAGCTTTAAAACTTCTTCAAACTGAAAACCTTCCAACTTTAAGCTTTTAAAAGTACTTCAAACTTTCTGGCTAGGTTTTCGACATCAAGATGACACCAAAGTTTGTTTTGATAAACAAAGTCCTTGTTACAGTTTAATTATGCACTGAAACACTGAGTAATATTAACCCCTTTAATTCCAAATTTGTCTTGGACGTGAACAAAAGAGAAAAAAGATGTCTCATTAGTAAATCACTGAAATAATATATATGTAATTTTATTTTATTTATAAAATTTAATTGATGTATTTCTGCAGTCATCAAAATGGATATGTATTTTTATATATTTTCTCTCTCTCTCTCTACATATATATATATATATATATATATATATATATATATATATGTATATATATATTTAAACCAAGCTATTTTAAACTGTTTCATAACATTATAGCTATATATAAGAAAACCAAATGATTAAATTGATTAAATGGTTAATTAATTACATGTATGTGGTTAGGAGAAGGGTTAGGGAATGTAAATATGCCTACTTTGTTTTTATTACTATAGTAAGTACATGCAACAACAACAGTGTGCAATCAAGTGATACTGTTTTTGTTTTTAAAAGAGTTCAACTGACCACCCAACTAAACCAGCTAGACACCTGCTTGGCCAGAAATTTACATTTAAGGACCTGCAAACCAACTTAAATAAGTTTTTTTTTTTTTTGTAATATGGTAATGCCAGCGCTATTTCTAAATCTCTAAACTCTAATTAGCAGTCAGTCAGTAAATCTATAAAGGTGTGCTGAGTCTGACCTAGTAATGCTCCAAAAAGAAACCTGTGTCATTTTATCCCAATAATCATAACACAGCTGCCAAGTGAAAATGACTGTGACATTTATGTATTGCCATTACTAAGAATTTAAAAAAAGAAAACTTTATTGCTGGGTTTCAGTGATAATAGCAAGTTACCTTAATGTATTTATATCAGGATTTATGCTTTGTCCAAACCACAAACAGATCAGCCGCTTTTTTCAGCAGCAGACAAATTGAAATGGAGGGGTTGCTCTGACATAAAAGAGCAAGATCTTTTCTCTCATAGTAGGCTTGTTGGCTCATTGACAATTCAAGGTACAAAAAAGGTTCAACAACAAACAAAAACGCAGGAACTAGACATGTTTTCTTAAAATGTCAGTTAACTGATGGCTGAAGAAGAGAAAAACAGCTCAATGTACCTCAATACATCCTCTCAAAAAGAAGCTCAGAGGCTCCATCAATATCGGTGTGTGAGAGCAGGTTTCTTACATCTTTTTTTTAAGCTCCACAGAAGCGTTAGTTTGGTCAGTGAGACATTTATCAAGCTGTTATTGTCTTTATTGTGACAGTAGGAGCAAGGGTTGGGAAGATCGCAATGCAGTGTCTCACCAGCTCTTCGTAACTCTTTCTCTGCTCACCTTCAGTCTTTGACAGATTCCTGGTTTGAGCGCTCATGGAGTAGTGGTGTCCTCAGAAACCGCGGATATGTCTATCTGCTCACTGATATCAGATGTTTTTTCCGCCCTAGGATCAGTTTACCAATGGGGAAAAGAAAACAGAGGGATGGCGCAAGCAAAATAATCACATCATTACACCAAAGCAGCCTCTCTGAAGAGCAATCGATGGTGTCATTTTGTGCTTTTAGAAAATGTAACGCAGCGGATAGGGAAAACTTATAGCTGGAGAGATCTTAGCACTGATGGTGCTCTCTCCTAAATGGAGGGCTCATTACTTTGAAGGGAACCAGGGTTGTTTTCTCACAAAAACGTGCCTCTTGAGAAAGCTTTTTTCGGATAACATAAGCTTTTACCAAACAATTGAGGTAAATGTACTTTTTTTCTCAGTATTCACTTTCATAATATTGATTGATATCATTATAGATGTACAATAAATCCAAACAAGTATATGGCCTCTCTTCTTTTTCCTGGAAACAAAACTGGTTAGCTGGTTATCTAACTGCACAGTAATCAATAATTGCATCTTATGGTTTTAGTACATATTATTTGTCACAATTGAATACTCATAAACACAAGCCATTTTGGTTCAGTACTCAAATGTTTCTGCATCTGTGCACACAAGGATCACACACGCACATGTTTTATTCCGGTTATGAGTATTAATCATTGAATTAACACATATATTTAAGCAATTATGCTTAAGTATTTGATTAACAACAAAATCTTGTGCAGATTGTATTTTTTTCAGGCTAAGAAGCAAATATAAGATACAATGATATCATACATACACATACACATTTGATAAGCAGTTTTGTAACTAGTTTTGTATATGAGCGCATGCATTTTTGTTTTTTCACTAATATATGGACATTTTGGAACACAAGATAAAACATTTCCATATCTGAAGAATGTAAGGCATGATGTAAGACACATGCAACACTTTTTTTTTTCACTCTTGCTTATTATCTACATACATTCACAGAATGCCTTTGGTGATGTTTTTATGATGGTGATTTTTTTTTGTTTTTTTTTTGTTTTTTTTATTGCTATAGTATTATCCTTATTCAATGCAATCCTGATTGAAGTTGTTACTTAATGACATAAATCAAGCGTAGCATTAGTGGAAGGTCACATGAGTCAAGCTTGCATCAGCTGACTCTTAGCTGATCCACAGCTCCTTTCACGGCATTCCAATTTAAAGTGATAGTAAATAAAATACTCTATCATTAATTGCTTACCTTCATGTCATTCCGAACCCATAAGACGTTTATTTATCTTCAGAACATCAAATGAGAATATCTCTCTCAGAATAGCTTTCTGACCTTCCAGACAGCAACGCAACTACCACATTCAAGGCCCAGAAATGTAGTAAGGACATTGTTAAAAAAAGTCTGTTTGACCTTAATTTTTGAAGCTATGAGAATACTTTTGTGTACAAAGAAAACAGAAATAATGTCTTTATTCAACAATTTCTTCTCTTTCGTGTCAGACTTTGACATGCCTTCACAAGAGTACCACAACGCATGCGTGTGCTTTCCTCTGCTTGTAAACAAGTTGAAGCGCATCCAGGTACCAAATCAGAATGCCAGCTCTTGCATCAGCAGAAACATACGCATGCCTCATGGTACTTTTTTTGAATGCACAGTGAAGACTGACATGGAAGAGAATTGTTATATTAAAGATCCCATATTGTGCACATTTTTGGAGTTTTATTTTAGGTGTTAATGCCTTAAGGAATATATATTTGCGGTATAAACAATCTCAATATATTTTTACAGCTCCTCTCTCAGGAGCTCTGCCAAAACAGGTCAATATTGGCCTGTCTAATTAATATTAATGCACCTCTCTTCTGATTGGCCTGTTTTTTTGGAGTGACCAACAACCAGGCCAATCTAATGTAACGACCCCACACATTATGTCACAGCGATAGCTGAATGCAAAACAAAGGGAAGACCGAGGTGGCCCATTCAAACTAGCACTTTGAATGAACAAAGGTCTTACGGGTTTTTAAACAACTTGAGTGTGAGTAATTAATGATAGAATTTACAATTTGGGAAGTATCCCTTTAATTATTTAGCAGCTTTATTGCTTGCTCAGGAGCAAATTACCCTTCTCTATTCATAACTTCTATATTGTCACAATCAGGAATTAGCTTTCTGATATTCCTTGTTTCCCAAATCAAACTCCTTTTCTCTTGAATTATGTTGTTACACTAAAATGTCATTAAGAATATTTGTTACATTTGGTTCTGTTCTATTTATGCTAAGGGGGTCAGCCTGTCCTCCAACAAAAACGACTCTATAAGTCGTTTCTGCAAGTTTACGTTTTAAAGGTAAGCGCCCTCTAGTGGGCGTAAAAATAACGACAGTGTCATATTGCGTCTGTCGTTACACTGATCTCACGGTGATTAAAACATATTTTACCAGGTTTAATTTGTACGAATGACCACACAAACCCACTCCTAAACCTACCCGTTACAAATATTGTGCAAAATCATGATT
>JAUMHE010000042.1:5525460-5537391 GCA_032359235.1 Enteromius mattozi
ATTACCATCACTCTATTCTCCTATTTGATAATGTTCAGTGCTTTGCTACAATCTGTATTGTTAAAAGCACTATATAATTGAAAGTGATTGATTGATTGATTGATTTCTTCCCCATTCTGATGCTCGGTTTAAACTGCAGCAGATTGTCTTACCATGTCTACATGTAGTCTACATGCACTGATCTGCTGCCATGTAATCTGTACATATTTGTTGTTGTTATTATTATTATTATTATTTATTATATACAGTTATTATCTGATCCACCTATCACAGCACCTCAACATGAGGTCCTTCGGTATTATCAGCAGCTTTCACGTTGCTCAATAGATTATTACCCTCCTCCATCCCCAGCTCCTCCTCTCGGCCTGTCAGGATTTGGCCTTCTGATTCCCTTTTAAATCAGACTAATTTCGAAAATGTTTACATTAAACTACTGAACATAAATGATATCTGCAATACATTTACAGTATGATGGTTCCTTTCTGTTTACCCTAGGGTCCTTGTGACCTATCATGTATAGCATACAACATGTTATTGTGATAACAAGAACAGACCAATTACTAACGAAGAAGAGAAATCTAAAGAAAACTATTTTAGCAAGAGAAATTTAGTTTGGACAGAAACTGTTACAGAAATCTTATCCTTCACCTTTACAAAATAAACCCAAGGTATTTTTTTCTCAGTCTGACAGTCTGTCTATTTGACCAGCCAAACACTTTACTTGACATTCTATTTCACCATTAGTGTCCATCACCCCTTACTAATATGTGTCTGCAAAACAAAAAAAAAAAAAGGGTTTATGCGTGTGTACATGTGAATGGGACTGTGAAAGCTGAAGGCCCATAGGGCAAACTGTTGTAACGTTTTGAAAATTGAGTTTCTCCTGGCAGTGAGACAGTCAAACCAAGGCTGAATCCAGTTGTCCCTTTCTTATCAGTAGTGTAATGCAAGGAGCAGAGGTGCCTTCCCACACACAAGCAGTCTGAATTAGAGCAAACGGAACAGGGAGGGAGAGATTGACACACGCAGTGAGAAAGGGAGGCTTTCATATAGAGGTGTTCAATGGGAGGGAAGGGAAAATGGCAGCTTTCATACAGTATAGAAAATAAAATGGTCACTGCAATCTCTGCACTATGGGAGGCACTGCTGCCTTGCACTTTACGTATACAGCGTGCTTCTAACAACGGCCTCTGATTGCCTCTACTCCATCAACAACAGAGTGACACAATCTGTACGCTCATAAATCCTGCTCACTATCAGTGATGAAAGGGGGGTTATTTCTAATCATGCCTGCGAGAGATGTCTTTAATTTCCCTCTCTCTTTCTCAGGGTGGTGCTCCCTCCCTCTCTCTGGTTGGTCTCTTGGTATTCCCATCGCTTGCTGACAGAGTGAGTGCCTATAAAACATGCAGAATGCCATCTGTGACTTTTCCCTTTGGGCATGACTTCTAATCAACAGCAGTCACAGAGCTTTGTTCATTTCTTTTGTTCTGTTGATGCACACAGCATCACAACATCCAAGCCCTTCAGTTCAGTTCACCACTGATAATTGGATTGCATGAACAGTTTTGTGCGCGGCTATGTTTTTGCAGATTTATAAATATCTTATTCTCTGGTTCACAATATGCAGTATGCCATGTCTGTGTCAAGTGAAGTGAGCTTTTACCGGTGTGACTGTTCTTTTTGTTTCAGTTTAGAGAGGATGTTTTTGGTTAGCATCAAAATTTGCATGTTCAGATTAAATAAAATAATACATTTCTTCAATGAGGTCTAAATTACCTGGAGAACTCCTGCTGTTAGCATTAGCCATTCTATTCATCTCAAAGCCAGTTGGTTGGCAGGTGCATCTTGTTGTTGTTTGTATGTTTATCTGAGCCATACATTTTATATATATATATATATATATATATATATATATATAGTAACATGCAGTAACATTAACATACAGTTAGTTTGCAAAAAAATATATATATATATTTTTTACAGTGCAACATATCCTCTTGAACTACTTGAACATAATTATACATTTGTAATGACGAAGTTACAAAAAGAACTAATATGGTTATTTATGGCAGCTATATATAAACTTTTTTCATCCTGCATGTTTATTTTATTTTATTTTTAATTATTTTATTTATTTTCACTATAACATAGGATGACATGGAGCGTCAACCAGTGGGACGTCTGACATGATGATGTGAATTCACGCTTTTAAAATACACATAAATAATTTTTCAGTGAAAAAACATCTACAGTAATATAATTTATGTTATATTTGTTGCATTTAAATATAAAAAAATATAAAATAACATATTCTTCTTCTTCTTCTTTTTTTAGTTATGACTCCTACTAGTAAGTGCTAAGTGTCCCTTTTTTTTACTTTTTTTTTTTTTACACTTTTTATTTTCACTTGGCAATTTATCCATTTCACACTTGCTTATTTATTTTTGCTTATTTCCTTCTGTCATCAGATTTTCATACTTCCCTGTTTCTCTCCCTTCACAGATTGAGGACGGAAAAAATTTTGAAAAAATCTTACTGCAGTAACGCAAAGACAAGCTAGGGGGCAACAGTAACCACCTAACAGATGGTGAGGACAAGAGACACGTCAACACAGGGATATGTAGAAACACTTCCACTCTTCTTGTAGCGATCCCTAAATGAGAAATTACACACTCACTGATTTGAGTGATGAGTAACTGAAGCAGATGCCTGAAGAATCTGGGCTGTATGTAAGCTGATGTGTTTGCATGTAGATTTACCAGTCAATCATGACTGTGCAGAAAATAAACTTTTTTATTGTTGTTGTATGTTGCTGGAAAGTATAGTACACATTTTCCAGTTTCTAGTTGACTTTGATTCCTACAACTGTAAAATCCCCTATGAATAAATTAATCAATCAATTACTCAGTCAACCTACAGCCACCTTTTTAACATGTATGACTTCTGATGTGCTGCCCTCCACTTCCGTTCTTGATTTATTAAGAAGACTAAACACCATTTCGGTGGTTATAAAAAGCAAGCAAAGTCTCTGAATCACCTGTTCCTACAGATGGGATCCAGCTGCTGTGGAGTTGGAGAATGAAGTCTGGCTGTGGATCTCTCCATTGGGATGACAGCCGTGGGATTTTTCCATATGGATGGTGATTACATACATCTAAAGCAAACATTGAAAATAGAAATGTCTGACGGTGAACGAATGCATGCTTTAAAATGGTGCATTTCGAAAATAAGGGTAAACAAATATAATGAAATTTCCCCAGAACTTCTGTGTATAATTTCCCTCTTCCCACTGGAGTAGGAGCAGCTGGTCATCTTCAGCAAATGTTGCCCTGCTATAAATGGCAACCCAGACAGCTGAATTATGGCCTAACCCACTTCTTTTTCTGCAATATAGTCTTTTTATAAGACCGGCGATCATAGCCTTTTAGAGACGCTGCTTCACAAACAGGAAGTGCATACGGGGTGTTTGTCTTGCTCTGCTTATCCATTTCACTGATGAATGTTTTGTCTCTTTATGAACTAACAATGTATTTTGCAGTACACTGTAAAACGCAGTTGATTTATTCAAAGGACACCTTGTTTATCTTCATAACTGAATTCAGCATGTGATTACATAAAACTGAAAGTAGTCTCGGAATTATCTGAATGTTCTGAGTTCAGCCTACTTATCATTTCCAATATACTGTTACTGAAAAGAAGTCATGTACATACTTTAACATTTTTCAAGGGTGAGTGATTTAAGCTGGTGTTTTGACTTGTGTTAGTGACCTTGTGACCTTTTTGACTTAAAGTAGCTTCATTTTCCACAGCAATATCCAAATGTTTAAAGCATAACCAAAAGAAATAAATAAATAAAACTACATATATATATATATATATATATATATATATATTCATTATAGTGCTGTCAATCGATTAATTGCGATTAATTACATCCAGAATAAAAGTTTTGTTTACATAATATATGCATGTGCACTGTGTATATTTTTTATGTATATATTAGTGCTATTAAACGATTAATCGTGATTAATCACATCCAAAATAAAAGTTTTTGTTTACATAATATATTTGTGTATACTGTGTATATTTATTATGTATACATGTATATAACAAAAATATGTTATGTTTATATGTTAAATATATTTATATATAATATCAAATATAAGAAAATAAACATAAATGCATTTACATGTAAATACTTTCAAAATATATACTGTATGTGTGTTTTAATATATAAATGATAAATAAACAGTACAAACACATATATTATGTAAAGAAAAATGTTTTGGATGCGATTAATCACGATTCATCGTTTGACAGCAGTACAGCAGACAGCAGACAGCAGACAACTGTATTTATATATGATATGATTAATATGAATATAAATGTTTACATGCAAATACATGTAAATATTTTCTTAATACATGCTGTATATGTGTGTCTTTATGCATAATAAATTACACAGTACACACACATATATTAAGTAAACAAAACTTTTATTGTTGGATGTGATTAATCAAGATTTATCAGTTGACACCACAGATTCTATTTAAAAATTCCAATGGATTTGATTAATTTACAGAACCTTCAAAAATTATGCTTTTAATTTTTTTTTTTTATATATTAGGAAATTAAAATGTAAAAGTTATTTTTATATTACTTGAAATATTGTTTTGTCTTCAATATTTTTATGTCCTGGAGGCACCCTTGTAAATTTACTGAGTTCCCGTGGTTCAGAACCACTCTATACCATCTCTGCTGCATGATTGCCTCAGTTCAGCCAATGATATGAGAGAATAATGGAATCTTGCTTTATTCACGTCACACATTGATTATATAATTCCTCTGATACACTATGACCATGCTAAATAAGATGTGGGAGACCTTTTGTTCCAGAGCAATTTGTTTCTGTCAGACTAAAAAGGTTAGGTGGTGTAGAATTGATTCATGTTTCTGTCAGCATGAACATGTCGGATTACAAGCCATACATGTTGCAGCAGTGTTTCAGAATGCCACACAATCTAAATGTTAGAGCTGACACTGTGCTTACACTGTAGCTGACTCCAACACTCAGAAACGCAGTGTTCCAAGGGCATTGGTGGCGGCTGCGGCTGTTACCCTGTCAGTGAATATGATATGTACTCAGACTGACAGCTTCTGAAAGGCTTAATGGAGTTCTGCAAGCTAACCATGCAAGCCAACAGTCTATTTCCTCCCCCAATGACGGCTGAATGATATGACATTGCATTACTTGCAACAAGGAAAAGATTCAATCATCGTTAGGTTACAAAATACATACATCAGAAAGACTGAGAAATACTGTTAGTACCTTATAAGCTGAAGACATGCTCTACTTTGATCTGGAGAGGAATGATAGTGTAACAGCTTTCACAGAAACCTTCTATAATAAAAACACACTGAGCTGGTTGGAGAAAATAAAAGGCTCAAATAATGTTATTTATTTAGTGCCATGATATTAAGAAATTTGATTGAAAATAAATGTAAATTTAATTACATTTAATTAAACTTAATTTTAAGTTGTTGTTTTTCTAAGATGCTTTTTCCCTACGCTGAATTATTTATTTATTTATTATTGTTATTATTTTAATTCATTTATTAATTTTTATTAATTGATTAGTTTAATAAAAACAAACAATAGTGGTTGCAATCAATTTATTTTAGCTACATTTAATAAACAAATTTAGTTGACCTGATGAGATCAGATCTCTGTGTGGAGCACAGGCTGTTGTCAGACTCCTTGGGCAAACAAAATTATTACTGGATAATTACAATTAATACTACCTGGTCTCAGGGCATAAATGTACCTTGGTGCACTTTTTGACGCTACACAATGTATTTACCAATAAGAACATACCACTGCAGTTTCCAAAAGAAATGAACAGTAAAACTCCAACACCTTTGATTTCTTTGAATAAATAAAGCATCATTTTCGAACAATTACTTGAAGAATATCATGTTACAACTTCAAAATAATATTAATATGCTGGGATATTTGAAAACTGATGCTTTTGAACATTAGCATCACACATATCCAGCTTCATATCTATGGGTTTTCATAGACAGTAGGGCTGTTCGGTAGTTCACAGAGTAGGAGACGTACTTAAGAGGCAAGGAGCACCGATTTAAATCCTGCAACTACAGTTCAACAAAACAGTTTAAATCTGTTTAAAAGGAAGTTGCCTCAACAAATGCGTTTCAAAATCAGTTTTGTATTTCCAACATGACAGTGCCAGGGTTCACGTACGTATTGAACCTGTGTTTTAGCGTCACTCAGTGGACATTTCTATTTGAAACTGCAGTGAAATGTGCAGTAAGGTACGCAAAAACGGTGTTACACAAAAAGCTGGTAAAAATGCTAGTGTTCTAATATTTTTGGCCACCACTTTAAATATTAATGTTTTGGTAATTAACACTAATTTATTTTTGTACTAATTAATTTCAAGTTTTTTATTTTTGCTTAATTTTATGTCATGTAATAGTTTATCAAACACATATCTCTAATACAAATAGAATAAAGGGGAAAAAATGCCTGCTTCATGTAACAGAATAAAAACTGGTATTTTTAAGTTTATTCAAATGCTTTGGATTTTGAATAGCACTTTATTAAAAGTCTAAGAAGAAAGTTGATAAAGGGACCTGTAAACTAGTAGCCCTATAGGTTTAGATCACATTCCCTAGGCCGGTTACAGACAGAGTGCATAAATAGACTGGCACTTAAGTTTTACACATGGGTCAGTGAGTCCATAACAGTAAGTGTGTGAGCCAGCCATGTGTGTTGGGTTGCAAATTGTGTCTGCATGGGGTCTTAAGCAGCTGTCCTAAATTAGTATTTTAAAAGAATGTGCTTTAGAAATTTTAATACAAATTCACATTCACATTCCTTCCATTTCCAATGGAAATTGTGCCCATAACCTCCATTATATTACAGTGCATTCCAAGTATAGGCCTATACAGATAGTTATAACTTATATTGCCGATATATTACCCTGTGCAGAATCTGAAAAACCATTGTTTATTAAATAAATAAATAAATAAATCCCCAATCTTGTTTAGTACATGAATGAGCCACACATTTAGCCATGAATAAGTTTTAACAGCAGATGTTTACATGTAGTCCACATGACAAAATAATAACTAAATGAACCTTACAGCCCATAAGCTAAGAGACAGCCAGACAGTTAGACAGACAGACAGATAGACACAGATAGATAGATAGATAGATAGACTACTATGGATGCAGAAGGATAGGCCTTCCGCATGCCTTGGTTTTTAATTATTTATGAACCATTGGGCTACTGCTTAAACAAAAAGCTGCAATGGAGGACTGTACCTATCCACTTTCTGACTCTATATTGTATGATTTTGTTTTCAGTATTATGTTAAGTATTATTTGCACACATTCACCTAGATGACTGAGAATTATAGAGCCATTATTGTAGACTACCTACTACTATGTTAGGGACTGAAAAAAATGTGCTTTAAAAAAGTTGTCAAGAAAAATTGTATTTATAAACAGCCTACATCTTAGTAAAATTATATTTAAAAATAGCCTACATCTTTTCTGAAACGTGAAAATTCTCCTGTCAGAAGACTCATGCTACAACGTGTCCTCCTCCCCCGAAATAGTATCCAGTACCCAAGGCGTGGTGATGTCTACGTTGAGTCTACATGTGCTACAAACCACAGGGAAAATACGTGCAGTCAAGCTGTCAGTCAGGAAAGGCTCCGCCTTTTCAGACGTTCGATTGGATATTGCAGATCGCGCGCTGCACATGATTGGTCACCGTCGCTGTCCGTCAGTTTTCAAGCGTTTCTCTGCTTCCTTGCCGCTGAGCGATGTTTTGAAGGGGAAATGGGTTCAGATTTCTTTGATGGGGACGGAAGGGGGAAGTAAATAATTGAAATGTCTGTAATATCTGGCAATATACATTAAGCGACTATCAACCAACGTCCATGCCGTTTCCTTGCTCCTGAAAAAATCGACTGGATAGCCTCCTGAATTCGTAAGACTGAAGTTTGAATCCTGTCCACTCCTGTCTTTGTTAACGTACAGTAGTCGTACAGGGGACGTCCGCAATAAAGTATAGAATAAATGACAGTACCATAGACATGAATAGCTTGAAAATTTTTAGACTTTATGTTTACTAGTCTTTACTGTTCTATTACATTTATGGCTACCAGGCGATGGAAAGCAGAGGGTCACAATCTGGTTTGTGCGAACAAAGGATATGTTAAGTTGACAGAAACGGATCAATGTGTATGTTATCAATAGCGCGTTTTCCAAAAGCGGAAATACTAGACTTGATATCTAGAAGTGGCTATTAATGTGGCTAGAGTTAGAAAATCACACGGAAGAAGATGGCAGCAACTAAAGGCAAAGCTGGACTAAATAATGAAAGCAGTTCTGGTCGGGATAGCGGCAGAACAGACGCAGGCAGTTCCACGTTATCCGCAGGGGCCGCATCCCTGACCACCAACAGGACCTACACGCTAGATGACCTGGACACCATTGCCACTGTTGGTAAGTTAGCCCATATGAATCAAATTAAAACACGTTTTAGTCAACAGATATTTCCTAAAATGTTTTCATAATATTAATTGTTGGTGTAATGTTAACACCCATGTTTGACCAAGTGGCTTTTTACTATGGCATTCCAAGGTTTAGTTTTTGATCCTAAGCTTACCGTTTAGAGACTACCCAACTATACAAAGAGATAAGCTAGAGCTGTATAGCAGCATATTAAGTTGCAATGGGATTCCCTCGGGATGACTGCAGTAATGGGCTGACAAGTACACCTGCACGCTTGCTTTACCAGAGCAAGACCTAGGCTAAATATAGTTCAAAGTTATGCTGTATTGCTTGTTACCAGTAGAATTTAGTCACACTTAAGCTTATTTTAAATTTATTTAAAGAAACTAACATTTCTACTGATATTTTGAAAGTGAGGTTCAGGTGGGAAGTAGTAGGTAGTAAAGGTAAACATCATGAACAAACTGCTGAGCAAACTATGACATTTATCAGGGCTTTCTCCCTCCATATATCTTTTGAAAGGGTGAATCGCATTAACTTTTCACAGATTAATAACTGAGCAATAAACATGCACTAAGGTCTAATTTTCGTAACACCAGGATTTATTTATTTTTATTTTTGTAATGTTTTTTTACTGTTGCATCAGCTGACTGCTTAGCACCCAGGTACACAACAGTACAGTCTATTGAAATAGTTTTCATTCACATTGATAATGATTGCACATTACAGCTCTTTTATGATGAGCATGTTTTTATGATTTCTGTATTTAAATTCAAATTGATTTTTGGGGGGAACATTTTCACAAATATCAGCATGATACAGTTGTGCTGATATTGTAATGAAGAAAAGAGCTTAACCGAAGCCTAAAGCAAAGAAATAAATACTGTATAGCCTATTAATTAACAACACATTAAATTAAAAGGCGGCACTGTGGTGAATGCATTTATAACTTTACTTTATTGGTACACCTTCTACTCATCAAAACATTTTGTATCATGGTTTCCACAAAATTGTTAAGCAGCACAAGTATTTTCAACACTGATAATAATGTTTCTTGAGCAGCCTGCATATTAGAATGCTTTAAGGATCACGTGACACTGAGGACTGTAGTGATGGCTACTAAAAAAATTACATTATAATGACATTTTAAAATATAACAAATTAGAAAATGGTAATATTTCACAGCAGTACTATTTTTGGTGCGCTTTTAAAAAAAAGTCCACCCACTCAGCAGCTGAAATCCTTTTCAAAATCCAACCCATAATGTTTTTCCCATCTACATTTTATAGATCAGAGTGCAGACTTTTTGTAATTTACTATTTCTAATTTATGCTCGTTCTTTTCTTGTCTTTTAAACGTAAGCCAATAAGAAAACTCAATATCATGTATTTTTGTTCTTCCTCTTCCTTGCGCCCCTGAAGACCTCACTATCTTAGTTCACTCACACCTCTAACACATTTTAATTAGTTTCATTACACACCTTCTCTTCTACTCCCACATTCGGCAGTAAAATGTAATTTAAATGCATACGTGCCATGCAAACACATGGAACAAGGCCCATCTGACAAGGAGTAAATCTCATGTGACTGAATCGTGTCTGTTAATAGAATGCTCAGTTTCTAAACAAGCCCATCTATTTATATTGAACTACATGGCAACAACATGTTACCTCCTTTCTGAGCACCGAGTGCTTCCTGGTTCTCATTAGCACCATGTGATTTCAGGCAAAAGCTGACAGGTTTATTATTACTCAAGCCAACAAACATCATGACTAAGAGGACAATCAACATTATTTTAGTCTGAACTAGCTCCACCAGTGATGTGTAGCCATATATGACACGTACATCTTACATCTTATCAACACTGCTAATATTAGGCTAGTCCTGCCATTCTTTTTAAGGCCTCCTGTCTAAGTTATTAGTAGTTGTGGTGATATCTACTTTTAGCTGGACTGTAAGAAACTGAAAGGACAGCTCATTGTTTAAGGGCCTCAGGGTGAGGAGGAGAGCAGTTCATGTCTGGGAAAAAAAAACAGGTCAGGTCGAAATGTGTACACCAGCATTTTGCACATGTTTTAGCTTGTTTTGGTTTTGTTTTACTGGTATTAGTTGTTGTCACACTGCATTTTGATGACAGTTGATTAAGAGTCCCCTTGTTCCTTTTACTCTTAACAACAGCACTGTTGTGTATGTTACATGTACTGTGCATTTCTACAGATTCCCATATTGTGTGTAGCGTAGCAATACGACAATGGTAACGGTGGTGTTTTCAAGATCTTGCACTTTTTTTAAGCCTTTTCAGTCCCCAAAACGCCATTGTCGTGTGAACGTACAGGCAAAACACATAAGCTAAAAAGCTAAGCATTTTTGGCTGAAAACATTGTCGTGTAAATGGCCCCTAAATCTCACTGTTTGTCACAAATTTCTGAAGATAATTTTGCAACATGGTTTATGTCATACTTTAATCACACTTCACATTTACCTTTTTATTTATGTTTTATTCTAAAGCATTAACTGTCTTCCATACTGTGCACTGTAAATAGTATGTTGAAACTACAGCTGTGTACCTCAACCTTGTGAGGTTTCAGTTTCTTGAGAATAAGCTTGTCATGCTGGATTCCTGTTGGAAGCCTAGCAAGCCAGTGCTGCTAGCAACAGTGAGAGGTAGCCGGTTCTGTACTGCGCCAATTGAAGCCTTTCTTGCTTTTAGTTTTACACTGTAAATCAGAAGGTGAGAGAACTAAAACAATTTGAGACAAGTAGATTCATCTTTTTTAAGTAGGCTATACACAACGTATACGTATACATAACTTATAAAAACAAATATTGAATCAGCCTAATGTTTAAAGTTTGGCTATGCTTTCATCAAACATACACAAACTCAAAAATGGTAATGGATCCAAGTTCAAATAGTGTGTGTTTTGAGTTAAACTAAACATTTGCATTAGATAGTAAAGATATCGATCTTTATTAGTTTGTCTAACCCATCCATTATCAATGTGTGTTTGTTGAGAAAACTGAAAAGGTTGTATATGGTTACTTTTATGCCAAAACAAGTTCATGCTCATTGACATGACATTAAAGAGAATTTACCAAAGGTGTTTATGCCTTTCTTCTTTCAGATAAACAGTATGAGTTTTTATTTTTTTAATTTAGGCCTAAAAGAAATAAATGTTGGTTTCCGATTTGTTGACAATTCTAGACATGAATTCAGTCAGGTAGGGAATTTATTTTATTATAATTTTTTATTTTTTCCCCCATGGGAACATGGAAAATTTTTGAATCTATTTTATTTCCTTCTGCAGCCATAGTACTATTTCATATAAAGATTACCAACATTGCCGTAATTTCCCAAAGGTATCTTAGTGCTAAGAGCAT
>JAUMHE010000042.1:5566610-5590008 GCA_032359235.1 Enteromius mattozi
TCACTTATATATGATTAAATATAAAATCAATAGTAGTTATTAAGATTGATGTGGTTTGGGACTGGTAAAATGTTCTTTAAAAAAAATATGACCAGAATTTTAACTTGCACAATAATTTGAAATGCGGTGTGTATATATATGCACATGCATGTATATATTGAAGAAAAATATGTGTTTATATATTATCAAAATATGAATATATATATATATATATATATATGATGTATATAAATGTATAAACAATAGTGTATGTGTGTGTATATATATATATATATATATATATATATAAAATAAATGTACACAGTACACATGTAAAGAGAACCTTATGGTTAATCGTGATTAATTGACAGCACTATCTATCAGCATGTATCTTATATAGTATTACATTTTGTCTGTTTCTTTAAAAAACTGTCTACTGTAGTCTTTCTATTATTTTATATGTTAGGCTTTACAGAGTTAAAATATCAGTTTCCCTGTTCTTCTCACAAGATGAGCAGTTATCTAATGCTCAAGATGAACAACTGATTCTATATCTTCTGCTTGTTATCTATTATTAGTGAATCTGAAATGGCAATCAGCGTGTAGAGAAAGCGTCATATTGGTCTCATGTGTTTGCAGAATCAAAGCCATTGAGAGCGCAACCAAAGACGATGACACCAAATGGCTGACCTACTGGGTGGTTTACGGAGTGTTCAGCATTGCAGAGTTCTTCGCTGACATTTTCCTCTCCTGGTTCCCTTTCTACTTCCTGGGAAAGGTATTCTACAGTATAAAACATTATATTAGCTCCAGCCAAATGCATTTTGTTGTGGAAACATGTTAATGCTTTTATTAATAATCAACATCATAATAGTTAATGCTGCTATTATTGTTATAATTTAATAAAAATACAAGCCATATCTTCACTTTTGTTTTTATTGTTGCATGATAAGAATGGGTTTATTTTGGCATGATAGACATACAGTAATAGTAAAACCATTCTTTAATTATTGCTAAACATCACAAACACATGGAGAAATTAGAAGAAAAGGCATTTTGTTTCTAGACCAAAGGGCTCAATATTTAAAACAAAAAGTGAACTGAACTTTTTTTGTACTGGTTGGGAGTGTTAGTATGGTTTAGAGATCACAGACTAGTAAGTGTATACCCTAATAAATGTGCCAAATCTTACTCTTCTATTAACAGTTTACGTGCATAACTAATAAGTCTTCATTTTTAAGGTTAACATGGTTTTGATTTTATTAACATTTTGAAATTAGTTGTGCCTCTGTATATATGGGATAGATATTCTACATTTTGTGAAAATATGCTTTTGAAAGTTAAAGGTGACTTCTGATAAAGGTGTATCTTCTGATACAGAAATTGGGGCTGGTCATGACCATACTGAACTGCAGTTCAGTCTGACTCTTAATTACAATGCTATGCGACTTAAGATCGAGCGCTGAGGAGTTAGTCCGAATGTTTTCACTTTAGTACACTTTGTTCTTGAACCCCTCAAGAAATAACTGTAAATGGACAGTAGACACAAAAACATTCATATTTTTTGTCATTAATGCTTGACTGTAATGTGTTTTTTTTCCTTTTTTTTTCTTGCAAGTGTGCTTTCTTGGTTTGGTGCATGGCTCCCACTCCATCAAACGGCTCCGTTCTGATCTACACAAGAATCATCCGGCCCTTCTTCTTAAAGAATGAAGCCAAGATCGACAATGTGATGAAGGACATCACAGATAAAGCATCAGAAGCAGCAGACAAGTTTAAAGATGAAGGTGAAAACCAGATGCATTTCATGTGTTTGCAGCAAATAAAACAGGATTTGAGAAGCATGTTATACGATCAGACTGTTTATAGCATTTGTCATTAGTTTCCTTGCAGTCTTTAAAAGCAATTGTGAACAGTTGATAATCTAGTCTTTTGTTTTGTCTTTCAGCCAAAAAAGCCACTGCCAATTTTATATTTGAAGAGAAAAAGACCTACTAAAACCCCCAGCCATTTCAACTGCGTCCAGTCCTCTAGGATGACTCTTGCCTGAATAAATGTTGCCTTTCTATGCTTATTTTTCAAACTGGAAGTGGGCCGGTTATTGTTACTCCTTTTGCCCGTGCCTGTCTTTGAACCTGTGGCAGCCATATTAGATTACATGACAGCCAAGTTACCATAGTTGTGTTTAAGCGGGTAAGACATAGATCATGTTACAAGATATCCAGTGACGCTCACCCTGCAATGCTTCAGTAAACTTCCTTATCTTAACATAGTTAGCCTTGGCTTGTGTTATAAGGTCATAAAATACTTTTATCTTGCATCTTGAGGTCATTTAACATATGCATTCTAGGATCTATTTATGTGTGATAAGATTTTTTGTTTGTATAAATGTCTTCTAATAACATCAGTGAAACTGTAAGCGTATGAATCATGCATTTGACATCAACTATTAAATGATTGGAAGACACGGGCTTGGCGGTTTTATCACTTCCCTCAGTCTGATTGGACTACACGTGCAAACAAAGCTGGGTTAACAAGCAAGCTTTTCTTCCTATACTAAACTAGTGAAAGCATGCTGTGAGTTTTTTTCTGTAGAGTAAATTGGTGTCTATCAACTTTTCACTTCTGCCCATTTCCGTAACCACACAATGCAGAAGTAGTGCAATGAAGGTGTAAAGAGTTTGTGTTTGGAGAATATAAACATGCAGATGGAGAAAGTTTCCTGGCATAACAATCTTATATTGAAATAAGTATCAACTAACAGTTTGTAATCAAATCTATTTTGAAAATGATTGCATGAAATGCACACTAAATTACATTAAAGCCAGATTACAGGTGAAAACAGTGATTTGAGTTTAATGACTTTATAAACAATTATATAAAACAATTACTTTAAAAATTCATGCATTTTCAGTGTAAATTTGGATTTGAAATATAGAAGGAGGTCTATATACATCAGTATGTCCTGTAACAGCATTCTGACTTAATAGGGCCAGTCACCAGAAAAACACTCGGGCTGCATAGAAAATATTACATTATTGCCAACATTTATAGAAAACAAGAGGAAAGATTATCATGGAAATGTTCTAAGGAGAGCTCATAAGTGCCTCTAGCTACGATCGACCCTTTCATGTCTTTTTTTTTGTTTTTTTTTGTGTTACACAGTTTGTATTTTTTGACATGATGCTGTGTTATAAAGCAAGGCCAATTCACTTACAAATAGAGAGAAACCAAAGAGGAGATCAACAAACCAAACAATCCTACAGAACAAATACACGTGGAATATTTACCCCATTCCATTTCTTGATTCAAAACTACTGAGACTTTAAAAAAACAACAAAAAAAGAAAAAAAACAAGAGAAAATAGCCTGAGTTGATGGGGAAATAGTTAAAAAAATACCAGCCTGAGAAAAGCCCATTTGATTTACTTTATACAATAATTTACAGTAGTACAATGTGGAAAAAGTGACATTATCTGATGCGCGCTAAAAATAGTCCAGATTATTTTACAGCCGAGACAGATTTAAATAATTCAAGCATGATGGAAAGAAAAATTACAGATAAAAATTGGCAAAATGGTCACAAAACACTGTAAACGAGGTACTTTGGAAGGTTAACCCCAGTCCTTCAAAACAGAAACCCCTCAGGTCCTCTAGCGGATAAAGACGACACACATTTGTAGCATCCTTTCACTCAACACTTCTTAAATAAGCTGCGTCGCGTTTATTTACGGCTGTATGTCTGGATCCAGTGTCGCACGTGACAGTGAAACATGGATTCATCGGTTTCCAAGTAAAAAAAGAAACCAAAACAAACAAAAACAAAAAGGAAAGTAGTCAATTTATAAAAATAATAATTAAAAAAAATTACTCTGCAGCACCTACGAAAGAATGCAGCTAACTCTTAAATACAAAAATATGTGATCTGTGTTTCCTCCAAGGTGAGTAGGAAAGGGTGGCACTCCCAGAGCCCCAGTGCAGCGGCCAACAGTCCCCTAAGGCATTTCCTGTGTGTTGTGTGTCTATGGCTAATTAGAAGCGAGCGGAGCGGAGAGCGTTATGTCTTGCGGCCGCTCCAGACCTGTTCGGGTGTGCTTCTGTGGTCAGACGAGTACTCGAAGGGCGAGCGGTGGCCAAGCGGCGAGCGAGAGTCATACGGCGAGCGCGGCCGGTGCTCCAGCTGCCAGTCTGAATGGTAGCGGTAGTCCCGAGACGATTTGTGATGAGTGTAGTCAGAGGCAGAGCGGTGCTCAGAGTGGAAGCGGTGTTCGGAGTGAGTCCTGTCCTTGGAGTTGCTTTCTGATCGGTGCTCTCTGCTGGAGCGGTGCTCATCCAGCTTCCTGTGCTTGCTGTCGCTGTAGTATCTGCAAAAATCAGTCAATCAGCCACACGTTACCATCAGAAACCATGAGGACCTTCAACTCCTAAAACAACCTGATATTCAAAAATTGCTTAGCCATTTTGTCAGCCATAATTCTTAAAATGTTCTGAAAAACTACGTTTGAATGCTGTACTTAATATTCGAATTAGATTCCAATTTAAAAAGGCATAATTTTAATGGAGGGGGAAAAAAAACCTATAGAATTGGTGTTGCTTGCTATAAAGTTAGACCAGGAGAATGCAGTTTACAGGTTTATAGAAAGAGAATGATGTGCCGTATCAGTCCCTGTACAAATAAAACACTTTGGTTGCCAAGAGCCAATGCAAATGCAATGATGTGAAATAAAACGTTGCCATGTTTTAAAGAATGGCTTGATTAAGTGACCAATATCTGCTTCATTTTTTCATATTACAGTAACTGAACTCTTCTGCTTGAGATTTTTTTAATTATTTGTTGGTAACAGCACTGTTAAAATGTTTTCCCAGGTAACCTAAAATATGAATAATATAGTTACTTCAAGAATGAAGTCAAATAATAGCACATTAAATTTAAAAGTTATGCACTTGTGTGTGTGTGGTCGAAAGATGGAACATTGGTCTTACACATTCCTTGTTTTCAAATATTAGTTTGTTGTATATTTAAATAAATTTAATTGACTTCCACAGTATTGAGGAAATAAATACAATGCAAGTCAATGGCTACTATCAACTGTTTGGTTAACAACATTCTTCAAAATATCTTTTTATGTGTTTAAAGAATAAAGAAACTCATACAAGTTTGGAACGAGTCAAGGTTGAATAAATGATGACAATTTAAATTTTGGGGTGAACTATACATTTAAGGAAATCTGCCAATATTAAAATATTAAAGCTATTATTTGTCCATTTTTTCAAACAAAAAATTTGAGGGGAAGAAGCCAGGATTTAATTTTTAACCTTTACTTGCCAATAATATTGTTCAGCCCTAAATTGTCCTCGACAGTTTATACTCACTGCAAGAAATGGCATAATCTGTTCTCACAACTTTGTTTCCTTGTTGTAATTAAATCGTGGTCAGGTTTTAATAATTTTTTCCTTGTTCACAGCAAAGATTTAACTTTGACCATGTTGTGCTAATTCATTCCCTTGTTTACCTAAAAAAAAAGTACTTTGTGGCCATGATATCCTGTTTTTCCCTGCAATGGTATGTGCTTCATACAAATCACCCCATTAAAAAACATTAAGATTAATTAAACTGCTTTTGTGCCAATGACACGTTATGTTAACCCTGCTGTTGTTAAACACTAAAAAGGATGGTTAATGACCTGCTGTCCTGTCGCTCTCCTCTCTCTCTGTACTGGTCTCTCTCTCGCTCTCGGTGGTCTTTGCCATTGCTGAAGGAGGAGTAGGGTCTCTTCCTGGAATCTGAGCTCTTCCTGTACGAGTCGCCAGAGTGCCGATCTTTGCTATGTTCATGGTATCGAGATGAGTGATGTCTGTCAGAGCTGTAGCTGTCTCTGCTGCTGTCGTCCTGCTGTGACTCCTTTATCCGCTCAACATCTGCAAAAACAACAGCATTCAGTGTTACACAGCAGAAATGTGCCATTATCCATACACCATTAAAGATGCAGCAGCAACAGATCTTTTCTTTGTATTGTGACGTAGATCCAAAAGAAACAGATCATCTGAAAAATTATTAGGGCAGTGGTTTATCAGTCGGTTGTTCAGTGGACAGAAGCAGATCTGAATGAGATGAGATCTCACAGTCTGTATTTCAAAAAAAGGAGTTTAAGCAGACTAAATGATTACATAAGTGCAGCAACATACGTCACTAGAGAGATGCAGTTATATTAGAAAATCAAGATTGATGATAAGTGAAACACATGCAAGGATGGATGAATCATTCACAATATAATGAGTTTAGAAAATTGGGTAATTTTTAAATTGAGACTTTAAGATCAAAGTGACCCTGGAGCACAAAACCAGTCTTAAGTAGCACGGGTATATTTGTAGCAATAGACAAGTTGTATCGGTCGAAATTATCATTTTTCTTTTATGCCAAAAATCATTAGGATATTAAGTAGAGATCATGTTCCGTGAAGATATTTTGTAAATTTTCTAACAGAAAAAAAAAAAAAAAAATTGGATTAGTAATATGCATTGCTAAGGATTTAATTTGGACTATTTTAAAGGCGATTTTCTCAATATTATCTTAATACGATTTTTGACTCCCTAGATTCCAGATTTTCAAATAGTTGTATCTCAGGCAATTATTATGCTATCCTAACTAGGGCTGGGTATCAAGTTTGATACTTTTTAGGTACCGACCGAATTGCTTAGATACAACCAAGTATCGAAAAACGTCTCATCATTCGGTACCCAATTTCAATACCTAAAGGGGTTAATCTCATCAACGTCAGTGAGCCAATAAGACTGCAGCACTAGCCAGTGTGTTTGACCAGAAGTGTGTAAAAGTGTGTACTGACCTGCACGTGACGCTTCCGATGATATTAACGTCTTGCGTCTCACTAAATGAGGACATAAATACTGTAGGCTACATAAATAACATCTCCAGAACTGCTCCGAGGGTTACTTCAAGAGCATTTGAGCGTTTTATTTGAGTAAATCTATCGTCATATCATGTACACACAGAACTGTAAAGGTATTCATGGCAAGCCGTCAAAATAAAAGTTCAGTTTGGACATGGCAGAAATATATTACTATTGTTCAGTAGAATGTACATAATAGGCTACTACAAAAATTATTAAAACACTCTTTCTTTAGTGTTTTAAACTAAAATAAAATCCCCTTTATTTTCCAACAATAAAACAAAATCTTCATTAATTAAAAAACAAATGTTTTATGCCTTAAAAAAATAAATAAATACACACAATTTTCAGAGGGCTACTGTAAGAATAAATAATAATGCCCTAGTGTAAAGGTAGCACAATGTGTAAACTAAAAAATATTTGAACTTTACTAAAACTAATTTGCACTGATTCATTGTGTTGGATATATTTTTTTCCATGCAGTGGCTCAGGAGATGAGTCTGTATAAAATGTTTTTTGAGATAATGTAATTTTGTTAAAACTGATTTCATAAAATTGGTATCGAAAAAGGTATCGTTCAGGAACCGGTAGCTAACTCAAGGTATCGGTATCGGTATCAAAATTTTTTGAACGATACCCAGCCCTACTAAATGGAAATATTAAAGAAGATCTGATAAAAATGACAAAAGAATATAACACTAACATAACTTAAAAATGTAACAATAAAAGAGCATTCAAATGTATATTAATAAATACAATTTTATTATGTAAATAAATTTAAAACAACAAAAATGTTGTTTTTTTTTGTAATGTTGATCATCCTCTCTCCAAAAATACAGTAAAAATAGGGAAATATATGTCCCTGAATATCAATAATGACTATTTAAATGCCTCTGCAACAAAAGCATCTTAAATACATTAAAATAATTTGTTAATATGGTACTCTACATGTTATAAAGACAAAACTTTTACAGACATTTTAATTTTCAAAAATAACAGGGTGTCTTTGCTGCATCTCTACAACCAGAAAGGGGTCTTTGGCATGAAAAAAGTTTACAACCCCTGTTTTAGAGAATTCATAGTTAAAAGAGAGATGCTCGCACAGTTATACATGCATTTAAATGTGCACACAGTTTCAAACTAACTTGTGTCCTCTAATGAACTCGTCTAAACACGTCAGCTAAGTACACTGGAGTGGAGGTATCTTCCAGATTGCAGACAGGCGGGTGTCTATTTACTCTATTACTCACCATGCTTTTGAACTAAAGAACCCAGGATTCAGCAAATGACCCACTTTCCCCTCTTGATGTTCAAAACAAGGAATCCATTAGTTTATCCCTCTTAATAAAACATAGCAATATCCTCTCTTAGTTTTAACATCTAAAAAGTCATCGCAGCTGTACAAACACATACACAAAATGACATCACAGCTGCATTTCCTAATATGGCTTTTGTCCACTAGGGGCTAAATTAGCATTCGGTGCTTCAAGCGGTCTGCACTCCAGAGACAAAGACAGCATGAGGAAGCTCTCGGAAATAGAGACAGACAGTCACCTCAGGCAAAGCGAATCTGTGTTTCCTTTCAACTGGCATGTTTACTCTAGTTACAATTATGAAAGTAGCCAAAACTACGACTTATGTCAGTAGGGATTTACCAAGCTTGATAAGATAATGGTATCCTGAAGTCAAACACACATGATCAGTGGAGAATGAATAACATCTGCAAGGGAGGCCAGAGTGAATGGTAAGGTCATCTGTAGCACGATCGCTCCAAGCGTCTCTGGTGTTAGGTTGAGTGAGAACATCAACGGCGCAGCAGTAAACATGCTAATGCGCTCGTGTTCGCAGCTTGAAGTCTGTTGGGTAATAGATACAAATTGATTTTAAAACCTAATACTTAAGGGTTATGTGAAAAGCTTAATGCTGGTAGGTTTGTATGTGTGTAGTAGAAATTGTTTTTATGTTAATAGGCTGCACTATGAATAATTGGTTACACTTTATTTTAAGGCGTCCTTGTTACAGCGTAATTATACATTTAAGTACTGAGTAATGTTAATTAACTACATGTACTATTTGGTTGTTATTAGGATTAGGGTTTGGTTTAGGGTTACTTGCATGTATTTAAGCATCATTTATTGTTGTTATTAAAACAGTAAGTACATGTAATGTGTAACAAGGGCACAGTTAAATAAAGTATAATAATCTCTTGTAGAGAGTAGTTATACTTTGTCGGTAAGCATACTGCAGAAGATATTGGTGTGTGCAATTTAATTATTTTTCATATTTGTGGTAACATTTTTGGTAAGGGTACTACAATGAAAAAGGCTTCTATAATATTTATTAATGTTAGTTAACAGTTAAGGTAAGTTACTAATACTAATGACTAATTTACAAATATGTTGTAGCAGTTATATGGTTATTGCTTAATTATTGTTATTTATATCAACCATATTATCTAAGATTAGTACTGTAACTGTAAAGGTTTTCTTTTTCTCTCTTTTTTATAAATTTTTATTATAAGGTAATGTTAGCTTGTGGGACATTATTGTAGTGTGTGTGTGTGTGTGTGTGTGTGTGTGTGTGTGTGTATGTGTGTTATATATATAATATAGAAATAGCACACACACATATATGTATATGTATAAATGTATGTATATAATATATATGGATTTGAATATATTTTAAAGATTTTAGACTGATCATCATCCAGCACATAATTATGGATAGCTATGCATTATAGTGGAGATTTAACCTTTTTTTCTTAAAAATTCATTTTACTTTTGGAAATTTTTAACTGTGTTAACTACTTTTTAAGGACTTGTTTTAACATACTTGTATACTTATTTTAAAGAGCAGATTTAAGATGTTTCAAAGTTATAATGTCGTGATGCCTAAACTCACTTGCAGCATACAAACTAAAATATTTGCGTAATTTAAATTTAACAAAGCCATAGAGTTTTTTTGGTATCAGCCATTTATTGGTTATTAACCATAACATTAAAATAATTATTGATTTATTTGAATCAGCCAAGTTTTCAATATTGGTGCATTCATTATCTTAATGCCCGCCTTTATGAAATTGAGCATCTTATTTTTATTGCCTGTATTAAGGTAATTTAATGTATAAATCAAGTGTGTTTCAACGTGGTTCTCATCTTGACTTTGTTTATCTAGGGACCTAATCAAGAAGTTTCTGGTGATTGATCGGGCAAGAAGGCTTGGAAACATGAAGGTAAGCAAGATCCTGGTGACAGATATTTTATATGGTTCTTCTTATATGGTTGAGCAAAGTATTTCAGCAGGAGTCAGCATCTGGGATGTTTCCTTTGAGAATGCTGTATGGCTATATGGCTTTTTTATAGTCATATCAAACTCAAGGCCATCTATGAATCATCGAACAGAATAAACTGCCAGCTTTGCATCTTAATAACGTTGCACGTGGCGAATAATAAGACCTTGATTGAGTCTGTCTCCCAAAGGCCACAGTATGCCACATATGTTTCCAGTTACGATAAGAAGGCTCCCTATCTGCCTAGAGGGGATGAGATGAGGCTCTGGAGAAACTCCCTGGACATTCAGAGAGCGATTCTGACACCTGGTAACTCTCCCACTATACCTCCTTCCAACCCCCATCAGACGAGGTGGATACAGGGGAAAGAACTACAGAGAGAGTTCTAGTGCAAAATATATCTGCATCTCCAGCTATAGTAATTCAAACAGTTGTGGTTTAATGGCATTTACTTTACTAAATTGTCCTTTCAGAGGAAATAACTGGCGCCAGCTGAAGTGGCAGCATGCGCCAGGCCTGTGATGCTTAATGTGATGCATATTGTGATGGTGATGTCATGGGAAGTTTGTGAATGGTTGCGTCTGAGCGTCATTTTCCCATTAGCTCCAGTTAATGCTGGTATTATAATTCTCCACACGTGAGAGAATGAGCTCTGCTGAAATATGTATCTCGCTGTTCTGTTTGTTCGGGGTTTGTTCCTTTTTGTCATCAGATCAGATTCAGAGTAAGAGACAAAGATGGAAAACCTTTTTCAAAAGAAATGTCACTTTGGGTGGACTTTTTTTCAGGCTAGATGTTTCTGTTGTTAATTTAGCACTTTCTTTCTTTTGCTTTTTCTCCTCTGACTACATATAATGAGAGTTTAAGACCCAGCAGCCTAATCACAGCTGTGTTTGCACTGTTTCCACAGCAAGGCCAGGTCCTGCTGGCAGCACTCATTCACAAGTGCTGATATCTGTTATTCCACTTGAGTGAATGTGGATCTGTCATGCTCCCACAGTGCAATGCATGGCCCAAATTTTGAGATTTCTAGAAGACCTCAGTTGGGTAGCATAGTTGTCCCACTTTTCTTTTCCCTCTCTAAGAAACTAAAAAAAGACAGTACAGTGACTGAGAAGTGTCATGTACAAGGTTAAATGAGATTTATATTCCTACAGTGGTGGTTTGTCTCAAAATGTAAGACTTCTACCTCTATGTTCATTTAGTTATATTAATCTATCATGTTGTGTATTATTTTTGTCGTCTTCCAGAATGGAGCTGATGATGTAAAGAAGCACAGATGGTTTAAGTCAGTAGACTGGGATTCTGTGCCCTGTAGAAAACTTAAGGTAAGCATCATACAGAGCTTTAGAGTATGTCCTGTAATTAAATATTCAATTTATGTTACTGTTCATTTTTGTAAGATTTCTGTGTCATTACTGGCTACATAAACTGTGACAGTGCCTTATTAAAAAGTAATCATCTTTTACTTTATTTACTGGTAGAAGTATAGAGCCAGAATATTTCCCATGGTTTACTAGAAATATTGCAGTTTCCCAGAAATACTTGGTTGCGGATAGTGGAAAGTATACACACCCATTCAGTTTGGGGTCAGTCGATTGAAAACACAGTAAAAACACTAGGGTTACACTTTAGTATAACTATTTGCTTTTAAGCTTCCCTATTATTAACATATTGGCTTTTTATTAGTACTTATAAAGCATATATTCTGCATGACCATATTTAACCCAATACCTAAACTTAAAAACTACCTTACTATTATTAAACAGCAAATTAGGTGTTTACTGAGGTAAAAGTCGTAGTTAACGGTTTATTAATAGTGAGAATTGGACCTTAAAATAAAGTGTGACCAACACTAGCATTGTGATTTACAAGATAACTGTTTGTTGTATTAAAGTGCCCCTATTATGGGTAATGAAAGGTTCATATTTTGGGAGTCCTCAACAACAGGTTGACATGCATGCAAGGTCATATTGTCTTACAATACGCATTTATTTTTTTCCCTTACTCGCTCAATGACTCCCAAACAATTTGCTCAACAATTAATTTTTCCAAACCCCTTCTTGTGATGCTAATCTGCGGTGATTAGTGTGATTGGTTTCAATTTATTACATCATGCCTGTAATGTCTGATAAAGCAATATATATGCTAATATTTCTTGTTGATGTCAACATGAAACAGCTTGGGATTGGTTTTAAAAAAGACTAGTTTCAGTGATTCAGAGTCAGCTCTTTCTTTTGAGAGACAATACCTTTATACACAGTGCGCATCAGATTTAAAACTTTGCACTTACAGCTATATTACACGCTGCATAAAAGGTAATTTTCAAAAATCTATAATAGCAGCACTTTGATATTAAAATAGTTATTTAACATAACAAATTGTGATGGCAAAGTCTTATTTTCAGCAGCCATTACTCCAGTCTTTAGTTTTACAGGATCCTTCAGAAAACAATTTAATATGCTAATTTCTTAGTATTATACATGTTGAGGATTAAAAACAGTAATACATTTAGAAACTGCGATACATTTTTAAAGATTTTTTGATGAATACTTCCACTTTTGATCTATTTAGTGATCAAAAACATGAATTTATTTACTGACTGCACACTTTTGAATGATAATGTACATTTCACTGTATCTAAAGCATTTTAATGAGTTTTTCTCATTGCTGTGACAGCCACCCATAGTTCCCAAGGTATCTCACGAGGGTGACACGTCTAACTTTGACACCTATCCAGAGGATGAGTGGAAGAAGGACACACCAGTACCAGCTAAGGATCTGGAAATTTTCAAGAACTTCTGATTTTTTTTTTTTTCTTTTTAATGAATAAAAAGACAGGACTGGTAGAAGATAATGGTTAAGAGCTGAAGTTTCCACCTAATCCTTCAGTGGACATTAAAAGGTCATAGTTACATTATTATAGGCATGTCTTGAGTCCTGCACACTTGAGAAACAGAAACAGACTTCTTCTGATCATCATTATTGTCAATATAATCATGGTCAAACATTTACAGAGGAAACAGTTCATCACTTCAGCTTCATCTAGTGGGTGATGAGCTGCTTGATTCAACACCCTCTAAATCTCTTATATTATGCAAAAGTAATGTTTTTAAAGATTTTAAATAAGCAATATCAAGGTTCTGTTCAATGTTCTTTTTGCTGGATCAAAACGGTGTCTTTGCTTATGCCTAAACATGTATGGTCATGGTTGTGTTTTGGCTCTATATCTTAAAAAGCTTATTGAATTAGAGCTTTAAGCCTGACAAATTTAGGTTTGTGTTTATCTGAACTTACTGTGTTGATCCTTTCCTCCCACATGGTATTGCTATAAAAATTTTGTAACATTAGGCCTGTTTCACACTGCACTCTCGAGCAGGCATGTAAACAGAGCTACATTATGCTTTTATACTAGCAGCATTTTTCGAGTGTAACAACCTAGTCAGTCTATACAAAAAAAAAACAAAAAAACGCATAGTCAATGTAAATTGAGTTTTAAAATGGTAATTAAGACTACAAAATGTATAGTAATTTACACGTGGCTGTAAGCCATATTTGCATCCAAAATATCATTAATCTACAAAACTCGAACTCCAAACTTTAACAATGACTTTGATTCATTCATATTTACCTAACAGAAAGTGCTGCTGCTGTGTGTGTGTGTGTGTTTTGATAGGTAACTCCTGTTTTTTTTTGTTGTTGTTGTTTAGGTTTATATATATATATATATATATATATATATATATATATACTGTAACCTTTTGATGTATGTAAACCCATAATAAGAAAACAATGCTTTGGCAAATTATTTATAACATTAAGTCATAATTATGAGGGGGAAGGGGTGGAAATTATGAGTTAAAAAGCTAGAATTATGAGACAAGTTAACCCTGGAATGCATTTGGTCTTTAGCAACCCAGACCTATAAATCCAGCACAGATGGATCTCCAACTGCTGCAATAGCAAAAAACTCTTCTAATATTTTAAGGTCAGTTACAGAAAGAATAAAAATAAAGCATTTTTTTACCTTTTGAAACTTAAAAGGGTTAAATTTGAGCAGATGATTTTACCACCGCTGTCTTCGTCAGAACGCACATCCACAGTACATTCAGCATCTGACTCAAATTCACGATACCGACCATATTCTCAAAACTATCGTTTTCAATTACTTCAAAATCAATATTTTGATAACAGGCAGTTTATTCACCACATCCGGCATCAAATGGCTGTGACAATTATATTTCATTGCATACAGTAATTGCTCTGCAGTAAAGCCATTCAAACCAGTTCGATTTTTGCTGATGATATTATTTTGTTTTATGCCTGCAGTAGTTATGAGTGACACATTACATCATCATTGTGTAAACAGTGCCACCTCAAAGAATAAAGATGCATTGCACATATTGAGTCATCAGATATGTTAATATAGTTGCACAGGAAATAGGAAATAGTCTAGTGAACCTATACACTTTTTACATCAGAAAACAGGCATTCTTTTGTTTTTTTTTATTTTTTTCTTGTTATATTGTTTATAATGAGTAGATTGCGGAATACTAAAAAAGTTTCTAACTTTCAAAAATGAAGGAGGGAGAATGATGTCCCGGGTCTCTAAAGACCTGAAGTATGCATTTAAAGGTTACATTGTCACATTTATTTCTACTTTTACCTCATAATTTTATCTCGTAACAGTTTCATGATTGCAAGCTTTTATTTCAGAATTACTTTGAAAACAAAGTGTCTAAATCATTTTAATTATTTAGACACTTTCTCATTAAAATGTTATTTACCAAAGCTACTATATTTATATATATATATGAGTCCCAAAATAAATGCATAGGAGTCGTCCGCAGTGTGAAACAGAACATGTTTTTTTTCTGTTCTGCTGTGTTGCTTTTTAATTCTTTTTCTAAGAATACATCAGACAGATGTGTTTGGCCATTGTGCTGTCTCTCTTTTTATTTTTCTTCTTTTTTTTTTTTGCCCCTTTTGCATCAGCACATAAAAAAATGTTAAAATAAGTATGACTGCCCTGCCTTCCCTGCCATCTTTTCCATTCATCAGTGTTACAACATTGCAGTTAGATACTATTGTGCAGCATCTCACGTTGACCACAAAAGCGCAGTTTGCGACCCCAAGAATCCAAAGAGCTTTTAAACACATTCCTGCCAGGATGTCAGACTAAGAATAGCAGGTAAAGTAGAGGCACAATAGCACTAACCATGACCTCACAAACCTGTAAGTAACTAATAAATTAGCATTAATGCTTGTATTATGAGATGCCTGATCACATACTTTGGCTGTTGTGCTTAATAGTGTTCTATATGTGTTTACTAATTGGTTAAGTGCAGAAACAATTTACTAGCCAGGTGTTTTCTAAAGTTGCCTATCATAGTTATGGGGGTGAATTTAGCAAACACAGTTTACATTGCTTCATAATGCTACTTAATATATGTTGGGCATTTAAAAGCCTTGCATTGACTATGAATTGACTATGGTGTGAAATGCTTTAGAAATGTAGCTACTGTGTGTATGTTCAAAACAATTCTTCCTGTTTCTGGACTTCCATAGTTTTTCTTAACTGCTTGTGTCTGAAGCAGTAATCTATCATTGTAAAGTGTCTACTGAATATCATTTATTTGATATCATTTCTTGAAATGACTGTTCTTTTTAAATTGCAAATGCAGTTTTATACTAAGGAAAGCAACTTGCAGATTTCATATGGACTTGACTGTTACCATCTTGTGGATTTTTTTTCTCTTCTATTACTGATTGTTTGTCGTTGTTTCCTGTGTGAATAATTTTGCTGTCAATTTTTAGTGTTTTCTTTTATACACTTGTTTGAGAGAGAGAGAAAAAAAGTAATTTATATTGTTTGCAACAGCAAAAACTAAAATGAAGTTCTGTGAACTTAAAAATTGACACAAACCCAGCATAGGATTTTATACTGGTTTTTAATCACACTTTTACTTTTTTAGTTTATCAGTACTTTCATTTTATTGCCTTCTGAACATTTATGGTGTATTTTGGATGGTACAAGTGCAATGTTACCTGCAACCAAGCTGTTATAAAAACTTGAGAAAATCTGCAAATCCTATATCCATGAAAATAAACTCAACTTTTCATGTGAGCAAAACTATTTGATTAATAGTCTGTTCTAACTTTTCAGTGCACTCTGACTAAACTTGTAGAAGTCTTTTTGAGATGGGTTGGACTCTCAGTTTGATGGCACCAAGCCATACACTCATTCACACCAGCCTCAGGAACCTTTTAAACTACAAGCTTAGTGGAAATTATTAGTCCATTTACTGTAAGACTTATAATATTCTCATTTTCCTATATACCCACAATTAAATGCCTGCCACAGTTTCATACGCTAGTATTTCCCTCAGTTGGTCCCTTTATAGTTTATTTTCCTTAAGTATTCATGTAAATGTACATTAACAGAACAAATTAGCATCACTCCTTTCTTGCGAAAGCAGATGAATGATCTCATCCATTAAGGTGCCTTGAGACTGTTGCATTTTTAAGAGGTTATTTCACTCTCTAACCCCTGTGGTTAGACTTCACCCGTAGAGAAATGTTCAAACATAACTTTCTTTCTTCCCTCTGCTCCTTGTAAAATCTGACTACAGTTTAAACATTTTAAAGACATTTAGTCCTGTCAGACACACCGCTGGGACAGACTAATTTGGCTTAATAGTTCCCTTACGGTCTTCAAAATGCCTGTACGATGGATCTGTCCCCAACCTGATAGGAAACGGTTATAATGTATGGTATATGTACCCACCGCACTTTGGCAGCTCTGCGTAATATATTTCTACAGGAAAGCAGAAAAACACATTTCTGTTTAACAACACGGTTATGGTGTATTCATTTTTATGTACACTCATCTGTTTGTATTTGGGTTGCTTAAATCCAACAAATTTTGGATTCATCGCCATTGGAAAGCTGCGATGTGAAAAGTTGCAGCTGCTGTTTTAATTCTTGGTACTCTCAGCGCAGCTCTTACCTGATGACACCTTTTGGCTTAGTCAGTGGCGTTGAATGATGTTCAAATTGATTAATCTCTTTATGTCCTGTAGAAGACTGATTTTGTTCATTTCTTGCATCAGAGTTACTTTATTTATTAGCAAAAGAAATTACAGTGTCAGTGCTGCTGTGTTGGAAATAAACCTGATGTGAATTTGCAGCTTGGAGCAAGGTACCTTAAAGTTGCTGAGTGCGGTGGAGTCTGCTTCTATAAACCCAGCAAACCCACCATTACTCCATCATTCACCTACATGGCTCTCACTTAACCCTTCACCTCCTGGACTAAACGGGTCAAAACGCCATTTAGAAATAAAACTATGGGACGACACCTTGTAATGACTGGTAACCACAGTGATCAGTGCAATTAAACAGCTTTAGGTTCTGATCTCATCAAAGAGTCCTGTCATCAGACCACCACCACACCCCCCAAATTAGATATTATCATAAAGGAAACTACACCCATCTACCAGCTACACCTTCACACACTATCACACATGAACGGCCTCTCAAGTTGTATTTACAACTAGGAAGCTCTGAGGTTATTTTGATTCCTGAGTTTCAGAGTTGGGGAGACTTTAAACTAAGCAAGGCAGTTTACTGTAGTGAATGCTAAGTTTAAAGGGGCATTTACACAACACCCTTTTCAGCTAAAAACAGGAAACTTGTGCTTTTTTCCTGTTCATTTACATTTGTTTTGGGGGCAAATTTTTGAAAACGTTACTGTTATTGTTTCAGTGTAAACTAAAACTATTCAAATTTGTAAAAGCGGCCACATCATGTGTATTATGTGCATTTACTGCATTCTGGCTCTACGCAAAAGCATGGTCACAGCGCCAACTACTGGCCAGGCATGCATCATACAGCATGTTTAGTTGTTTTTGCAAATATAGTTTTGCCAAACATTGCAGATGCAAAAGAAAAACTTTTCCGTTAATACATTGTTGTGTAAATGTACCATAGATTGCTTATTCATTTTTCTAACATATACATTGCTGTCTCCTGCTATGCAGTCATGTATGTTTACATTATTTTACACAGACTACTACATAGCACATTCATTGTATACAGTAGTGTGAGTGATGTTTATATGGTTGGCAATGAATGGGGAGTTACATTGGATCTGTTGAAATCTGTTGGATATTGATTAAATATCCTAAATGCATTTTGGTTTTAATAAGATTTCCACAAGCAATGGGGGCAAAAATTAACCAGGTGACCTTCACGATTCCTATTATTTCTGACAACAAAGCAGCTGAACAGAACAAGTTTGTAATTACACCTTTAAAATTGGTCGGAAATCATAAAGTCACACAGTTTCTTGTCCATAATACCAAACTAATGATATTAAGAGTCCCTTTAAAGCCATCTTGATTAAAAATTAGATAATAATGTTTAGTGAATGCTCTCCACACATCATATATGTTCATCAAGTACTTTCCGTTCAAATGTACTAAGTCCCAGCCTAAACCCAATCACAAGTACTGTACTTTTGACTTATTCTGTTTTATTGTAGTAAAAATGTTTGATCATTTAGTGCATTAATTTTAAAGACCCAACATTTTTATAGTAACAGTAAAAGTGTTTTACATTGTGTACACATCAGAAAGCTGTTAGTGGACTACACCAGGCAATGTCCTACTTTTGAAAGGAGGAGTGTGTCTGTAAATGTGATCAAGCTGCCTTCAGATACTTGACTTGGTTTGCATTTGGCTCTGATTTGAACCTTTTCTGTGTAGAATTATCATATGCAAGTCTTTCACTGATACACACCTGTTAGTACTTAGGAAGGGAAGCTCACCGTCTGAGAGTTTGTGTCTCGGTCAATAGAAAAACAAAGATGGTTTATCCCAGATCTGGCTTATAGTCAGTCTCCTGTAGAAGCTTTGCATTGTTGAGATCCATCACTATCAGAGTCGTGCAACTCTTTATTATCCCTTATATTTAATCACATTAATAATAAATAAATAATAGTACATTAAATCATACTCAAAATATATAATAATAAAAAATGCAATGATTTTGAACATTCTAAGATTTTCTCTGTTTTTGATGTCTGTATAATGACTATTTGTATATTTGTACTATTTTCTCTTGGACGTGCAGCAATATCAGACGACCTGGAAGTAAGAACAAGTTGGAACAGCTAGTTCCAAGCAAGCTATTTACTAAGTTAAAACTAAACATCCTTTTAGGTTTTAAAGGGATAGTTTACTATTCCATTAAGTGCACTCACCGTGAGCAGCTTCTTGGTAATTAAAGGAGCTGTAAGCAATTTTAAGCATGTTTCCTAGTTTGCACCATTTTGCTAACTTCCAACTCCACCCTCTCTCCAAAGACATGTCAGCAAACCTTACAGCAACTTTAACACTAGTGTTTATTCCCGTAATTCAGTCAGATGTGCATTGATCTCACAGCAATTCATACATATTTTACCTCACTTGTACAAGATTTTTGCTTAATCCTAAGTTTCCAATTCGTATGAATTTTCTTTTTACAAATGACCTACACCCTGCCCCTAAACCTACCCGTCACCGGGGGTTTAAATTCTTACAAACAGCCACCTTGTAAAATATGTCTGAATTGGTTGTGAGACTGTGTTGGTTTTACAAGAGCTTTAATTAAAAAAAGCTAAGCTAAGAACATCAATGAAATGCGATAAAGCAGACGAAAAGCAAATCATCAGTAGATAGTTAAACATCTTACTTCATTTCAAGCATGGTTGGAAACATACCTCTTAGAAATTTGTTTCAAGTAAACACAGAAAGCAGGCAGCTGGATACTGTAGCAGGAATAACTCAACATGCATCTGTTTCTAAGTTATGCACTAATTGCATTTCTCTGCTCATAATTTCCATATCCCTGTGCCCTTTAGCCGATCAAGGTAAACACATAATCTAATATAAATAATTTTGCAGACTTGGAGAAGGTTATAGATCAAAAGAGAGTCGACACAATAAAGCCATCTTGGTCTAGCCCATTTATGTTCAAAAATTTCATTTCATAACAATTCCAGCTATTATTAGAGGAATAGTTCACCCAGAAATTATAATTTACTTCACACTCTTGATTTTATTCTTAAAAACGTTTTCAGCTTCTTTTTTTTTTTAATCATGCAATGAAAGACAGTGGGCTCTAAATGTAGATTATTTCATAGAGGCATGCAGGTTTGGAACAATGATTACAAAATATAATTTTTTTGATAAACTGAAGGTGTCAATTGAAGCATGTGGATACCCTGCAGTTTTGGGGACAGTTAAGGTCAGCCATAAAGACCATATCTAGGTCAGCCGAGAGTCCCCATTTTACCACCGGCAATGCTGTAATATTTCTTGATTAACCAGCTGTTGAGTGTAACAGCAGCTGAATTTAGAGCAGGCCTCTCTGGTGATGGTCATTGCACAAATATGCTTACTCAGTTCTAAATGTCCATTTGCAGAGCCTCTGGGGAAGGAGTGAACTGTAGCTCTCATGATTACAGTCTAACGGTCTGATTAGAGGGGACGACGTTACACGGAAATGAGAATGAAATTAGAGGGGATCTTCTTGCATGGAGAAGTAGATCTAATTGAAATAATATTACATTTGATCTGTGTCTTATCCAAGTGGTGGATAAGAGCAATAGAGGAGCCTTTTATATGAACATATTTATGATGAATGGCTGTAACTGTCAGATTGCATCAGTATCATCATGATTTGGACTTGTACAAAAGACTGATCCAAAACACTCAGCGCTTCTATTTAATTAACTCTAATGCTTTTCTTGGGGCCTTATGTGTACCAGATTCCTTCACTGTTCATCCAGGGTTGTCTTGAGTGAATTTGATCTGACTTTACTCAGACTTTTACAGAAAAACAGACACACATGTATGACACAAATAAATCATTTTAACGGTTGTTTTTCACAAAGTCTTCAAATAATGGCAAAGCTCTTTGTAAATGATGTGCTTGGTGGTCAGTCTGCATCATCAGATTGGTTTTTATTCATAATGGGGAACTGTCTGATTTGTTATGTCTCGTCTTTGTTCTTGTTTGTGAGTAATGGCGTCAAATTTTTTGCTCATGAAAACAAGTTTAAGATCTATACACACAAATATAATCAAAGATGTCTCTCGACATTGCGCCAGACTATTATTTAATGCAACGCGTGCCACGTTTTTAAGATATCAAGATGTCAGTGAAAAACAATTCAGTTTGTAAAATGTCTTGCAGACCTGCATTCTGTTCCATTACACATCCTGTGTAAGTGGGGTTTAATGAGGATTGTTGCCTTTTGTAGCTGCATATGAATGTAGCAGTTCAAGCTTGAATTGCTCCAATGGAAAGAAAATCTTATTATAAAATCTAGTTTATTTTAAGGTGTTATTTTGTATATAATTGTAATAAATTACATATATACACTGTATATGTAACACAGCTGGAAATATGTTGTGGTACAGTTGTATCTGCTGTGTTTGCATGCTCGACCACTTGAGGTTCTGACATTTGTCATAGCTTTGTTTGTTTCTTTGCTCCAGCAAGCACTGCTTTGTTTGGACATTTTAATTCTCCACTTGGACTCATTATGTTTAGACTGGTGAGTCACTGCATTCTGATCCATACATACCATCACCATGAACTATTCCGCTGACTCAGATTATAACATTGGCTTTGTCAAAACAAAACACACAGAGAATCTCTGAAGAAAAATACAAAAACTCAGTGGAAATGAGAATGGAAGTAGCAGTTGACAGGAATGTGTGTGTACAGTAGATATACAGTCATGGCCAAAAATATTGGCACCCTTGGTAAATATAATCAAAGAAGGCTGTGAAAATTAATCTGCATTGTTAATCCTTTTGATCTTTTATTTTCACGGTGAGAAGGAGAGTTTGAGGGCCAAAGACTCTCCAAGGACCGGACCACAGCTGTAGAATTGCAAAAAGAAAACAAAAAGGTAAATCTTGGGGTCAGAAAACCGTTTAAAGATTTTTCATAATTATCACTCATATTGTTTGGAAGGGTTTAAAGAAAACTTTGCCGAACTCATTCAAAAAACAAACTCCAGCATATTCAGTTATCAGACAAGACTGGAACTTTAAATGGGACTGACTTCTATCGTCAGATGAAACTAAAAAAATTTGCTTTTTAGCAGCACACACTCTGTTTGGTGAACACAGGGATAAAAAGCGCCCCATGTGTACAATGAAATATACTGCTGTATTTTTGGGATTGTGGGTCAATATTTCTGCTGGAAGTCATGGACATCTTGTTTAGACACATGACATTATGGATTCTATTAAATACCAACAGATAAAAAAAACAGTAAGTGACTGACTCTGTTAGAAATCTTATAATGGGTCATGTTTGGATCTTCCAACTGTACAATAATCCAAACACAAGCCTCAATAACAACACAAAAATGGGTCACTGAGCACAAAACCAAGCTTCTGCTGGCCATTCCAGTTCTCTGACCTGAACCCTGTAAAAAATGAGTGGAGTGAACTAAAGAGAAGAAGCACCAACTTGAATCTGGGAATCTAAAGGGTCTGGAGAGATTCTGGATGAAGGAATGGTCTCTAAACTCTTGTCAGGTGATCTCTAACCTCATCAGACATTATAGGAGAAAATCTAAAGCTGTTAAACTGGCAAATGGAGGTTTCAAAAGTACTGAATAACAGGTTGTCACTGATTGGCCAACGTGTATTAGAGAAAAACATTTATTTCATAATGATATTTACCCCCATTTTAAATTCTTATTATTCAGTGAAAGGTTAGATTTTTGTGGGGTTTTTTTGTGTTTTTTTTTTATTAACAAGTAACAAATCAACAAGAATTAACAATGCGGATTAATTTAATTATGCAGCTTTCTTTGATCATATTTACCAAGGGTGCCAATATTTTTGACCATGACTGTGTGTGTGTATATATATATATATATATATATATATCTTCAAAAAGTTGATTTATTTCACTATTTCCATTCAAGAAGTGAAACTTGTATAATGTATACATTCATTCCACACAGACTGATATATTTCAAGTGTTTATTTTTTTCTTTTATTTTGATAAAAGGTTGTGAAAAGGTTCAGTACTGAAGACACCTGGGGCCTGTTTCAGAAAGGAGGTTCAAACAACTCAGAGTTTAAACTTGAACTCTGAGTTGATTGACCCAGAGATTAAAAACTCAGAGTTTTCGGTTTCAGAACAGCTGATCT
>JAUMHE010000042.1:5590108-5601619 GCA_032359235.1 Enteromius mattozi
CTGTGTTTTTCTGTCAATATGGGGTGCTGTGTGTACATTAATGAGGGGAAAAAATGAACTTAAATGATTTTAGCAAAAGGCTGCAATATAACAGATTGAAAAATTTAAGGGGGTCTGAATACTTTCCGTACCCACTATAATTACAGAAAAAGCAACGTTATCCCCTCATTGGTAGAAAAAATATAATGAAGGTTTTAGTAACAAAGCTATTGTATTTATAAAATGGTGGGCAGGTGTTGAATGTTGCGCAGGTTCCCGCCTCAATAAAATTAGCCGGCAATAACGCTGTCTTTATGGTTAAAACGTGTCGCCCTTGCATTAGGATTCTGTGGGGAATCGGATATGTGTGTTTAGACGTAGGTCGGGTGTCCAGATATTGGATATGTATCAGATTAAATCCACATTTGGAAGTGGCCCCGATCGGATACGAAAAAATTGGATCTAGTGCGGATTTTTGTGTTTACACACTTGCATCAAATTCCGATCTGTGTCAGATGTGTGGCAAAAAATCTGATTTCTTGTGCCAGTGTAAATGCAGCCAAAAAGGACTGGACTGCTGCTGAGTGGTCCAAAGTTAGGTTCTCTGATGAAAGTAAATTGTGCATTTCCTTTGGAAATCAGGGTCCCAGAGTCTAAAGGAAGAGAGTGTAAAGTTAAAGTTTCCACAGTCAGTGATGGTTTGTGGTGCCATGTCATCTGCTGGTGTTGGTCCACTGTGTTTTCTGAGGTCCAAAGTCAACGCAGCTGTATACCAGGACGTTTTAGAGCACTTCATGCTTCCTGCTGCTGACCCAACTTTATGGAGATGCAGATTTCATTTTTCAACAGGACTTGGCACCTGCACACTCGCCTGACCTTAATCCCATAGAAAATCTATGAGGTATTGTGAAGAGGAAGATGCGATATGCCAGACCCAACAATGCAGAAGAGCTGAAGGTCACTATCAGAGCAACCTGGGCTCTCATAACACGTGAGCAGTGCCACAGATCGATCGACTGATCGGTTTTCATTAGTTGTCAGTTATAATCATCAAAATTAAAAGAAATAAACACTTGAAATATATCAGTCTGTGTGGAATGAATGTATACATTATACAAGTTTCACTTCTTGAATGGAATTAGTTAAATAAATCAACTTTTATATATATATTTATTTATTTATTTATTTGTTCTCACAATTAATAATAATAATAATAATATATTAACTTATCTTCTCTGTTGACAAATGCAAGAACACATTGCAGTTCAGCCAATCACATTCAGATATGTTTTCAATGGAGTATGAAACACTTGGTATCAATCATGCATTTTCCATGTGATCTCAACATGGAAAATGACTGAGTAGGCAACATGTTTCATATTTGAATAGTATATGCAAATAAAGAATGAAATGAATGCTGCAGTATAAAGTGTGATACAATATAATTTGATTTGATCATGGTGAATTCAGTGTCCCACATCCCAGCTGTCATTCCTTTTATAAGCCCCTATAAAAGCCCCTCAGTCCTTGACACACTGACATACTCAATAGGCACCAGTAGACAAGTGAGTCATGCCCTGGCAGAAGGAAAGTGTATTCTGGCATAGTTTCCAGGAGATGTCTTAGCTTTGAGAGAGGAAACATAAAACTGAAGCTCATGGCTGAAAGACAGTCCAAAGATTTATCATACCATCAGCACACTGCAAGTTTAAGCATTGCCTGAGGCCTTCCTATCAACTCATCTTGTTATTGAATGCAGTTTCCTTTAAAATCAGTTTAGACATTTCCAGGTCAATGATAATAGGTTGATTTCATTTCTTTCAATTTCATTTCAAGTATACGTGTATATGATGACACATTTCACATTTGATACAAACACTTGTGGAATTAAAGGGAATAGTTCACCCAAAAATGTAAAAATTATGTCATCAATTACTCACCCTCAAGTAGTTCCCAACCTGTATGAATTTCTTTGTTCTGTCAAACACAAAGGAAGATGTTTTGAAGAAAGGTTTGTAACCAGGCTGTTTTGGTCACTAGTGACTTCCATAGTAGGAAAAAAAAATGCTATGGAAGTAAATGATGACCAAAAACAGCCTGGTTACAAACTTTCTTCAAAATATCTTCCTTTGTGTTTGGCAGAACAAAGACATTCATGTGATTACTTCAGGTGAACTATTCCTTTAAGACTTTTACTGTACTAAATAACTTCTGTGCTGTGTTGAGGAAATAAAATGAAATCAAGAGAAGAGCTAATAATTTCCTCTAACCTTTTGACATTGAGTTATGATGCAAACATGGTCACCCATAAAGGTCGACCCCTGTCATCACCCTGTTATTACTGCCTTGCAGGTAAACTGACATTAGTTCACCATCTTTTCCCCTTTGAAGTGTGACCAAAGACATCTTATCAAAGGCTTTGCTGTTGTAGCTTCAAACACTAAGATATCCTAGAAGAATCATCAAAACGGAGGTTAGAAATAACTAGTTGTCTGACCATAATCTTCATCAAACGCCTAATAAAAGTAACAGAAGTTGTGTTGCTGTTGTTGGTTTGTTCCATAAATGGAAATGTCAGGTCAGCCCCAAGGTCTATAGACACCAAGCAACAATTTGGTTCAATAAACTTAATATGAATGAATGGCTTTAACCGACATGAGAACTCGCATACCATAAATGTGTCACAATTTTTAAAAGACTGCTGTTGTTTTGGTTGACACATAAAATTATTATTTTGCTATGCCAGTGAAAATCAGATAAGGAATCTGGAATCAACTCATTTATTTATGTATTCCTGTATTTGATCATTTCATAAACCTTACAGCAAATAAGAAAAAAATTATAAAATTTTCACGTCAAACAGGCAGAATTTTAGTGTTAATGTGAACAGACCTTTTTTTTCTTTCTTTTTGAAATTCAGTGTTTTCATTTATATTTAAGTAGCATATAGGTTACAACATACAAAAAAGTATCAAACAACTACTACCCCACAACCTCCCCCTTGATAGAAAGGGGGTAATGAGGGGGTGTTCATAGTTGAACTAAAAGCAAACTGTTTGATAGCATGTTAATAGCATGTTAATTAAATAACATTCAACCTTTGCTGTTGTCTACTTGCTTTGAAAGACAAAAGTGATCTGCAACATGTCCTTCAAATATTTGATTATGGATAGATAGATGATTACAGACTTTATTGGCAAACCCCCCCCCCTCACATCTCACATCTCAACCTGTGCAATTTAATTACTCTCCCACAGGAGCCCCTTCCTGAATCCTGCCAGAGTCTCTTCCTTTGGGGATCAAAATGTTTTTTCCACATTCTAGACCTTTCACTAAATTCCTCCAAAGGAGTCCATGTGGATTTCTTTAGAGGTGCATCTGTTAAAACCCCAAATTCTCTCAATTTGTAAGTGAGAATATTTTATCCTTTCCTATTCAGCGTGCATTGTGCGATATCAGTCTTTGTCAAGTGTTGCAGGTTCAAACCTATTCTTCTGTAAACAGTTAAGAGCAATAATGTATTAGTAGATCATATCCGGCCCACCCCAACCATGTTTAATAAGTTTCCGAAATATTTCAATCATAAAGTGTAAAACAACTGTTCTGGAAGCACAGCTGAATAAATCTCAGTTTATCACCCTGTGGTGGACAGGCTGCTCTACAGCAGATGTTAAATGATAATAGGTCTGTTACACTATTTAGTGATTCATTGGTAAGTTTATGTCCAATTTGATGCCCAAGGAACATCTCACGCCTCTTACCGATTTCACTGGGAAGAACACTGGAAAGAAGTGTCCATTGTTTATAGGAGGTGGTTGTTTTGAAAGGAATTCTTCGAATGTGTTGTACAGCTGTTGGGTTAATTATGTGAGCAGGTTTGTGTTTTAGTCATTACTGGTGCTACAGGTAGCTGTTATATAATCCTGCACTTACAGTAGAGCATTTTATGCGCTTAGCATCTGTTTGCGATCTGAGCCAGACATGTTGAAAATATGTTACACAGTGTAATCTGGGGTATCTGGGATAATCCTGATTTATATTCTCTCTTTGACCTGAGAGGTTTTCCAGGCACCGGGGTTCAACATTTGCATCAATTTTTATTTTGTTACCTCAAAAGTCAAAGCTGTAAAAAGTTCTCATTATTTCCAGCTCAATTTGTGTTATCTTTTAAAAGTTGCCTATAGTTTAGTCAGAATCACTTCTATTTTGGTGTCCCCTTTCTCTTTTTATTCCAGGGATTTTATTAATGAACATTCTAAGATATTCTCTTACATATGCGACAACCTGGAAAGAAAGGTCTTCATTTCAGTGCCATTCCACAGATGGTCTTCATTAAAGTGTCTTAATCACAATACCCAGGTTCTCCTTCCATCTCTGGAGACTGGATTTGTGAGAAAGGAAACCCCCCTAGAGGACACAGACTAATGTAAGACCTGGATAAGGTTGAACAGATCTCCATAATTTTGCAATGCCTCTATCCTGTAAAAAATAAAGTATGTGCCAGGGCATGTTTGGTTCAGTGCGCAATCACATCCAGTAGTTTCCACATACCTCTGCCATGATTTCTGTAGTACACACAGTTCTGTGATTTACTGTCATCTTATATCACAATAATCAAGACCAGGTGTTATGTTGAAACTGGCAACATGTTATTTAGCTCTTGCAGGAAGCAGTTCATTAACAAAAGTGGGGCAAAATGCATTTGCGAGTAAACTCAAGTTTGCCCTCCTCATACTACAGTTGAACAATAAAGTCTCATATAAAGATTCAAAGACTGTTATGAAGGGCTAGTTCAGCGCAGAAGTTCTTTCCTGCCTGCTGAAGACAGATGTGTCAGTGAAGAGATCGTCTTACCTTGTTTGCGGAAAGACTGCATGTGCTCATTCTATTTCAGATTTATTTGTTTTTTATTCTGGGCATGATTAACAGTATTAATCTCGAAGGTATGATGAATATTTCCTAAATCAACTCTGTATAACAGATAAGTCTGCACACTGAAGTAGTGCTGTGCATTGGTCGGTGAATCATTTTTGTAAAGCTTGATTACGCGACTTAGATACGCAGTGTTTCCTACAGTTTAGCTGGATAAATATTGACTCAGCTGAAATGCATTATAAGAGCATTTGAGGAACATCAGAACAGTTTAGTCTTTGTCTTACTTTAGACTGCAGAATACATTGTGTCAACACAAGAAGAATTGCTTAATGCGTGTAATTCTTTGCAATTTTTAAATGTCTTCTCTCTGTTTATTCTGGGTAAACAAGTAAAATTAGTGTATTATCAGGTGGATTTCCAGAAAGAAGTAGCTCTGTGGCACTTGTTTAAGTGCTCTGACCAGCCAACACAGCAACACTGACTCAACCAATGGAAATGTTCAAATAACCCATCCAATAAAGTACATTTTTGCACATTTGCTACACCCAAAATGTCACATTTTTCCATTTGCAATTATAAGTATATGCTACAGTACTTCTAACAATTTGGGCTTTTCTTCTTACAACTGCAGGTTATCTCACAATTCTGAATTACTGCAATAAAAGAAGAATTGTGAGATGTTGTAACATGAGACCCAAACCCAGAACAGTTTACTGACAAAATGATGAGTGCCAGAGGCAATATCTAAGGAGGTGAGTATGCAGCGGTAACAGTCGATGTCAAAATGGTGACCGGACAAAAATTGAACTAGTTAATGTTTCTTTTGTGGCGACGCAATGATAAGGTATGTGTTTTCAGGGGCATGATTACTAATGTGGATAAAGTGTGGAGCATGAAGAATTCTGGGTTCTAGTTAGTGATCCTGAAATTAGAGGGATTAGGATCACTGAAGGAGAGTGGAGGTGGAGCCTGGTGTATCCGTGACAGATAAATTTTAGAATTATGAGGGGAAAAAGTAAGAATTGTAAGATTTATCCCATGGCAAAAATAAGGTTCTGTAACTACTGGTGCAGAAATTGAACTTCTTATCTTAAATGCTTTTTTAAACAATTTCTTTATAGGCTGTAGTATAAAGTAACTGTCAGTATGTTGAGGTGTCTATGGTTTTCCATGCTTTGTCTGGATTCTAGCAATAGTCCAGCTGCACACAGCAGGTTGGGAGGCTGTTTATTATACAGTCTTGTCCATGTGGAGTCCCTGGGGATCTAGGCCAAAACGGCAAGACAAAAGCTATTTGAGAATTCAGGGAAATGGCCTATAAACCTGAATGCTAGAGTTTAATAGTGACACACTGAAAACCACATAGTCTGCTCTACAGAAAGACTGACTAAAATAGCACCTCTTATATCTGTCTTGTCAGTGCTTGCCTTCCAACTCTTTTCTTTCTCAGATATGCCCTTTAAATGTCCATCAACTGCCTTTTTTCATTAAAGCTGAGAAGGTTGGAAATATTTCAAGAGTCATGGCAATAGCAGATGTGATTAGCTGTTCATTTCAGGACTCATAGTTTGTTTTGCATGCTTTGACAAAAATGTATGTAATATATTCCTTAATTAGAAATATGACAATGTAAATAAAAGCTACTTTACCCATTATAGGATCATTGTCTCACAGTTTTCATTTTAACATATGTGGTCAGATCACCAGGGAAAATAAACAGAATGTCATTGTCTAGGGGATGTTGTTTATTATTAGTTGTATTCTACAGGTCGGTCTTCAGCCAGATGGTCAAACAGGGAAGTCTGGTAGATCATTTGCTGATCCAAGACCAGATTTACTCTTTCATTTTCAATGAATAAAGCAAGGAAACTGATCTGGGAGCAGCATGAATGTGCAGCTGACACTTTTTGATTAATGCAGGGAGAAATGAAAAACACATTTCAGTGATTAAAGATGACAAAAATGGAAATGTAGAATCTGGTAAAATGTTGTAAATCACTGAGGATAGAGAAAACAGGTGCTAGTTTTTATATATATATATATATATATATATACACATCTGCCACAGGTGCTGTGGGTAATACTTGAGAAAATGTATTCAAAATGTAAAAAGGTAATGTCATACTCACTAATAATGAATGCTTTGTACTTGTTATTTTATTTGACATTTACAGCTTGATATGATTTAGAATATATTTTTTAAAAGTACAATTAATATGCTGAATGAACACCAGTGTTTTCCTACAAGTATCATGAAGATCTCAATTGCCTGAAACAAAGCTTTTTCCAGCACCTGAAAGGTATTTGCAAGGATATCATGCATATACTAGGTCTTTAGGTCAGTTGGATGTCAGAGGAACTACCGCTCAGGGACAACTGGTAACATGTGCTAACCAGGTGGGTTGGCCTGCATTGTATACTGTAGATTCATTGTTGAATGGTAGCTACATTCGCTTTCAAAACAGTGTCTGGAAAAACAGGTGCAAGTTTTGATGCTTCCACTACACCAAAATATTATTAATCTAATAAAGTGTGTGCACACCCTTCAAAGCTAATTTTAAATTATACCAACAAAGGTCTTTGATTATAATCTTATCAAAGCACCTTTGGCCTTACAACCTGTAAACATGTTTTGTCTTCAGCCTCCCTGTTATTAAATTTAATCGTCTCAGACATAACAAATTTACAACAAGCTTAAAGTAAGAATTACATTTTTAAAGTGTTTTCCGGTCCTCAGACATAAAAAAAAGTATTAAAGCTTCAATTTAAATGCACACTTTCCAAAGATATATAAGTTCATCTTTATACAGGGGAAAAAGTGTACTTTATTAATTTACTATTTAATTTATTCTATGTAATTTACTTTAGAACTATTTTCAGTTAGTAAATTTCACAAATTACACATTTAATTAAACTTTTTAATAGAAAGACTGAAATTTCTTTGTAAATATTTTTGCAATTTTTTTTTTAATACATATTGTATATTTACTTGCTTTTCATTCAGAATTTATATTATCAACACCTGACAGATTTTAAGATGGATATACATGTACATGCATATATGTACAAAAATGTATTACACATGCATAAACACACATATTTGTATGGGTTAAATATGTGTTAATATATGAAATTGTTCCAGTTTTTAAAAGGTTTTGTCTGTTTAATTTCATAAGATAGTAATTTTATAAATTCAAATGTAATATATATATATATATATATATATATATATATATATGTATGTATACATACATACATACATATAGATATTGTTAACAAATAGTTTACTTAGGATTCCACCTTTAGTATTTCTGCAATAAAACTAAATGTGTAGATTATGCTACCCATAGCCTTAGAGCTTCGTCATACTGTAGTTTTGGAAAATTGAGGTTGACTCATGCTTAATAAGAGCCTGTTCATATGCAGTGTGTATCAAAGGCAATGGAGGATGAACTCCCAAGTCTGCTCCAGGTGCACTATTTCATCTGACCACAGCAGAAGTATATTAAAAGACCATTCAGCATGACTGTGGTGTATGACTGGTCTATGGCAAAGCATGAGACTTTTTTCAAGAGAGGCCTGTTTTTATAACCACTCAGTAAGTTGTTGTTGAAAGATTCTGACATCAGGTTCTTTCACTGTGTTTAGAACTTATTCTGCCATGAAATGAATGACATGTGGAGGACACAGAACATTAAATGACCATAAGCTGAGCATGTTGTTTAAAGAATGCTTAAATGTGCGCTCTGAGAAAACCAGTCACTGTGGAATATTTTCTTCTTGTAGTCTCATTGCATTTGACATATTAAAAAAAAGTGTCCTTTACAAAATGCACACTATGTTCTTCTTGGATTGGTAAGATCTTATTGCCTTTTGAATAGAAATATTATTTTTGTTCTTGCTGAACAAAAATATTATCTTATTTTAGTTATTTATTAGTATAAGATAGTCATTAAAAGTCATCAAAAAATAAAAAGTCCTTTATTCTACTACTATAAATTATTTATTGTTGATAAAATCGCCATAAGCAAACGAATGAGAAAAGAACTATTTAAATGGGATGATCTCCCTAAAGAAAGTCCCTTTCTTAAACATGGTTAATTACATTTTGTTTTGGATTCTTGTCTTATCATGATCACAATCTATTCAATACCTCTGTTTCCATCACTGAAGATGACTGCATGTACGTACATATCATTTTCAAACAGGTGTGCTTTCTGCTTGAAATGACATGAAGTGATGTATGGAATCTCCCAAGTGGTCAATAACATGGGCAGAAGCTTGTGACCTCTGCCCTTGCCAGCCCCCTGCATTTTCTTCTCTAAATGCTTCAGGGTGCCTTGTGAACTCAGGGGACTTCATGCATCAGTTTAGAGTACACAGGGTATGTGTATATGTGTGTGTGTGTGTGTGTTTGTGAATGGCATGGAGAACTAGTGTCCAGAAGGGAAATAACAAGGCTTTGAACTCTGTGTAACCTTTACTTATACAGAGCCGGAACCTTTAAGAGGCAAACAGCATGGAAAAATCACAGTGGGGAGATGCAGTCATTTCAAACCTACCGTAAACAACATGTTCTTGTTTGTAGATACTGACTAGGTTTTAATCCAGAATTGACATTAACCCTTAAATGGGGTTCCTGGTAAAAAATAAATAAATAAATAAATAAAAAACAACAACAGCAACAAAACACTGCCCTTTTAAAATGTGTTTGTAAATCTCTCATTTTGCTATATTATATATATATATATATATATATATATTTAATAACACAAGGTTTGTATTTCTTTTTGGAACTAATAGGTATAGTAGGCCTTAATTATCTGAACTTATGCGCTTCCAGTAAATATGTATTAGGCTACTCAAGCAGGTGAACAAAAACGATTGCATCTCATTTATAGCCTAATGAGACATGTAATAAAAGAAACCAAAACAAAAGTCAGCATTTTCTCTAATGCGATATAATTGACAAGCATACAAGCATATTCTCTCCCATCTAACATGAAGGGTTAATGCACTACCTTTTTGCCTGGGCGGTGTGCTTTTCAGCAGCTCCTCGTGTCGTCCAAAACATTACTTTGAGGAACGCGTGTAAAAGGCTCACAGTCGGTCACTCCCCCGAGCCCTGCGTTCTTTGCGCAGACGCATCCACGCGTGCCACCGCCAGCTGAAAGTTCCATTCTCACGTTTCTAACGGAACGCGCAGCTTCACAGCTGGATTGCTCTTCTCTTTCTTTAAAAAATTTAGTGATTTATACTGTTTTGGCGTTTCCCCTTATCAGAAAACAACCAGTTGGATACATATGGACTACGAAGAGAAACGACAAGAAACAAAAAGTTGATACCTGAATGAAAACATTTTCAGCTTTTCATCATCAGTGGAGAATTTGCTGCCTGAAGTAAATGGACTATCACATGATCCTTGGAAATGCAGTTTTGAAGGGTTATGTGGACCAAAATCATGCCGGATTGTAAATGGAATGATCTCCTGTTAACAAAGTTAACATAAGGTTTGCTCTTTCCCTTTTTTGAGTGAACTCGTTCAATATTTCAGCTGAGCTCCCTTACTTATTTTATGCAAGAATTCAGTTGTTAGCCTACCCTTACTAAAATTAACCATGGTTTTATAGTAAAAGTGTAGTAACCATTTATTTATTTATTTATTTGGCGTATATCACAACTCCTATAAACAGATTTACTACAAACCATTGTTAGACTATGGTTAGTGTAGTGAAACCATGGTTACTATAGTTTATCTATAAGCTAGTTATCGTTTAACTATTGTAACCATGCTTTTTTTTTTTTTTTTTTTTTTTTTTTATTAAAAATAATTTTTAATTTTATAATATGAAATTAATAATAAACTTTGACATTTAAAACCAATTTCTTTATTTCAAGTTGCAATAAATGATTCACCAAGATTTTGTTATATTAAAAGTCACGGGGGGAGTGTTGACAGTATTTTGTTCAGCTTTTGCGTCTTTCTGCAGTTTAAGGTGTTTGCTGCTGTGGAGCTGAAGATGGGTCGCTTTTATGCTCAGGTTTTGTTGATGCTGGTGATGGTAGCACTGCCTGTAGTAGTACGGTGTTGCCCACGGTCATGTGCTTGCCAGCAGCCCGCAGAGGTGCACTGCACGTTCCGCGCCTTGCTCACGGTGCCTGCTGGCGTGCCCAAACAGGTGGAGCGGATGAATTTGGGGTAAGAATGACTGTGTCGTGAGTTCATTATTCTTAGACATTGATTTTTTTTTCTTCTTTGTTTTCTGATATGATCTTTCTTAAAAGAACACTTTAGCACACCCACTTCCAAAAATGATTTATCTTGTAAAGATTATCATACAGGTCATCGAAACATGCTGAAACTGGGTCTCATTTCTGGTTGTTTTAAGACATTTAATCCAAGTGGGTTCATTTGTAGGTTAGTGGGAATTTCCCTTGATGATGTTAAATGCCAGGGATATTTCGACCGTTTTACAGGTGACCTTCAGCTATTCAGGAAGTTTAGGACTCTCCCAGGAAGGATTTGAGATGGTACTTTGGGGAGACAGACTAGTTGTCACACTTTTCCCACTATTTCTACTTCAAGAGTTCGCGCTTCCTCATAATCGAAAGGGGTAAGGTTTAGCAGGTTTGGCGTGCTGTCCGGGGGGGCGAGCC
>JAUMHE010000042.1:5601719-5640423 GCA_032359235.1 Enteromius mattozi
AGCCTGCGGCGGAGGCTGTGGAGGTAAGGGGAAGGGGCGGGCAGCCTGCAGCGGAGGCTAACTAAATGAATCAATGAACTTAAAATGTGTGAGAGGGTGCGTGGAATACGTTACAAGACCGAGGAGAAGTGAAGGGAATGTCGTGCTGGCGTCATGATGCGTGGCTTGCGAATGACGTCATCGGGCGGCGCCGGCCGGTTCCGCGCTACCTAGCTGCTTCGCTACCTCGCTGCTTGCAGTTAAGAAGCTGCAACGCTGGGCTCCGCTGCCTCTGGCTGGGGAAAATGGCGGAAAGGCCGGCGAGTGGTAGCGATGAGGACTCTCGCACTCGTACTGCCCTGGCGGACAGCGCGATGAAAAGAATCGAAGAGCGGGCGGGCAGGCCTCGAATGGAGCCTCGGTCTCTCGTGGGGCAGTTGTGGGTTGTTGAAGGTAGGCTGAGGAATCTGGTTCTCGCGGAAGTAGCCAGTGAGTTGAAGGAAGACGATGCGTCTTCGGTCATGTGATTCCGAAGAATGCGCAAAAAGGCGAGCTATGGGAGGAAAGAGGACGGGCTATTTATAGTGGGCGGAAAGGTTCTGATTGGACGGGAGAAATGAGGAGGTTGATTGGCAATGCGATGCCAGCCGTGATTAATCGACCACGCTTCTCTCAAAATAGTTTATTTGCAAAAACTTCACATAAAAACATAACTTGTTAGTTACTTACAGAGGTACATTTCTACTGTTATTGCCCCAAAAATTTAAGATTCAGTTCACTGAATTGTTGTCACAATGCAATATACCTGTCATCAGACTATGTTTTTTAATAAAATTAAATAAAATTAGCAAAACGATTATGATGAACAAAATCATGTATTAAGCAACAAGGTAATATGCAATGAACAAATAAGAGTTTTACATTTAAGACATTAAAAAAAAAAAAAAAAAAATTAAAACACATAGGACAACTTGCCATGAAAAAGTATGAAAAATACAAATGTCCTGAGAACAAAGTTCAAACTGTAAATTAAGCTTAGTTGAACCATGTATGTAAGTATTGTTTTATTGTGTTTACCCAACAGTAGTTCCAAAGATATTATATTCACTATGTTAACTTCACTTTTAAATTATTTAATTGTAACAACTAGGCATTTGAAATCAATCAATACAATACAAACCAATATGAAAAACATATAGCCTTTTAAAAACATGCTCTGGTCTGCCCATTAAAATTGAAATCATTGCATAACTAACCTTAATCTTATTGACCCCTTCATTCAGGTTTAATTCTATACATAGAATAACTTACAGCTCTTTCGCTGGGTTACGAAAACTGGAGCTTCTTTTAATGCATGGCAATGATGTGCATCAAATTCCTGATGGAACATTCCATGACCTCATATCCCTTCAGGTACTGTCAGCTTTTTCTTTTGAAAATTCATTATTTCTGCATTTCTTTTGTTGTACTACTGTTTGGCATGACACTATATATATTTACGGAACAACTACTGAAATGAAATAACATGAGTTAAAATGCCTCTTTTTTCACAGATGCTGAAACTAAGCTATAATAAACTGAAGGTAATTAGCAGACAGACCCTTGTGGGTCTCTGGAGTCTCACTAGGTTGCACCTGGATCACAACAGACTTGAGTTCATCCACCCCGATGCATTCCAAGGCCTCACGTCTCTTCGCCTTCTCCAACTGGAGGGCAATCAACTTCAGCAGCTCCACCCAGTCACCTTTTCCACTTTTTCTATTCTTGGACACTTCCCAGTTTCCACCCTGAAACACTTGCACCTGTCTGATAATTTACTGACCACTTTGTCACAGAGGATGCTAGCAGGCATGCCCTACCTGGAGAATCTCTCCCTGCATGGGAACCCTTGGACCTGTGACTGTCGCATGAGGTGGTTTAAAGACTGGAATAAAAATTCACCAGGTAATTATCATAATTATTGACGATCATGTTGCTGTTGATATGTTGTTTATGATTATACTGAACTCATAATAGTAAAATTGCAGAACTGTTACAGAATGGTTATCACTTTATTTTGTCTTAATGAAATTCCACTTACTGTACTTAGACCACCCCTCTTTCTTTTCCAGGATTGCTGAAATGTAAAAAGGACAAAGCCTATCCAGATGGTCAGCTATGCCCTATGTGTTTCTCTCCAAAACAACTAAAGAAGAAACAGCTCCAGGAGTTGGAGAAACCCACTTGCAATAGTCCCACCATCAGCACAGCTCACAGAGCCATTTCCCCAGAGGACACAGAAAGTGACCTCTTGACGATTGATGAATTTCGTCAACCCCTTGGCAACATTTCCCTGGGCCTGTCAGATGAACATGGACATCAAGTAGACCTGGAATGCCTTGTCACTGAGCCAAGAGAGCTGACTAGCATAGGCTGGGACTATGTTAACCAGTATCAAATAGCAGCAAATGTGACTCTGACATTAGATTTAAAGTGTCCAATTGACAGGTCCAGTTATGAGAGGTTATGGAGGCTGATTGCCTATTACAGTGATGTTCCAGCCCACCTTCGAAGAGAAATTATGTTGAGTAAGGAACCTTACACAAGTTTCAGATTTCGGCAAGATGCTGAAAGGGATGCTCTTTACTATACAGGAGTAAAAGCTAACATAGCAGCTGACCCACCCTGGATAATGCAGTCATCAATGGACCTTCAGCTAAACAGACTTCAGTCTACAAGTAAAAGTGTTAGACTAATTCTCAGCACCCAGGTTACAGAGGTTATGGAAACGGAATCTATAAGACAGCAGAGTAGGAGCTGGGTTGTAATTGAGTCCAAGAATGACACTAGAACAATGCAGGCTGCTGTCGTGGGAAGGCCTGCTGAGATAAACTGTTCCATACATAGCTCAGGGAACGAGTCAGTTAAATGGATGCTACCCAACGGCTCTACTTTAAAAACACCTTTTAGCAATGGTGATAATAGGCTTGCAGCATCAAGTGCTGGTCTTCTTAAAATCAAGACTGTGGATCATTCAGATTCAGGAGTGTACTACTGTATTGCACAGGTTTCAGATGACCTTACCATCCTCCCTTTTCGCCTAACAGTGGAGGAATCCTCCAGTCCACCTCCTGGAGGTGAAGGAGTAACAGAGCCAGTTACAGGATTCACAGATGGAGCTTTTTTCCTACCATGTGTTGCCACTGGATCCCCTGACGCTGATATACACTGGATTCTCCCTGATGGTAACATTATAAACAGGTGGGTAAACATATCCAGGATATTTGTGGCTCCAAATGGATCTCTGATTATTCAACACAGTCAGCTTTCAGACAATGGATACTATAAGTGTGTAGCAGGAAATCAGCATGGGATGGATACTTTGGGCACAAAAGTAATAATATCAAGGCCACCAGGTTTACTCCCATTAAGGAAGTACTCTAGTAGCCCTCAGCCTGCTGAGGGAGTTTCAACCCAAGTCCTTGTGACGAACGACATGGAGTCTTCTGGGGATAATGAACCTGAAGAGTTTTTAGAGAAAGTGCTTCCTAGGCAAGTGGACTTACACAATATGCGGCGGGTCCCAAGTGTGGGAATAAGGAGAGGGCATCCATTTAGGAACACTTGGAGACGCCCTGTCACACCAAGGAGGAGAGTAGGAAGCCCAGTAGTGGATAGGGTTAACACTGTAGAGTCAAGAAGAAAAATGAGTGTGTCAAACAACCAAATAGACCCAAAGCGCTGGGCAAGCATTTTGGCGAAAGTTCGCAGTGGTGGAACTAGTTTAAAAACAACTACTCCAAACTATGTTCAGACCAGCACAAACAAAATACAGGAGACGGAGACTGCCTGTACAAAGAAGTCAGAAACAACTAACAAGATTGAAGGATCATCTGCAGAAGGTGCAACGATAGAGGGCACCAGGGCACCAGTAAAGGATGTGTTGTACTCAGTCACAATGTCACAGATGCCCAATGAGGCTACTGAGTACAACTTGGATATAAGAGCTCTGGATTCTGAGGATTCGAGACATGTTATATACCAGATAGCAGCTCCTGAAACAGATCCAAATTTGTTTACAGTTAGCACATATATCACACAACCCACAGTGGGACCACAGATGACCCATTTTACTTTGGGAAATTGGGAAGTTTCAGAAGAAGCTTCAGAGAACACTGTGTGGAGCACAGCATCATATGGAACCCATTTACAGGAAAACCAAAGCCACACAATGGATGGTGGCAGGGTAACTGAAGCAATTCAAAAGTCTGATGGTGAGGAAGATGAAGAACACAGAGTTTTGCAAAACCCTGAGATTGTGGAAGGGGTTTATCAGGGAAGGATGGATCACAGTGTAGCATCGACCACAGCTAAAACTGTCACAGAACCAAGTCCAGAAACTGCTGTGTACTCTTTTACTGAAATTCTTACTACAATTAAGCAGGGACCACAGACCCTACAAAAGCATATAACTCTGAAGAACCATAATGTCTCAAAAATTCCACTGCTTCTTACTGTGACACCAACCACCAAACCCACTTCAGGACATAAAGCAACCTTCACTAATTCATTTAATGCCTCTTCCTCACGTGCTAGGAACTCATCCAGTTTGAGGAGGAGGAATGGTGGAAGACGAAGAAAGCCTAATCGAATTAGAACTAAGACAAACAATTCTAAATCATCAGTATATGTCACAAATGTCACCACACAGCCCACTTCAGCTTCAACTGTAGAGGTTACAAATGGGTTTTCAGTCATTACTAAGACAACTGCCTCCTCTAAAACTAAAATAGAAACACCTTCATGGGCCAAAAGTGCAGGAGCCAAGATGAATATTACTGTTCCATTAAATGTAAGCCAACCACCATCACTAGGCAAAATGACTCATGAAGAGAACACAGATCCATTATACAGTGGTAGGAATAACAAAATCCATACATCCAAATCCCAAGAAAATGTATCTATGACAAAGGACAGACACTCATCTGATTCTAAGCCAGCTCAAGAACTTAAAAAAACTGCAGTAGTACCAGTTTCTCCATCAATATTCAGTAATTTTGGAAGAGAACAAGATACGGCAGCTATACAGAAAGAGAACAAATCTACCCTGTCCCCCCATATTGCAAATCCTTCTGTAAAAGCAGACGTTCATAAGTGGTTTACAAGCATTCATACCCCTGCAGCTAAAAACTCTGAACAGACTCAACAGGGAAAAATTACAAGAGACCCCAGCTCAATCCCAACATCAGACAGCTCTCATGCACAGTTAGAAGAGCTTCCAGTTGCAAGCCCAGATAAAACAAACAACCAATATAACCCCACAGAGACTGAAAACATTCTGTCTTACAAAGAGCTTGAAGGAAGGTTTACCGTGAGGCCATTCACTTCATCTTCCCCAAGCACCCAGAATGAAATCCTTAAAAATAATTTGGATATCCAACATGGTTCAGCAACAGCAGCCACTACAATTTTTGAGGCGGCCCAACAGAGTTCACAGGTTTCAACAGGCAGCCCCAAAATCTCTCCAGTATTAGTGCTTGCAACAACAAATCCAAGCAGGCTTCCAACTGCTAAAGATTCTTCTTTATCCATGAATCCTTGGGCTCCATTAGAAAATTCTGATCTGCCACCAGTTACAAAAGAAAACATTATTGCCACGACAATAACTACAACAACTCTGAAATCTTCTACAGTGCATACCAATTTGTTTTACCCAAATACACCCACGTCTGCAAGCATGCTAGGTGAACAAGACAGTGCTAATCACATTCCAGAGAGTGACAAAGCCATATTTGTAACCCCAGGCAAAGAAACTATTAGTAAGGTAGAACTTAGCAGAACAAATATCAGGGCAGGACCTCCAGTCACACAATTTCCTTATCAATTAGCCAGTGTTTCTGAGGAAACAGTATCTCAAGAATTAGAAGAAGACATCCACAAAAAGACCACTACAAAAACACCCACGACTCAACCACTTCACTCAACTTTAACAGTTTCTTCACTCAAGAAAAAACTTACTGGTAGGCCAGGTGTTCAGGGTAGAGGAAGCTCTTTGATACATTATGCCACATCAGGAGGACCTCAACAAAGACCAACAGCAGTGCCTGAGGGTAGTGGCAAGCCTCGGATCATCAGCACAGACATTAGATCAGTAACAGCACATGCTGAGACTGATGCCTATTTGCCTTGTGTTGCTGTGGGGAAACCAAGTCCCTTCCTTTCATGGACTAAAGTGTCCACAGGTAGGAAAAGATATGGTTTATCATTATTTAACAATATTACAATTATGTTTTCAGTACTTTGTTGACACATGCATGTAGAAGTATATTCTGTACAAAAATTTTCAATTTATATCCGCAGGAGCAAGTGTAACTCAGAATACCAGGGTTCAACGATTTGAAGTCTCCTCTAATGGTACACTCATAATTCACAATGTACTTCCTCTGGACCGGGGCCAGTACCACTGCAGTGTCCAAAACCAGTATGGAGAAGATAAAATTGTCATTAATTTAATTGTTCTGGCTGAACACCCCAGAGTGCTGCAGCCTCGCTATAGTGAAGTCACAGCATACCTTGGAGAAACTGTTGCATTTGAGTGTCAGTCCCAAGGGTTTCCTCAGCCTCGGATCACCTGGGTCCTACCTGATAGAGAAATGGTACATTCTAGTGGACCTACTCAAGCCAATCCTGAAAACAAGGTCTCAGTCTTACCTAATGGCACGCTGCACATGAAATCGGTCAGTCACATGGATCGAGGAATTTATAAATGCATTGCAAGCAATGCAGCGGGTGCTGATACCATGTCTGTGCGGCTGACTATTACGGCTCTGCCACCCATAATTCAGCAACCAAGACATGAAAATCTCACTCTTCCTGAAGGAAGCACTGCATTTTTGAATTGCACTGCCAGGGGTGCCCCTCCACCTTCTATTAGCTGGATTACCCCTGATGGAATGCAGCTCCGTCCTTCACAGTTCATCAATGGACGTAACTTGTTTGTATTCCCAAATGGGACACTCTATGTTCGTAGTCTCTTTCCGACAGATGCAGGGAGGTATGAATGCTCAGTAACCAATGTGGTTGGCACTGCACGGAGGACCATTATTTTGACTGTAAAGAAGTCCATGATATACTCAAGAGCCAAGATTACATTCTCTTCGCCTCATAAAACAGATGTGGTCTATGGAGGCAGGTTGCACCTGGACTGTATTGCATCAGGAAATCCAGAACCCAGGATCATCTGGAGGACTCCATCAAAAAAGCTTGTGGATGCTCACTACAGGTAATATAAAAACTTCACTGAAGCACATCTCATTTGCATTCTAGGTTTACACTCTTTAGAAAAATATGCTACTGCTTTCCTTTCTCTCTGCATTTCTCTTGCTCCTTAAAGCATGCACTTAGACCGTTTTCATAACTTTGTGTCTTGTTTTGACTGATGAGACATGTTACTGACATGCAAATCAAAGACTTTAACTGCTCTTCAAAAAGAAGGGCACATCTGGTTATGAAATTGCAAGCATCAAAGAGTGCAACACTACAAAAAAAGCATAGCATTAGTAACATTTTACATTACGGTGCTCAAATTACACATTAAATAGTAACAATAATCATAATGATAATATGAATGTCTTTTTTTATATTTCAGTTATGATCAAAGGATAAAAGTGTCTGCCAACGGTACACTATCCATCATATCTGTGACAGAGAAAGATGATGGTGAATACCTCTGTGTTGTCCGCAACAAAGTTGGGGATGATTTTGTGCCCTTTAAAGTCATCGTCCTGGCAAAACCTGCTAAAATTGAGCAGAAGACAAAGTCTGATAAAAAGGTAATGTATGGAGGAAACCTAAAAGTTGACTGTGTGGCCTCTGGACTACCAGACCCTAAAATCCAGTGGGCACTGCCTGATGGCACAATGATCAACAATGTTGTGAAGTCTGAACGTAATGTTGGCAGTCGAAGTCGCAGGTATGTTGTCTTCGACAATGGAACCCTCTTCTTCAATGAAGTAGGGATGCATGAAGAGGGCGACTATACTTGTTATGCCGAGAACCAAGTTGGAAAAGATGAGATGAAAGTGCATGTAAAAGTAGTTGCAGATGTTCCCATGATTGCTAATAAGACAAATGATGTAATCAGGGTCCTGTACGGAGAATCTGTCTCTCTGCAATGCAGTGCCAAGGGTGAACCAACACCACTTATACTGTGGTTTTCACAGACTAATAGAGCCATAACTTCAGGTTCAGACAAATATTTTATACATGATAATGGGACTCTAGTCATTCAGAAAGTTCAGAGATTTGATGGTGGGAACTATATATGTCTTGCCAGGAACAGTGCTGGACAGGATCGCAAAGTAACCAGAGTAGAAATCCTTGTCTCTCCACCTGCGATTAATAGCCTCATTGGTACCACAAACTCAGTGAGGGTTTCTAGTGTGAGAGATCAGCGCAAACTGATTGACTGTGAAACCACAGGTACCCCTGTTCCACGTGTCATGTGGGTTCTTCCAGAAAATGTTGTACTCCCTTCACCATATTATGGCAGTCGAATGACAGTACATCGCAATGGCACTTTAGATATCCGTTCAGTGAGAATGACCGATGCAGGCCAGTTAGCCTGCGTTGCTCGTAATGAGGGAGGCGAAACAAGGCTTGTCGTTCAGCTTGATGTAAAAGATATTTTAGAGAAGCCAAAACTTAAGAGTCCTAAAATGGAGTCACTCTTACTGACTGTAGGCAGGACTATTAATCTTAACTGTTCAGTTGATGGGTCACCAACCCTACACGTGACTTGGATCCTTCTAAATGGCTCTCCACTACCGAGTGGTGCACAGTTCAATAAATTCCTCCACAAGTCCGATGGGACTTTGGTCATTAGCAATCCTGCTCTCTCAGAGGCAGGCACTTATCGTTGTTTGGGACGCAATGCTGCTGGAATGGTTGAAAGAACTGTTACATTAATGCCAGGACACAAGCCAGAAATCAATAACAGGTATAACTCACCTGTTAGTATCATAAATGGGCAGAGTTTACATCTGCACTGCTTGTCAAACACTGACTCTGTCCGCCTCGCCTGGACCCTGCCGAGCGGGATGGTCTTAAACCGACCTCAAAGAGCAGGTCGTTATGCTGTTCTTTCCAATGGAACCCTCTCAATTCAACAGGCTTCTGTCCATGACAGAGGCTTGTACACCTGCAGGGCATCAAATGAATATGGAAGCTCCCTACTAACTGTCCAAGTCATCATCATTGCGTATCCACCTCGTATCGCTAGCAGTCCAGCTCCTGCCACCTATGCTAAAAAAGGAGTAGCAGTACAACTTAACTGTGCAGCCATGGGTACACCCAAAGCAGAAGTTTCATGGGAGACCCCAGACCGAACACGGCTTATTGTTAGCCCCCAGCCACGGCTGATTGGGAACAAGTACCTCCATCCTCAGGGTTCCTTAATCATCCAGAATCCGACCATAAGAGATGCTGGATTATACAGATGCACAGCCAGAAATGTGGTAGGGGTCGACACAAAAAGTACATACCTTTATGTGTACTAAAAAACACAGAAGATCTACTCTTCATATGCCCAAAGAACTGCGACGTTGAGCTGTAACACAGCTTAGTAGCAATAGCATTTGTCAATGTGAAATATAGAAAGGAATCAGCCCAAAGCCAAAACATTACATTGTATTTTATTGAAAATGTAAAAAGGTACTATCCTTCAAAAGCTTGGTATGGGATTCATGTAATGTAACCAACCTACTGATATTAAAAGGCATCTTTCTGCTTTTACTGTTTGACAATGACAGTTTATGTCTAAATGTATAGTTGAAAGAAAAGATTTATTTGTAGCCATGAAGAAAAATATAAATGATATATTCTGTCTTTCAAAGCCAATGATTCAGAATATTTCACAAGTCAGGGATGAAATGATTTTAATAATGCAACAAGTAAAGAAAAAAATATTCAAATCATTCATACAAATTGTTTTTTGAATGAATCAAATGTTCCAAAAATTACTTTTTCCCCAATATACATATTCTCAGCTTTCAAGGATTACTCTCACATCAGATACAAAGTTGCCTACAATAGCTTTCTCATGATTTTTTGCATTTGCATAGATCTGTTTCTAAATGTTTCATACCTTTCTGTTGTTTCAGTTGTAACACTTATAAATTATTTGTTCTTTGAAAACTAATGTATTTGTATTTGCATATTTTTAATGAAGATAAGTTTTAATAAAAAAAAAAAATGATGTCAGCCATTCTGATTCAGATAACACAGATGCTACACATAAAGAACAATGCCTTCCTGCTCTTCATCTAAGAGAGTTATAGCAATAGTGCTGTCATGAGAATGAGTTACAGAGAAATTAAACAGGGATTCAAGGGGGTGAATCCTTTTTAGATTATACGTTTACAACAAATACCAACTTCGTTCCATTATCCTGTCTTTTGGTTAATGTCCCATAAAAATGTGATGATCAATTTGCATAAACAAAGACCATCTGTCATTTTGCACAACAATCTGCTATAAAATGTAAATATGTATAGGTATATTCTTTAAATACAACATTAAACTTTTTATCACACTTTAGGCTTTGCTAATGACTATATAAACATTCTCTGATCAGTAAATAAGATCAGTTAATTAAAAATAGAAATTTTGAAAACTGTCATGTAACTAAAGTTTTCTCAACTATGATGAAAGCATAAAAGTCAGATGAGCACTCATCCGATTAATGTTTTTTTTTATTTACATACATTTACATACATAGTCACTAAATTCCCTCTATATATTCTCTAAAATTGTGGGAGAACATTTCCCCCGGAAACATCTTTACTTCTGTGTCACTATGTGGTACATCTATGTTTGTTACCGTGTATAGCTTTCATCAAAGTCACACATACTAACTACAGCAGAATGATTAATATTAAGGTAACACCAAACTGTGTGAAATCTGTGTGGAAAGCAGGAAAACTGTTGATCCCAACAACAAAACCACAGATCATGGAAGAGGTGAAAAAAAAATGTGTTAATGGTTTTAAAAGTATGTAGTTTGTCTAAATGTAAACTGTCAATTATTTTACTGCAGTAATGGTTAAAATACGCATTTAGAGCGAATCAGAGCTCAATTAGATCTCTCAGTTTAGAACATATAAAGAGAAAGAGGAAGACATCCATATACTGAGAATGGCATGATTTATTTAAGCAAATCAAATGAAAGATGCTCTATAATTGACTGAGTAACAAAAGCATAAATAGTTAATGACTTCAGAGAGCTGTCATGTTAACAAGGCAGAGACAGGGTAATAAATGTATCTAATATTATAACATGTGAAACAAGGGTTTAAACATGAGGTTCCATCTTAGAACTGGCTTTGACTTTGTCTGGCCACTTAAGTTCGCTTGCTATAAAAATTTGTGGTGTCTGGCAGATAATATTTGGAGACAGGGTTATGTTAAGCATCTCTGGAGACAAATATGTTTTATAAAACTCAGAGGTGTAATACCTTAATGATTTTAATTTATCGTCTTTTGTAACATTTTAAACTCAGGCTGTTATGCTCTGCCAGTGGAGTTTGTGGAGGTGTTAAAGCTAAAGTGTTTATTGGCTGACCTCTAGTGGCATTTTGCTGTAGGGCACTGCAAAGAAAGATGTTTTAGACCACTGTTTGTGAGGCACATTTCCTCTTGGTTGAAGGATTTATTACTACATGATTATTGTTGGACACTGACAAATAATTCGCTCAGTTCTTTTCTCGTGATTTAATAGTAATTGATTAATACTAAATTGATTTGAAACAGTAAGACAAATTTAAAGTCCCTCTGAACAGCTAAAGAGCATACTTAAAAATTATTATTTTTTAAATACTGCAAACAAAAGATCAAACTGATACATCTTATCACATATAGGTTAAAAATACAGAAAGTGAATTACTAGATTTTTACATCTAGACACTTGTCTAGATTTAACATAAATTACATTTATATCTGTTGCATTTTTCTGAGTATTTTTCATATGATCCAGTGATTTAGGCAAATACACAACAGAGGTAGACAAACAGCTATATTTGAAGGAGGGGAAAATGTAACAGTTGTGATGATGGATATACAGTACAAATGAACTATATAGAGGTATATAGATTATATAATCTAATGAACAGACATCCAGCACATAATCACAAAATTAATCAAGGAACAGGTCAAGTTTCCTCATGATGTTGTTAAAGGAGTCTTTACCCATATAATCAGCGCGGCCTTCCTCCCACATGCGTCGATGCTCCAGGTCATCCACCTCTGTCTCAGCAGCAGCCTGCAATTTAAGGAACAATATGAAAAAAAAATCTAACTTTAATAATACTATTGCTATCAAAATCATAATTATATGTAGTTCTAGGGGGAAATATACCAGTGGATTCATGGCTGCAAACTGAAGTCTAAAAACCGCATTACTGAGCCACCATTAGATGGCACTATTTACAAAAACAAACCCATATCAAACTGTGATTTTAGATTCATTTTTTTATATACTATTTCAGTTTTCATTTACATTTTCAATTAATATTTTAGTTCAATGTGTAGTAATTTTGTGTTTTATAATTTTATCTTTTATTTTTTACATTTTAACAAATGCTAAACAAGCTAAATGAAGATGAGAAATGTTGCTTTGCCAACAAGCTGAAATAAATTAATTGATAGTACTTTTATCTTATGTTTTAGGTATCTTTATTTTAAATATCCCAATGTCCCCATTTAAATTATTATTTTTCTTTTTAAATGAACAAATTTACATTTTTGGAAAAATGTATTAAAGTATTAAAAGTACTACAAAAACAAAACCATTAATTTTCCTCAAAAGCAGGTATAAGAGCATATTTTTCTACATACAGCTTCTCCAGTGGCTGTAGCAGAATCATCAGCAGTCTCTGGTTCTGTGTGCTCGCTCTCTAGCTCAGATGGAGGGCTGACTACAGGGGTCTCTTCAGTCTCCCCACCAGACAGAACATCAAAGAAAATATTCTGACATGACAGGATAAATAAGTAAGTAAATAAATACAAAGGCCTTCTCCTAAAACACTTTTTTTTTGTATAACAAAATATTTTCACATTCACAATATATGCAAATATTAGGATTTGAAGGTGGAGAAAGGGACTAAGATGTTATGGGCACTGGGCAAGATATGAAATTGCAAACTTTAGCTTTTTAACTTAACTTAACTTGATATTGTATTTTTGTTTAATGCATTTAATCATAACATTAGTTTGAAATCAAACAATAAACAAAGGCAAGCATGCATGCAGCATAAAAGCTTACTGTAATGAATTTTAATACATAAAGCATGTATACTCCTCTGAGGTAACGTAATGTGTATACTTAATCAAACAATATCTGCACTGGATTATACAGGAAATAGATTGAACGGATGAAGAGCAAACAGTTTTATCCTTTATTTAAATCAAAGATTCTGGCCCAGTTTAATCACTAAGGCTTTGCATTGCATGTGAACCGAACTCTTCGCATTCACTGTGTTTTTGCAACCATCTGATCTAGTTTATGTTCTTGTTCTTTGTGTTGTGTTGTGGTGAGTCACTGCTGGGTGTGTCACTGGATTTGTCTAAAAGCCCAGAGGGCACAATACTTTTAAAGGGGACGGAGTTTATTTCTATTCTTCATTTCAGTTCTTCAAAGCTTTTCACTTACCGATTCCTCTGACTTTTCAGATGAGCTACAGCTGATTGTTAGTGAGTCTAAAATCAGTGGTGGAGAGGGCATCATCATCTCTCTGTGGTGGGCTTCAGTGCTGCTCTTTTGGCTTTGTGATGGAGTCTGATGTGTCTGGGGAGATACCAACTGCTGAACTGACTGCAAACCAAGAGAAAGACCAGAGATGACTGACAGTTTAAATACAATTTAATATTAGGTCCATTAAATCAGATAATTATGCTAATGGTGTGTTAAAATGAGAGTTCACCCAAAAATAAAAATTCAGTCATCATTTACTCAACCTCATATGGTTCCAAACCCATTAACAGCTTTATTCAGTGGAACATTAAAAAAAAAAAAAAAGATTTTGAAGAATGTTGGAAAACAAGATTCTCATTGCCTATTGACTTTGATTGTATGTTTGGTAACCATTCTTCAAAATATCTTCTTTTAAGTTCCACAGTAAGTCATACATGTTTGGACTGACATGTGAGTGACAAAATTAAAATTAAAATATTTTTTTTTTGATTTTTTTTTTTTTGTGGACTATCCCTTTTGCAGTCACAAGTAATCATTTGCAAAAACTTTCATTGGTATTCTTTGAATATGAAGTTGCTTTGGATAAAAGATTTATGCATCTTGCAGGCACTAAATCATAAAAACATCCAAACAATCCATGCATGCATTTAAAAAAAAAAAAAAAAACTGATTTCTGATGTGAGTGTACTCTTACATAGTCTTCAACTTGTAGCTGTCTTTGACTGTAGTACTCCACCCACCATAAATTCATAAATTGCTGAAAGCTGTTGCTGGAATCTCTTAAAGATGACTCATTGGAAGCCTGTGGATCATACGAAAGTTGCCAGGGTTTAGTCCCACCCAGGAAGTGGACAATTTTTGCATGGTGGCCATACCTGTACAAAACCAGAATGAGTATTTTTTCATACTTGTGTGTGTTAAATGTCAAATACAATTAGTTTCTAAACAGTTCACAACTACAAAAAATATTGTTATACTTCATGAGAGTTTGTGTGAAAACGTACTGCTGAAATGCTGGTAGATATGTGTAAACGGCACCGGCTGTGAGGTTGTACACAAATGGTAAATGCTTCCTGATATCTTTTACTCCCCAGTCGCTGAAGAAAGTGTTTAGAACGCCCTGGTCTCCTCCTATACATGACACGAGATGGCATAATAACGTCAGTAATAGACGTACTGGTAGTTTGCTAAATTACTGTGCAAAGAAAGAAAAAAAGAAAAAAAAAGAAAGACAGAAAGAAAAAAAGAAAGTTTTTTTTTTTTTTAAATAAGCCTTATGCTCACCAAGAATATAGTAGAATACAATATGAAATATTACAAAGATAGTTCACCCAAAAATTGTCATGAACCTCATGTCATTCCAATTATGTTGAACACAAAAGAAGATATTTTGAATAATTTCGAAGAACCGAACTGTTGTTGATCCCCACTGACTTTCATAACAGCGAAGGAAATACTATGGAAGTCAATGGGGCCATGGTTTGATTACCAGCATTCTTTAAAATATCTTCATGTTCAACACAAAAAAGAAACTCATACAGGTTTGGAATGACATGAGGGTGAGTAAATAATGGCAAGACATTGAGTTTTGAGTGAACTATCTAATAACACCCACTAAACCAGTAAAATTGTGAATATATATATATATACATATATATATATATATTTTTTTTTTTTTCTCCTCAAAATGTAATTTTTTCCTTTTATGCAAAGCGAAATATTCAGCAGTCAGTCTTCAGTGTCACATGACTCTTCAGAAATCTTTCCAACATACTGATTTGCTGCTTGAGGAACATTTCTGAATATTTTCTGGATTCTTTGATAAACAGAAAGTTTAAAAGAAATACATTCATTTGAAATATTTTATGATATTAGAAATGCCTTTTACTGTCACTTTCGATCAATTGGATGCATTAAACTAAAAGTATGAATTTCTTTCAAATACAATATTACTGAATCCCTTGAATGGTAATGTATAAGTGGTTCTCTTGTTGTTTTTAAATATTAAAAAATACAAATGTGACAAAACAGCATTTGAGGCTCATTAAAGTTCCAACAGGCTTTGAGTGCATCCGATTTAGCCTGAACTTAAAAGATCTGAATGTAATATCAGCTAAATATAACCGTGTGATTCACCATCAAAGCTGCCATGCTGTGCAGCGTGTTCCAGTATTTGGGTATGGGTATTCAGGGAGGGCCTAAATACAAATACCCCAGAGTTGAAGCAATCCGGCCAGCCTGGATCAGGTGCAGCAGACAATTCTTCATATTCAAACAGCTCATCAACATTACACAGTACCTGCGGCACACAGTTATATTACAGCCAAATTGTGAGACCAACACCTCATGCATTATTCTCTAAAAGTCTGAAGTCTACCTGCACTGTAACACATGTTCATTTTTTTATTGCATATTGTGAATAAAAAGCTATTAAAAGTCTAAAACTTTGCTTTCAGATATAATTCCTACAGCAATAACTCTGAACGCCTTGGTGTTTAGTAGCCATCTTTACTGTCAAGTACTCACAAGCGTGTCTGCATCCAAAAACACACACTTGCTGTACTGTGTAAGGGTCCAGCAGTGGAGTTTGGTGAAGGTGACACCCAGTTCAGGACGTCGCAGCAAGGTGAGATGAGCCTTGTCTCTACTGTCCAGCACATCTACCTCCACGACTTCATCAAACACGTCCTCCAGGACCAATCTAGGCAAATGCATAAAAATCAATGAGCCAAAAAAGTTAAAGACAATCCAAGATAGATGGGAAGCAACCGAAAATGAAATTAATGTTGCACTGAAAACTATTACAGACTTGCCAACGCATGGTAAAGTATAATTAAAATCAAGGTACAGAATGAGATTCATATTAATGTTGTTTTAAAATGAATGCTGGAGAATAGTTACTCTCTCACCTTGATGCTCTGGAAACACTGGGAGAAACCATAGCCACTAACTTCCTCGATGTTCCATGCCTGCGCAGACTTTTGCCTACCACTAAACATCCCATGCTATAGGCATCTGTAGTGGCCAGGGTCACAAAGGCCTGAGTCTCTGAGAGAGAAGAGACAGATAATACATCACACAGAAATGGTATACACACACACACACACACACACACACATATATATATATATAAAACAACAACAACACAAACACACTATATATATATGGGTGATTCTATAATTGCAGGTACATTTGATGTCCCCACAAAAATATTTTTTTTCTACTTTTTTTTTTTCCAAATGGTTATTTTTTTTATTATTTTAATTTATTTATTATTATTCTTTACTAATTGTTATGAATTACAGAATGTTACAGTCCATAACAATATAATAATTTATTTTAAAAGTGTCTTAAATAGCTAGAAATCATGATTTCTTCTTGTCCGCATTAGTGTATTTTTTCCATCATGTATCAATCTGCAATCAAAAGAGTTTATAGTACTTTTTATTTGGTTTATTCATTTTATTTATAAAAGCCCTAAATAGTTAGTTACTTAAGGAAAGGAACGTGACATGTGGCCAGGTATGGTTTCCCATACTTGGAATTTGTGCTCTGCATTTAACCCATTCAAGTGCACACACAGAGCAGTGAGAAGTGAACAACCACCCAAACACCGTGAACACACACCCGGGGAGCAGTGCCTTGCTCAAGGGTCTCACCTCAGTCGTGGTATTAAAGGTTGAGAGGGCGCTGGTTATTCACTCCCACCACCTACAATCCCTGCCAGACCTGGGACTCAAACCCACGACCTTTGGGTTACAGGTCCGACTCTCTATCCGTTAGGCCACGACTGCCCGTTAATTCTATAACATTAAATTTTTGAAATTATTTTTTTTTCTTAGAAAAATGTGTCCCCAAATGTGTCCCGTCAACACTGTTACCATACTTTGGTTTTAAATTGTTGGAATTATCTCTCAGAAATGATGTTGCTAAACAAATTTCGGGAGGAGCACGTGTGGGTAATTATTCGCTCGATCAAGAATCAATCATCTCATTAGACAACTAGATCATCACCCTATCAGAGTTAAGCAACCCCCTATAAAAAGCTAGAACTCCTTCCCTCAGCATCTCGTTCTTAGCTTCCCGCCTCCTGCCCCTCTACTCCATATCTAATTCCCCGGGGGGAAGCACCCAGGGCTCGGATCGGGCCATCGGCCCCTCTCTCGCTTTTCTCCGAGCCCGCTAGGGTTGATAACCCTAGGGCTCGGCAGCCCATCGAACCCTGAGTTTTCTCTTCGGGAAGCACGCCAAATTCACTATTTATTAATTACCAGCTCTCTCTGAGAAAATATCTAAAAACTTCTTACACCAAGAGTTATTTTTAAACATCAATTCTGTTACCACAATATCAAAAATAAAACATATCATCACTGATCTCACGTTGGGTTATTTAAAGCTCTTTTAATCGTTTTCATTAGTGCCATGTTTCCTTAGCATTTATGCCAGCAAGTGGAGTTTTTGGAAAAAAATAAAAATAAAAATTAGTCAATGTTAGTTTATAGCGAGAATTGGTGTTACAGATTCATCTGTAGCATTTGGAAGTCTTAGTAAATATTAATTTTAGCATTTACTAAGACATTAACTTGAAATAACAATGAATGCATTTGTTTTATTTTTAACAACGATTAATAAATAGCCTACTACAACAAATGCATTGCTTAACGCGTTACTAATGAAACCTTACATTGTGAAGTCCATAAGTCTTTATTACTACCAATGCAGTAATAAAGTGGCCTGTCTAAGTTTGACTCGCATTTACAAGAAAGGTTTCCAAATACATGGCACACAAGGTTTCAAGTTTAACTCTATGACCCATTACACTCAGCTGCCAGTGTGATACATATACACAAGCTATAACCTCTGCTGTCTTCCTGACCTCCTTTTCATTGGCAGACAAAAGAAGCAAATGGCACAATGCCACTTCACTGTATGGTTAGTGATTGAACTTAGAATGAAACAGGTTTGAAATGCAAATAGAGAGCCAAGTGCTTCACTATTGATGACAGCACATGGAATAAACAAACGTCGTTTTCATTTAAACAGCTAAGTTTGTTTGAATAGGTCAAAACACATCACACATCCGACCCCGTCAATGATTAAAAGGGTGCTCAATTATATTTTATACTGTCTATGTATGACATTTGGACGAAAAGGGTAGAAGTGTGAACTTACCAGCCATCTCAGTTTTTTATATCGCTCTTCTGAGTACTGAGGGAAATCTGTACGGAACAAGTGCTATAAAATAAATAAGTGTTTAAAATGGTAAGTCGATGAAAGTGCGCCTCAGTCCAAGCTCAACAACAAGTGAAATCTGTTATTAGCCTAACGGTCAGGCGACAGAGGTCATTCAACCCTCGCTACAGCGACCGAACATAATAGGTCTACCAATATAGATTATACACTCATTTTATTTATTACACTGAATACTGAAAGAAGTAAAACAAGCGCGGCGCTCAATGAAAAACACAATATCGCCTTATATTTCAGCAACACCAGAATGAACAATAATGTTATTAATCCAGGAATGGACATTTATTTTGTTAAGAAGCAGCAAATGCATATTTTTTGACACTGGACACTTTATGACACATCAAATAAATCACGAATCATAATTTCTCTGGATGGTAAAAGAGGTGCATCATACACGAATTCAATGCTTGTGATTATAAACTCACCCATCTTCAGCAGTATTTACAGTAATCAGAATCTTACCTTGACAAATTATTCCATTCTATTTTAAATGCATTTAAATATAAAAATGTAAGTGAGTTCGTTATTTCAAACTCATTTTGTTTTTGTTGTGCCACCAGTAACTCAGACTCTCATCTGCATACATGATCAGTAACATCCTCCTCCTCTTCCTCATAGTCTTCACTTTGGTAAATTAGGCAGTTTCTAATTCAGAGTAATGCAAGAATGAACAAAAGCCTAACTGTATATAGACAGCTTGCGTTTTACAATAGCAAGTACCTTATGCAACTTGCTGTACTTCTATAAAAAATAGTAACAATTTGTCATTTTAAAGTGCAGTATCTTACATCAGCACTATTTGAAATACTAAAAGAACACTAAAAGCCATTTAGTGAGTCTATACCTCCTCTAAAGATGAACAATTAGTTACACAAGAGATTGAATACAGAAAACAAAAAATACATTCTTAAACAAAATAACGATTAGAGTCAATTCAACTTAGATAATCTAATTAAAATGAAGTTAAAATAAAACAAAAACACTTACAGGAAGATTTTTTTAAAACAAGTCAAATCAAATCAATTCAAAACAACTTAAATCAGCCTATCACGTAACAGATGTTTCCCATAGGGTTTGGATCTCCATAGCTGTACATGCTCTGTGTGCATATATAGTAGTCAGCATTTACAGTGGATCAAAAAAAGTTAATCAAAGATGTCCCAAGACAATAACGCATTTTGGTTTTAGGGCAACTTTGATGAAAGGTTTTTATCCATTTCAAATGTTGACTAGTGTATACTTTCAGCGTGCTGATCCAACGCAGTTACGATGAACGGAGCAGGTTACTAAAAACTTTGGGAGAGAAATAGTAAATGTTATCTCCAAGGACTTGCATGAAAACAATATAAATCAACTAGTCAAAGAAACATAACTTTTCTCCATGTTATAAAAAGTTGGCTGAAAAAAGTTTGTATTTAACATCAGCTCAGAAAAGTATTCTTACATTTACATTAAGCTTAAAACAAAACAGCCTACAGGAATTTTTTTTTTTTTTTTTTTTTAAATCCTTACCTTGAGGATCAGACTGAGTACCACGGGTTTTGCCACTCTCTGGATCCTCCCCTATAAGAAAATGTTCTTTTTAGCTTATCCCATAAATTCATTTTGTTAAAGCCATTTTCATAAATCCTGTTACTAAAGTCTTATGATGACATAACATACACTTGGTCAACTCTGTACTAAATGTACTGTTTAACGCTCTCTCAAAAAACGCGACTCTGGTGGGACTCGAACCCACAACCTTTGAATCACTTCTCTAAGTGTAGCTTAGAAGTCCAATGCGCTATCCATTGCGCCACAGAGCCACCTGTTGAGGGCCCAAGGGCTTTTGTAATACAAGCAAAGCAGTTACACTGCTTGCCACGTCATACGCCCAACCCCCACTTCCTCTACAAGAGCTGCTGCGTTAGTTCAACTACTTTAAAATAACCCAAGTGCTGTGGCTCTCACAAGTATTAATAGACAGTTGTGAAGCAAATGATTAAAAGGTTTTAAGAGTGAACAAAGTTTAAGAGTCTAAAGAGTTGTTTTGTTTTTAGAATCAGAAGTGCTCAAAAAGTGAGCAACTTTTATCAATCAAAACCAAAGTAGTGCTTATATAGGGATTCTGACTATTTCACCGAAGCAAAGCGCTAAACTCACCTCCTTGTACTTTGAAACACAGTTTCTTTTTTTGGTAGGCGAAGTAACTCGAGGCAGCCCCGAGGATAGCAACACCCACAGAACTGATGATGGCAGCCATGGCTCCGCCTGTGGGAGACATTTAAAGGGACAGAACACACAATAAAAGAAGACAAGGGCTGGTTTCAAAATAATTTAAGAGTGTGCAAATTTGAAAAGGCTTCAACAGTAACTAATTAGAACTTGATAACAGTACTACAGTGACATGTGAATATAACAGGAGGGCAAACAAAGGGTAATAATTTTGCCACTAGGAGGTGCAACAGGAGTCCTATTCTCCACAGAAAACTTGGCAAATGTTACTGTACATATTGTTCTTCAACTACGACCTGTTTATAATTTAACAGATGTAGCAACTAGTACAGTTTAAAGCATGGATACAGACTTTTTAAAACCATAGAGTCACTAAACGAAATTATTCAATTGTACTATAGCCTCTTGAGACCCGATGTCTTTACATCAGGGCTGTCCAAACTCGGGTCCTGGAGGGCCGGTGTCCTGCAGAATTGAGCTCCAACCCTCATCAAACACACCTGAAGCAGCAAATCAAGCTCTTACTAGGCATGTTAGAAACTTCCATGCAGGTGTGTTGAGGCAAGTTGGAGCTAAACTCTGCCGGACACCGGCCCGAGTTTGGACAGCCCTGCTTTACATTGTTTATAGCATTAAAAATATTGTAAAAGACATGAAATGAACATGCATAGGCAAAAACAATAGATTTTTTAAATCAGCAATACATTTTTAGTTTTTAAGAGATTATATATATATATATTATATATATACACACACACATATATATTTTTTTAACCAAACGTTGTATAAAGATGATTCTCAACTATGTTATAACAATAGCACCATTTTTCTTTCTGCAAAACATGTGTAAAATGGTTATAAATGGGTTTTCTCATTATGCATCTATAAATTAAATCTAATTTGCATATTAATTTACAAGAGTTTCATAATAATATATATCAAAGAATACTGAAACAATTTATTTCCCTATTCATCTGTTATGTCTCCCAAAATATGTAATAAACATTTTAGACCATGTCATATGAAGACATTTATAAAAATCAACTTCCTGTTTTGTTACAAAAAGTCATATTTTGATTTGAAACCATATAACATTTTCCTGAGATGTTGTTTCATCACACTCGATTTAAAAATTAGACAGATTTAAATGATAATTACAAAATATTATCATATTTCTGAAAATTAATGTCAGCCATTTGAAGAAAAAGGAGAAGAAGTGGTATAAATATAATGTCCTCATATGAGGCCGCAGGGTCTTAAGAGGACAGATCAGAAAGAGAGAAATTCATAATACTAAAAGTGAGTCACTACATATTTCAAATTGTGCAATTTACTAAACTAGAAATGTAGTTGTTGAGTTGCTGTGATACCACTGGGACATGGTAGTAAACATGTTGGGTGTTGCCTGCTAAACTCATTTTTGTGTACACACACACATGCAGAAGGTCACCTGACTAAGCAAACTACTTATCTAAACTAATGACTTCAAAATAATTTTAGATCTGAAGCTATGCAGATTTGTCTCCCTAAACTTGAGGCAGCTAGATAAGAGGCAAGTGCTAATTAGCTGGCAGGCCAGTGTTCTTCACACATGCTCAGTACATTCTCACTGTGCCATTGTTGATGGTGTTTACACAGCGAGATGTGCTGACAATTAAAAGAACAGGTCACAGCCGTTGGGGCGTGACTATAACATCAACCCAAACAGAGGGAATTCTCACATTTTACTTTATTAAAAAGAATCAAAGATACAAAAACAGCTGCTAAAATGTTTCAAGAAATCAAAGAGTGACAGAAAATAGCTACCTCAGTGAAAAAGTGAAACCAGACAAATTATGAGCCTGAACAAAATTGAGAAGTAAGACGTGTGGTAAAAAAAGAAAAAGAAAAAGAAAAATGCTCTAAAAGAGTCTTTTATAAACATTTTGAATTCTCCAATAAACAATAACGTGAAGAAAATATAAAGAACCTTGTAGCCCTATAAAGAACATGATTTATGAAAAGGTTCTATGGCCTTATCAAACTTTTTTTTTGCATATTTAGATGGGTTTTGAATGTCTAGACAACACTCACAACCCCCAAAAATGTGATTCCAATCATATTTTTACAGATGTGTCTCAGTCTGGATGCTCTGGCTGCTCAAATAGGATTTCAAATTGTCTTTCGCATCAGTCTAAATGCAACACACAATGACAACATCAAAATCAGAATGGCAGAAGTATCCATACAGTATTCAAAGAAAGCCAAAGCTGCATGGTTTATACAATATATTATTTCGCAAGTTTCACAACTGCAACTTGACAGGAGATCGAGATGTCTGTTTTGAAATCCTCATACAAAACGTGGGTACGCCTGCGTCATAACTAAAGCAACCCATGCAGATAAGTTGGTTACGTCTGGACACACAAATCTGATTTGATCACTTGCGATTGATAGTGCAGACAGTCTGCTTGAGAAGGCCTGATTTGATAAAAATAAAAAATCTAATTTGCCTGTAGTCTGAACATAGCCTATGCTAAAGGTTTCTCATAAAACCACCGATGCCAATAACGAGGATTTATTTTTAAGATTGTCGGTGTAATAAATCAGTCTTTTTTTTACCTTAAACATCAAAGGCATCTGGGGTTAAAAACATCCCTATAGCGCCTCTACTCTCTTTGAGATTTGGGACAGCATAATCCCTGCATGCGCTAAGCTTTCGGTTGAGACCCACACACAGACAAACATTTGCCAACTTCAATCTTCTGGTACATTTTCGAGGTCAAGTAAGTCTAAAACCAAGTTTTAGCCAAAAGAGAATTGCGCGACAATGAATGTTTGTGGCTGAAACATTCTCAATAAATGGGAAATAAAATGGCAGCCATGAGCAGAGAGAAAGGAAGCGCAGTAATGGAATGCTCGACACAGCCTTGGGGTTAATTCACTATACCGTAAAACCGGCTGAGATGAGAAACTCATCATTTGAGGCATGCCATGCAAAACCAGTCAATCTGTTACGTGTATTGGCAAAAATTCTGAATGTGCCTTATGCATCTACATTGTGTAAACTCAAGAAGGAGGGGGAAAAAAAAGAATAACCAGAAGTCATGAGGATGTCCTGAGCAAAAAGATGAATGGGACATCCTTCTGTGTTATGACCTTTCTCATGCTATGATCTTTATTTCACAGCCAGAATAATCATTTCATTTGTATACTTTGAATTCCACCTACTGCTTTTTTAAATATACAAACATATGATATCACTAAGTTGGTAAGATTTAAAGAAGTATTTAAAGAAGTTATTTAATGTTCTATGAAAGAAATGTGTGAACCATTTAAAACCCCGAGACAAGCAAAGAAGGTTGCTATCCAGGACATTTAGAGCTCTGCCTTTTCCTCTGTTACATTCAGAAATCCCCGTAACTGTGCTAGCAGGGGCTGTACTACTTCATTAAACTGGGAAATCCAAACACTGAGCTCTTCTGGTATATTATCGACTAGCATCTTGATAATCTGGAGGCACTGCTGGTTAAGATCTGCAACGACAGGCAATCGAAGCAGAGATTTAGGGCACAGCCACTGACAGAATGAACAGTCAAAACAGTCAGTCTTCAAATATACTAGACGTACAGCATATGACTATTCACCAAGCCTTCACTATTCTGACATTGAAGAAAACATCTACTAGTGGAAAACCTCAACATGTACTGCCCACAATAATTGTTTTTGTCTGTTGAACCGCCCTGTCCTTAAATAAGAACTGTGTGACAGTTATTCACCATACTAGTGCCGTTTTCATGGTCTTGTTCTTTAGGCTAAAACATTTTAGCTTTGTGGTCAGACTCCTGAACTCTCTCATTCTTGATTAAAGAAATAATCTGAAGCAGGGGACATGCTGACTCCAACAGGAAAGACAACAACACTAAATCAAGTTCTGGAATGGACAAACAGCTAAAGCAAAAGACACTTCCCAGAGGCACACATTTTCATATATTTCGGTGGACTGCAAACTCCATAACAACCTTCACTTTGTGGCAGACAGTTTGGAGTTAAAACCTTCAATACAATCTGAATGAGAGAATGAATGTTTTATATTTACCTTGAGGTTGTTCAGAGGCACCACCTAATAAAAAAAAAACACAAACAATTTAAAAAGAAAAGTGAAAATCTCTCTTAATATTACAAGATTATGAGATAAAAATTAAAAACTCTATACAAATTGTAAGTATTTGCTATAAATGTAAGGGAATAAATACCATCATTATGCTGAGGAACATCTCCTCCTCGGCCTTAAAGCAAAAGCAAAAATCAAAGTCAGATTCACTCAAAACACTCATACTTCATAGAAAACATATTTAATAACAAATGCTTTAGGTTTAGGTAATTGTGACTGCATTTGGGGCTTGCAAATGGTTTGAACTTTACATACGGCTATATCAGAGTCCTAAGAAACTAAGAAAACCCAAAGCATAGAAAAATAATGATGCAAACCTCCACTTCGGCCTCCATCAGGCTTGTATTCATCCCCTTCATTCACTTCAAAGAGGTCTTTGTCATCAAAACTTCCACCACCTTGATAAAAATAAATGCAAAGTTTCATGAGAACAGCAATGTAACTTTTTTAAAATTGTAAAAAAATACACTATTTTTAGCTTGCACAATTTTGTCTCTTCACTGAACTGAAAATGTCTTAAAATTCTGCTAAAAAGTTAGCAAGTTCTGTGACAAACACAGCTAAAGTTAAGAGTCTCAGAGAACGGCTTGTCACCCCACAAAAGAGGGACGGGTGAGTAGAGCTCAGTAGCATTTAAAGGGACGTGCACCAAAACAGGTCACTGTAAACAGGGCTGTTGTTTGCTGAAGTTGTATATCCAAGTAAGATTTTATTTGCCACAAAATATATATTTTTTCTTTTTTTATGTTCACGTTTTCGTAGTAACAGTTATTAGTTAAGATCAAATTACATTGTATTTTGGTGGCTTAGTTGTAAACAACTTTAAAAAAAAAAGAAAAAATACATTTTTCTTTTTTTTTTCTTTTTTTTTTTAATGTAACTGAAGTCTTTCATTATCATTAAAAATGTGCACTTGTAAACATGGTAAAATTAACACAAAAATTACACCATTACAAGTCCCTTACAAACAGATTATGGCAGAAACATACCAGTTCCTCTATCTTTAGGGATTACAGGCTTTTTGGGCTCAGTATCTGAAAATAGTTGGGAAAAATACAAAGAAAACTTATTGCATAATCTGTTAGGGCACGTTCACACCAAGGACAATAATTATAAAGATAATAAGAAAGATATAGTGCTAAAAATCACTTCAATACTAAAGAACAGCAGAGTTCACATGCAGCTATAATGATAAAGGCACAGAGAAACAATATCACTGGAATCACTTCCAGATTGATTTTTTTTTCCAGCTGATGAACAATAAAAACAATAAAAAGACAACCAATCAGAATCCATCCTGCTATCACAAGCTCGAGAATTTAAAGTGGCAGACATGAGCACTTAGAATAAATAGATGATATTGTCCACACTTGCGGATACATTATCATAATTTTTATAGTTATCGTTCTTGGTGCTGAACGGATCTTTCAAATAATTTTAAATAGCACCTTTTAAACAAGAAAAACAGGAAAACTAATAGCGCAGGTAATAGCCATGAATAACAGCTAACTGTAGCTTTATATGAATATTTAATGAAACACATTAATACCCAATATCTATTTATCTTTCATAAAGAAAGAAAGAAAGAAAGAAAATGTAAGCATAACAAAAAAAGCACTACACACAGCCTAAAAGTTCCAGAGAAAATGCAAAAACACTCATTTTTACCTGGACCAAATGCATCAGACAGATCAAAATCATCTGAGAATGAAAACATTATATTAATTATTATATTGGTATCTTGATTATTCTACAAAACACCCAATTTGAAGTAGAAACAGAATCAAACTACAATGAAGTCTTTGCATATGTATATTTTACCTCCAGTTGGTTTCTTTTTATCTGAAAATAAAATAAGAAAGAAACAATGCAGTGCATTAATTGAATTAAAGTCTCCAAATAAATGCACCTTGGATCACCTAAACTAACTATATTAACTGGTAGCACTTTATTTTACAGTGTCCTTCTTTTACATGTACTTACTTGCAAGCTAACCCTAAACCCTAACATAAACTAATGCTGCTAATTAATATTACTATAAAACAAGGAGACTTCAAATAAAAGTGTAACCCACAAACAATTTCATGAACACCTCAGTATAATGTTGTCTTACCATCTTCTGATTTGGGGGGGGCCACTGGAGGTTTTTTCGGGTCTGTGTAAAACAAACAATGGTCCAAGATTTTCATTTTGAGTTTAAGGTAATTCAAGTTTAGTTATTAAACTGAAAGTCAAAGGATTTGTGGAATTTAAATTTGGAAAGCTTTCCAGAACATTTCAATTAAAATACAGAAACAAATGAAAGCATGAATAAACAATAAGTTTAAACGATGTATTGATAATATTCAGGAGACCCTAATGAAAGAAACCGCAAAAGTGTGATAAAAATTAAAAACTAGCATGACCATAATTCATTTAAAATCTTTTTGTGAATATTTCTGAACTCAAACAGTCTTACCCAAATCGAAGGCATCTGAAAGATCAAGTCCTACAAGAGCGAGGCAAAACCATGTTAAATAAGTCTCTGCGTATACTGCCATGTGCCTAACTCAATAGATACAATTATTAAATACAGCAACTGAAATATGTTCGAGCATAATGTTGATGGTTACCTGAATCTGGGTTTTTTGGCGGGGCTGGTTTCACTGTTGGCTTCACTGTTGGCTTTGGAGGGACTAAAGATCATAATAATATTGTTAATTGTTTGAAACAACATTAGAAATATGATATACTAGAACGGCTTACACAGAAATAAGGTTGAAAGTATGGTGTTCCACATTTGCTTGTAATTTTATTATACTTACTATTTATTTATTTACATTTAAATATATAAAATTAAATATAAAAAAGTAGACCATCAACATAAAAAGAACCATACAAATTAAATAGAAAGTCATCTTTACTTACCCTCATCATCAAAAGCATCAGCAAGGTCAAAATCTGCAAGAAAACAGTTATTTTAATATTTTGCATTTCTCTAGAACTTTTATGGCCAGTTTAATCCCAATCTCAAGATTTTATCTAATCTCTTTTAACTAATTCAAAAAATGTCTAGAAAACTGGGGCCTACAAGTTTGTCCTATAAAACTGTAGTAAAATAGTGAAATAAAATAAAAGCCTTTTGAATAGAGACTGCATCCAACAACTATAAAACCACTGGTTGGATTTAGTAAGGCTAATATGTCCACTGAAAGCACCAAATGTATGCATATCTAAGCAATACACAGTCACACTCCAAATACAGCCGAAATGTAAAATATTCATTACAATAAACAGCCCATAAATGCCTAATGAAATTTGACTAATTAATTTACGAACTAGTTCATTAGCAATCCAAATTGTTAATTTGATCAAATAAAAATCAATTTGAGCTGCATTATGCAATTTGCATGTGGCTCCAAGGACGCAAATCGAACTCAAGTGAAGCAACTCAAATGACACAGAAAGTAATTGTTTTTCTTGAAATCATTTCCAAATATAAAGGCTATTAGCATTACAGCTAGTGTGCAAAGTTAGCAACAAAACAGCATCTAGTCCTTTTCCTTTTGCAATATTAATACTGCATGACCCCAAATAGGAAGACTCAAAAAATTAAAACCATCTGTGCCACCCACTCAAAATAAACTAGTCTAGTTCCCAGAGGGTAAAAGCCTTCACTAGGCTAAATGATTGGAATTTGACAGTTCGCTTTCACACAAAAAACCCCACCCAGCTATTCACTGTATGTATCTATTGTACCTCGTATTAGATTCACATTGTGACCAAACCCTCTCAACCCTTGAGGTGACAAAGTAAAACGGTATGCAAAATTATTTTTTACCATAAAAATATGAAACAAAAGTTCTCAGAGGTATTCCACACACGCGACACACGTGATGTTTAGCGTGCAACTGTGTGCCTGCAACACTAAACACAACACCATGGCAGAGACCACATCCTTACGTTGCCAGGGCAATGGACTGTTTTCATTTTGGTCTACGCAAAACCCATGATCATGACTGGTGGTTGAGTCACAACTGAAACCAGAGCGATCCTTTTATATGGGTGCATGTTTTTGCAAATGTCTTGCATTGCATAATACATACATTTGAGAAGAACTACATTTAGAGATCGGGACAAGTGAAGATCCAGGCAAAACATCAAATTATAATTTGGGTGTGTCTTATTTTGCTTCTGACAAAATTTGTGCTGGCCTAAAAACTGCATGTCGTGCTGCTCTCTGAGCATTGCTCACTATCAAAACCCTAAACCCTAAAAACATCAATGTCTCATTCTCTACTTTCAGTGGTTTACTTTGAGACTCAATGCAGGAACACAGGAAGTTTGGGTCAACATCACTGGATTAAGTATATTTAGTACACTGCTCAAGGCAACTTAACAGCTGATTAATGCAGAGCAAAATTTTATGTTTTGAAAAAAACTATTTTTCTGTGACCTTCAAAGTCTAACCAGAGATTTGAGTTGCTTCCCAAGCATAAGGTCTAAGACACCAGACAATGAGGAAGTTGTTTAGTCGCTTTGGAAAGACGCATCTGCAAAATTACTAAATGTAAATGTAATGTTTGCATTATTGTTTGCCTTATGCCTTCAATAAACATTAAATATGAAACAGTGCAACACTTTAACATGACACCCATGCATCTGCTAGCATCGTGCATTGTGTAAGATTTAAAATATTTCTAAAGACTCAAACCACAGGTAAAGACAGTGTATTGTTTATGGATTGTTTTATAATAATAATAATTGGGGGGGGGGGGAACTGCTCTGTGAGGCAAAGAGGAACCAATAACAGCTAAAATATGTATTTTAACACGTAAAGTACATATTTTAAATTGGGAATAAAAGCAAAGGGTGCTGGGTATATGTGGAAGGATCACTAATCTCTGCTTTATTTGTATGTTACCATGGTTTCATTGTAGTAACCATGTTCATATACCATTTGTATACCCACAGCTACATATACATTGGTCTGTGGTTACCATGGTTAATTCTCGTAAAGGATTACGTGATGTTACCAATACAAGGTAACAGAAACAAATACGCTTGGTCCTACAATTCTCCTGCCATTGTTTCCCATGGGCTGGTGAGTCATGAAGCTTGTATGTGGAAAGATTTCATTTCAAAGAGTCAAACCAATGTGCCAAACCAAAGTTGTTTAGTCACTAAAACACTTAACTTTTTCCGTACGTTAATACAAAACGGTAAATAACCAGCATAGTAAGCAAATAGTTTACTGCTTATTTACGAGTACGTTATTAATTAAAACAACCGTTTTTATCGTTCATACAGAGCACGGTTAGTTGCGTCTTTGTTGCGTTATTTTGGGCACAATACTTAGTTCCCCGAGCTACAAGCGCTGTTACCAAAACAAAACGTCAACAGTTTAGGTAGGAAACCATACCTTGCGCTCTTGCTGCCACGAGACTTGTCAGAAGAAGTAAAATCCACGTGTATGAAGTCATCTTGCTGTAGAAATATATAAGATTCCCACAAACTTAGTGCAATTTCAAAGATACAAGACTTTATGAGCCTTGAAACCAACAACTACAAGTATCTCGAAGGTGAAGTTGAGCAGTAACTTCAGTGACCCAACCCTCTGAGTGATCCAAGCGTGGTCCAATGCTGTTCCTCAGTTCGGCTCTCTTGACATTCAATTAGAATGTGATTCTAAACACTGCGCAGGAAACAGACGCGCCTCTCCACGCCCTACCTACATTTTTTTGAGCTCGTGAGTATTAGAAGGCTTATGTAGTTCATGAATTATTAAAAACGTTCTTCATATAGACTATACATAAGAAATTAAGGACTAAAATATATAACTCTTATATTGATTTCTGGCACTTTATACAGATGGAGTGTTTAGGCTACTTGTAATAGACTAACAGTGCCAGTGCGTTTTAATATTAAGTTTTATTATTTATTTTTTTTCTGCTAAAAATCACTGAACACGCGCGTGCCACAGTTTTGGATGAGCTTCTAATATTATTACCACATTTTTGGCATTAGTGGTGGCATGGCAATAGCGCCCCCTAGCAGACGGCAAATAGACTGGTTTCTTACGCCATCTAGTGTTAAACGAACGCGTTGCAACAATAGAAGCGTCCAAGCAGCTCTACAGGATTTAAGTATGGTAAATATTTCTGATCTGACTCACTGAGAATCGTCATTATAAGATACACGATTTGCTTAGAGCAGTTGGGATTAAAGTTGAAATAAAACACAACCCATTGTCATCTTTGTCAACGGACCTAGTTGACAATATAATCAGACAATATAATTCAAGGACACCTCAATTGTAGGACAAAAGCCCTAAAGCATCTGCTCATTTCAAAATCTAAGATTTGCTTTAAAAAAAAACAAAAAAAAAAAAAACATGATTATAAAGATCTATTTCATTTTTTCTTTTCATTTCTGAAGATCTTTCACATTAACATTCTTATTATTTAAATTTATTTCATCTGAGCAAGCAGTATTGGATGATGGGTATCCTGAAGGGACCTCAGAGTATCGTGCCCCCTTGCGCAAATGGTGTGAGAGATCACCAGTGGATGAGGCAGCGCTCTTTCGCGTGTCATGTTTTTGAAGAGCCCACGCGTTTCACTCTAGGTTCCCCACTCGGCACGCACCAATGCAGATACGGACCGGATCGGACGCTGCTGGCGCCTGAACGTGTATCCATCTTCATTGCGCTCACGGTGTCTGCTTTCTCCAGCTCGCCGGTATCATGCAGTCTTTAATATCCCCAGTCACCAAAGCAATACTGGTTGCACTGTTTATTTTTGCGATCCTGCTCATTTTGTACGTGATATTATGGTATATATGTCGAGATGTGGATTGTGATCACGGAATTTGATTGACATTATCGGATGCGTCTTTAAGGACATGCACCGGGTGTCCCAGCTTTGGCACTGATCAACAAGGGAGCAAAGGGTGACTCTGGTAAGTGCCCTGTTACTAACCTGTGCAACTCCTGGAATGAGAATTAAGAGTGGACAGCACTGATTCGGTGTTTTTGTTTTAATATACTGACATTGGTTGGGGTGTCCTTTTCCACTAACGTGTTGCGCTTCACTGGCTGTCGGTAACCATTGAAACGATCTGCTTTCCGTCCACCTGTTAATGTAGACAAATACCAACTCAAATCATTGCTATGCGCAATTTTGAGGTTTTTAAACTATTTGAAATTTGAAATCGGGGACTCGAAAAGGGAACAGTACGGCACCTTTTTCTCGTTTAAATTAAATTCAGTTGACTTTTTGGATGCCGTTTTTAATAAATGAACTTGTTTTCTAATTAAGTTTATATGCAAGTACTGTATCACATTTCATAAATGTTATTCTTACATCCCAAATAGACAACAGAGGGCAAAAAACAGCTGCCTTATGAGCGAAAATGACCAATAAAAGTTGAGATATGATATAGAGGTCTGTCAGTGGTTTCTGAGTACCGCTGATTATGGTGTACAGTTTATGGATGTCTAATTTTTCTGTTGTCAGATACACTAAAGCAAATATCTTATTTCAGGTAATCGCACTTGAAGTTTATGGAAACCTATGGCAAGCCTATTTAGCATTTATTCCTTTAAATCAAATAGCATCTATTTTTTTTTAAAGCTGTATGTATAATTGCTAACAAGTACTTAAAAGTATTTTTTTTTCCCATTTCCAGTAACTATTCAGTGAATACTAGTATGTATATTCCATATTACAATAGTCACTGTCTGTTCGATTAGCACTTAGTAAAAATTATCCCATTGCTCAACAGTTACATCAACTATTATAGCCTATATTTTTATTATAGCCTATATGATATTTTTTATATAATGTTTAATATGTCAACTATCACAGAATATTGTATTTCAGTTTTTGCTGCCTCCTTTTCCAGTTTTTAGCTAGTACAGGATCGTCCAATCATGCAGTCCCATCATCCTGCAGAGTTTAGCTGAAGCTTGTGCCATTTTACCCACCTGGATGATTTTAGTAGGATCTTGAATACTGTGATTACTTTAGTCCAGGTGAGTTTGTTTGGAATTGAAGCTAAACTCCAATCTCTCCAAATCCAGAATTACTGGAACAAGTAACTCTATTTAATAGTTAGGCTATCTATTTCAGTTATATTTATAAATGGATACTTGTGTAGCCTATATCTGTCACCAGTAGTCTGTAACATGTAGGCTATCTCAAGCTAGAATTGATTATAACTTGTCAGAAAGGCTAATTATAGCTCAGTTATTAGTAATATTGAATATACGATGAAAATACGGAAACGTAAAAATAGTTGAGTTTACAATAATACGGCTTGCCATAGAAACCTGTGGTTCGCCTGTTGTGCGCTTAAGATGTGAGAGCGTTTGGAATTTGGTTCATGCCTTCAGCCATTCGTTATGGAGAGATTTAATGAGAACTCGGTGCTACAGCTTCATATGTCTTTATATATGTTCCTTTTGTTTCCATTTACTAATGTATAGCCCATAATCAGAGTAGATGTTTTACAATCGGCAAAGCTTTGATCATGCGTTATTGTTTCCATTGTTTAGAGTATATTGATATTTATCTATTTCTTCTTTTGCAAAACGGCTACGATTTCACGCCACGAGCATTGTGACTCACCGATTAAATACTCCGCTCTGAACGTGAGAGGAATGTCAAGTGTCAGCACAGTCACCATAGCGCATCATGAGCGCGTCCAGCTGCCAAATTGCCCTCGAACCTGGGCCATCTCTGCAAGTGGGACTAAGAACCGCTAGACCCAGATCAGTGACAATTAAGTGTATATCGACAGAACCCAATGGAGCTCTTACATTTCCTATGTGAAGGACAAATAGAGGGCAGATAGGTAGTTAACCCAGATTTCGTTGTGTTTGTTTAATATGTCTTATTCCTCAGCTCAATATAAAAGCATGAATAAAAACAGACATACAAACTAACGTATAATGATAATAAAACAACCTGATATGTAATGTTTCTAGGTGTATATTATTTGTGTGGGTATGTGTGTGTGCGCGCGTGTGTGTGAGTGCGTGCGCTTGGAAGAGAGAGGTAATGGAATGATGTAAAGTTGTAGAAACTTTTATGTTGGCATGCATATATATATATATATATATATATATATATATATATATAAAAGTTTCTGTCCCTTCATTAAAAGTCCATGTAAGAAGATCCAAAATGATGATTTGAGCTTTCGTGTTTACCATGTTTTTTGTTGTTGTTTTTTTTATGTAAATAAAAACCAAAATTAAATATAGTCATCAATGCAATAATAGATCTTTACAAAATGTTAACCCTCTGATTTATGTGGATTCATTTTATTACGCCTTTATCTTTTTGGATCTTCTAAATGTTGGTTACCAGAACTTTCAAATGAGAGACGGAAATCTCCTAGGTTTCATTGATAATTTCTTAATTTGTGTTTGAAAGATGATGCAGGAAAGTCCTGTGTTTAGATGACATAAGGATAAATAAATAATGACAGAATTTTCACTCATGCTCTGAATGCCAACTACACTCCATGTGCGCATATGTAATAAATTACACAACTGTTCTTGGAACGGTGGAACTGGAGAGAGAGAGAGAAAATAAGAAGCGATAGAGTTAGAGATGGGGGAGGGTTGGTGCTCCCAGGTTAAAAGTGCTGTTGTTCTGAATGCATTCTGACAAGGAGTCTGTAGATACAAACAAACTCTGAAGGGGGAAATACAACAGCTGTTTTGCTATCCAGCATCCAGAGTAAGAGAAAGAGAGAAGATCGAATTCATGCGTGAGTGCTTGTTTGTCTGGAGGCTTAGCACTTCTGGAAAGAACGAGTGTGAGTAGGGATTCAGGTCAGTGCTAGAACATGCTCAGGGGAAGCACCCTCCCTGGCCCTGAACGGATAAAGCAACATGCCTGCTAAAAGAGATGAAGACAAGAAGAGGAAGCAAGGCAGAAGCTCCTCAGGTTACAATGGCACGTAATTATTAGTTTTTGATAAGCGGCATTGATATAACCTTTGATGACAAATCCCGAGTGCCGATGTGGAAAACCAAGTTGTCATCTTGTCACACCTCAGCTTCTTTAAACCATGTCCAACATTTTCCTTTTTTCCCCCGCTGAATTCTCAAACGTTATAAAAATTCAGTAACGGGTCTAAGTTTAAATTAGAACACAATTAGAAAGAATTGTCTGGTGCTCAGTTTCCACAATCTAAGACATTCAGTCTCTTTTCACAGACAAAATTCCTACTTATAAGGCCTGAGAGCAGAAAATGTCTGTTTACATAGTACTAGTCAAACATCAAGGATTCTCCACAACCTGCTGTCACTGCACCAAAGCTGAGCTCCAGGTTTGCGTTTCTCTCTCTTGAGGGGTTTTCATGGCACACATCCCCCTTGTATGACAGTAGGCTACATAAATGCCTGTTTGCTCCTAAAAGAAAAAAAAAACTGCTTGTGCCAAGAATATAGAGTGAAAGATATTATTCACATACATGGATTCTGTATGCATTTCTCTAATATCAGCATAACAATTCAAGTGACAATTTTAACAGCAAAAAGAACATGAATTTCAAAATGTCTTGGTAACTGACGGCAGAACTTAAGCTGGTGATCTGGCATCTTCACAAGTAAAACTTGATGATCCATGTTATCCAATAAGATTTGAGAATGTTCCAAAAGCACATCTTGTGTTGTGTAATTCAATGACGCAAGAACATCTGACGCATCTATATCCCAGCTCCGCTTTTCCCAGAATGTTTTAGAGATCTTGTTAATTAATGCACTAAAAAGCTCATGAGTTGAATCAGGTGTTTTAGTGAGACATCTAAAACATTCAGGTAGGTGGGCTCGCCTCTCAGTATTGGAGTTTTACTTAGAGAAGAATCTAAAGTAAACTGGTAAATTTGAGGGACTCCCCAGTTTATTTAGGAGGTTTTGATCTATCAGAATCACTATTTAATCTGTATCAGCTGTCAACTGTACCCAAATAGCTGTTTAAAATCAAAACTGACAATGTTTTTTTTTTTTCCTCTCTCTGTCTCTATGGAAGGTTATTCCACCTGCTGGCATTTAAATATAGTGTGAAAAGTAAATTGTAAACTTTGAATAGTCTAAATATAAATAATAATAATAATAATAAAATAAAATGTATTTTCTTAAAGATTTCCTATAATGGAATTATATCATAGGGCATTAGCTCTTCAATGGCCTCTAAAATCTCTTTTTTATTCAGGATAAAAGAAATAGTTCACATAAAAATTGACATTTTTGTCATCATCATGTGAATTTCTTCACAATATTTTGAAGAATGGGTAACCAAACAGTTTCTGGTACCTGTCATCATATTTATTTATTTATTTATTTATTTATCATGCTACACTATGTTGTGCTATGTGAATCAGTGGGAGCCAACTTCTTTTTACAAATAAGTTTTATTATTATTATTATTTTTTTTAATTATAATTATTTTTTACAGTCTATGGAAACAACTTTACCCATTTTCCTCACTGTTTAGATACCCACATTCATCATTTAGTTACTCACATTAATCACTGTTTAGTTAGCCTATCAACATACATTCTTTTGTGTTCGAAAGTCCTACTCAATATTTGAAGATATCGTATGATATAAAGCACAGACACTACTGAAAGAAAACTTGACGTTGACGTCTTTCAATCAATGATTGATAACTTTAAGTAATTATTATTATTTATTTTATTTATTTATTTTTACTATTTATGAACTAAATTGGCTGTATTAAACCCTTTTCCACCATAGAATAACCAAAGAATAAAAAGCGAATTGCAAATTTTATTTAACTGTGTTGTTTCTCTCAGTTTTGAGGAAAGATATACATTATATAAACTTGCAATTCTGACTCTATATCTCGCAGTTCCGACTTTTTTTTTCTCATAACTGCGAGAAAAAAAAAAAAAAACTCGCCAGAACTGTGAGATTAAAGCCGCGATTAGACTAGACTGCACTATTTACCTTTCTTAAAAGTTTGTTTCATAATCTTCACCAGCTCCTTAATTATTTTCTTTTTTGGTATGGTTACTCCCCATAAATCAGCATCCAGACTCTCTGGGGTGTCTACAGCGATTGACGTAGAAAGCGGAACTATCGAACAAACAGCTGATACCATCCTGCTGTACTTCAGCACGGAGCGTAAATACTGAGACACTCGCTGTCATCTTCAAACATGTGGTGGCTTTTGCCTTGTATCCTCGGCTTCATCAGACTCTACTTAGACGGCGTCAAAGTTCTTCTATACCAGCTTTTCAACAGATCCTTCACCCTGCCAGGTTAGAGGTTTTTATGGTCACGGATTTGTAGCAATGTGACGGGCGCTTGTTTTATTGTCAAACAGTTGTCACCCAGTTATTCAGTAGTTAGGAGCTGTCAGGTGTAGCGTGGGAACGTTTGGAATCGCTTTTTGTGAAAAGTACGCTTAAAGGGACAGTTCACGCGAAAAGCCAAAACAAAAAATCAATGCATTTATTTGCTCACGTTCATGCTTTTTCCTACCAGTATGAGTTTCCTTTTTCCTGATAAACACAAAATTAGGGTAACACTTTATTTCGATAGTCCGCTTTAGTCATTCTACTAACAGTAAGTAGCAACTACATGCCAGCCAGCAGTCATTAGATTTTCAGTAGACTGCTTGTTTAACATCTTCTAACACTTTTTTTTGATGGGTTCACAACATGCTGACTGTAAGATACTTTGCAAATATTTGTCAACTTATTCTAATAACCCTAAACCTACCCTAACAGTCTAATCTGAGAGTTAGTAGACATGTAGTTGAGATTAATGAGAATTAGTTATCATGTAGTTACAGAGTTACTTATAGTTTGTAGAATGTCTAAAGTGGATTATCAAAATAAAGTGTAACCATAATTAGTTGCACAGCAGTGTAATATAATCAGTCCTTGTTCACTTCTATTGTATGGTGGAAGGTGTAATGAAAGGATAAGGACTGTTATTCCTCTTTTATTGTGTAATAAAATGTCAGTAAAAGATATGAGAGATTACAGATAAATTATTACAGTTTTCAGAGGACTTTGTTTAAAGTTAACTGGTAATTAATGAGTTTGTATATTATGGATGCTAACCTGGATGTGATTATGTACAAACCAAAAAGGAAATTTTAAACATGTTTCTTGTAGCATAACTGACTGTAACCTTTGAACTATTTACTCCAGAGCTGAGGTCTTATTATAAAGATGCTTTATAATACATTTTATTGAACGTGATTACATAATATGGGTCATAAGTTGATGCTAACTTAAATAGTATATATATACAGTAGTCAACATTTGAAGTGGATTATAAAATTTCATCAAAGTTGTCCTAAGACAAGAATGGGTATTGTTTTTGGTTTTGAGACAACTTTGATGAAAGGTTT
>JAUMHE010000042.1:5640523-5659357 GCA_032359235.1 Enteromius mattozi
AGACAAGAATGGGTATTGTTTTTGGTTTTGAGACAACTTTGATGAAAGGTTTTGATCCACTTTAAATGTTGACTACTATATATATATATATATATATATATATATAATATAATATAATATAATTTATAATGTATTTGTTTTAAATGTCTTATAATTAAATTTGCCTCTGGCTGAAATGCTGGCTTTAAATTATAACGTACATACTTATGTCCATTTATTAAGGAAAATGTAATTTAATTTATAGCCGACTCTAGTTTAGAGTTTGCCTTAGATTCAGTGATTTCTGCGTTATCACAAACTAATCACATGTTTCTACTCAAGATTGTTCTGTTGCAATTTTAGACGGCTCTTTATTTAAATTTAAATCACTGTTAAAGTGCAACCATGTCCCAGCGCAAAGCAAAAGGATTAGACTCAAATCCATCCTCACAATGGTCTTTTGTGTCAGAAATATTTAAATCTTCTGAAGCCTGACAGGATTAGTTATAAGAAAGAAGAAGAAAAAAGATGATTAAGAAACACTGATTTTAAGACTTGTTTGCGTTATTGGACTATGTTCTTGTGAAATATGTAAGCTTTACAATTAACTAATTTTAACTGGACATTTTAACACAGAAATGACAACAAAAGTAACATTGCTTATCAGTATTGATTGCCATAATTTCTCTGCTTAAAATGCACAAGTGCACTTGTTTTTCCATTATTATTATTAAAAATAATAATAAATACCCATAAAAGTAAAAGAGTGAAGGAATTGCATCATTAGTAGGCTTATCACAAAAGCCGGTCATGCTGTTCTTAGAACATCAGCGTAGGATGCAGTTTCTACATTTAATGATCCCTGAGACAACGGCATATCCAAGAAAACGCACAGAGGGATATGTCCCAAACAAAGACAGTCCGTGACAGTGTAAAACATCTTTTTTTAGATATTACACAGTAAAAAAAAAACATAATTTTCTTGTTTCCTGTCTTGCCCAGATTTGCCCAAGCAGAATGGAAAGGTTGCCATAGTTACAGGGGGAAGCAGAGGAATGGGATATGAGATTTCCAGACATCTGGTCAGCCTGGACATGCATGTGGTCATTGGTATAGTATCATCTCCTACCTGATTACAAATTATTGCACCAAAACCATTCCATTGGTGTTATGGCTCCAGTTTACAGATCAGTTTTTGTAGTTACGCAGCCTCTTATTTGGATTTCTTCTACTTGTGATTGATTTTTAAAAAATATATTTCATTCCGTACAGTCAGTTATAAGTATGACTGGTGTTAATGGAGTACCATCCCAATTTTTCCCCCTTTTTTTTTTCTCGCTGTCAGCGCGCATTATCAGTAAGAGCTCTCTCTTGAAGTATGGCGTCACATAAAAGGCAATAAGAAGGGCTTATGCAAGAATAACTCTCCTCACATGTTTATTCAAACGCAGGACAGGTTTCTTAGCGTACTGTATGTGTAGGAAGAGAACTTGACTAGAACTTGAGTTTTTATGTGTACTTTCCTTATTAAAGCCTAAAAGTCTAAAACCGTTGTGCAATTGCTGCTTGAAACCTGAGGTAAATCTTTGCTGGTGGACTGTCAAAAAAAAAAAAAAATAAATAAAAAGGGTAAAATAGTTTGTTACTGGGGAAGGAGACTTATCCTCAAAGGAATATTACTGTACATCATAATATGAGCTGAGTGAGTCTTTTTCCTTCAAATAAATTTTTGAAGAATTCTAATGAAAGTGCATTCAGTAATCTTTTAGCTAGCCATTCGCTTTACTGTGTTTTGTGTCATTTCTGTCGACATGGTTCAGCATGATTGTCTCTGTGTTTTATGTAAATGACATTGATACTTGAGTTTTAGAGAGCAGTCTGTATAAAAAAAGCAACTTTGTCCTCACTGCTACTGAGGATGTTCTCTTTGATCATATCTTTCCACCTTGTGTTCCACTTTGTCTTTGCTGGTAAATCTTATTAATAAGTGTGTTCTACTGTCTAATTTTAGTTTTTCACATCACCAAAAGACAAACCAATAAACAAACCAAAAACTACACTACACTACTACAGAGGCAACAGCCAATGAGAGTAAGGATTCTCTCCAGTGTTTAGTGAAACATCATTTCAACATGCCAAAATACGTCTTATTAAAAAAACTCTCATGTGACAGTAAACCATTCAGGTGATTCTTCACAAAAACACAACTTATTTCTTATTAAAGGCATAATTCACCTAAAAATTCTAAAATTCTGTGATTAATTACTCACACTCATGGTGTTCCAAACCCATCTTCAAAACACAAATGAAGGCATTTTTGATGAAATCCGAGAGCTTTCTGAACCTGCAACCCAGAAACGTAGTTAGGACATTGTTAAAAGTGAGTATGTGACATCAGTGGTTTAACTGTAATACCACTGTAATTTAAAGTCACAATGTGTAAGATTTTTGTTATAAAATATCCAAAAACCACTTGCACAGTGTTATATATTTCATGCCTTCTATTGAAACTCCGCTCTTGCATGTTTTAATAGATGGTTAAGCAAATATATATTATTCATTGTGTAAGTAATAGTCATGTACAGGTGGTTAGGTGATTAAACCGATATAAATGAGATTTTCATCCGTAAACATGATTTGTGTAAGCGACAATCTCCCAATTTTCCACACTCTGTTATTGTTTTGAAAATGCAACCTCTAGTGGAGAAAACTTACATATTGTGCCTTTTAAAGCTACAAGAATATTTTTTTTTACGCAAAGAAAACAAAAACAATTTAACAGTTTCTTCTCTTCCATGTGTCAGTCTTCGATATGCATTCACAGGAGTGTGGAGCGGCTTTCTGTAGCAGAACCAGGATGCACTGTGCTGTGTTTACAAGCAGACGACACACTGTACATAAAAAAAAAAACTCTTCGTAAACATGTCTGAAGATTTCGATAGAGAGGATCACTTAAATTTTTCTGCCGAGCCTTACTTATTTGAACCAGAATATACAGATGATGGACTAAGAGAGATGGACATTCTACGTCAGAAAACGGCTTCTGTGTCAGCAGCATCACACGCTTGCATTGTGGTACTCTCGTAAATACAGGCTGAAGGTTGACACGGAAGAATTGTTGAATAAAGTTGTTATTTTTGTAATTCTATGGGCACATAAATGTATCACAAAAGGATTCTCGTAGCTTCATTACATTAAGGTTGAACCACTGATGTCACATGGACTGTTTAACAATGTCTTGACTACCTTTCTGGCCCGTGAATTATCCAAACTATGGAGGATTGGAAAGCTCTCAAAATGTAAAAAAAAAAAATATATTATTTGTGTGCCGAAGATGAAAAAAGCTCTTACGGGTTTGAAACGACTTGAGGGTGAGTAATTAATGACAGAATTTAGTTTTTTGGGTGAACTAGCTCTTTAATGTTTTTTAAATTGGCACCGATCTACTAAATGCAAATACTTGAACAAATAAAGGTGAATCCGCTTTAGATTTATCTTGATATTTATTTGTGTTTTTACTGATTTGCTTATATACATTCTACATTGCCAATTTTAACATTGATATACATGATAAAAATTAGTATCCTTAAAGGGATAGTTCACCCAAAAGAAAATTCTCATTAATTACATTTTTGGTAACACTTTATCTTAGAGTTACACCTATTAGTTGCTTATTAGCATGCTTATTATTAGAATATTAGTCATTTATTAGTGCTAATTAGGCACAAATTCTACGCCGTATCCTACATGACCATATTCTACATCCCTAATCCTACCCAATACTTAAACACAACAACTACCTTACTATTAATAAGCAGCAAATTGAGAATTTATTGAGGGAAAAGTCGTAGTTAATAGTTAAGTGTCTCCTATTCTAAAGTGATAAAAAAAAAAAAAAAAGCATTTTGGGGTGAACTAACCCTTTAATAACCCTTTTCTCTATCTTTTTTTTTTTCTCTTCTTCAGCTGGGAACGAGGAACAGAAGGGTCTGGAAGCAGTGAAAAAGATTCGAGAAGAGTTAAATCAGGGAAAAGGTGAAATTCATTCCATTCAAGTTAAATGTCTTTGAAGGGCCTGGGGGTTTTAAGTGGTCAGTTGTAAAAGAAAGGCTCTGCAAGCTGAGTTCCCCAGCATCATGTACCCTCCTCCATTGGTGATCCTGACCTTTACGAGTCTCCTTGAGGTGATGATTTACTCCGCAATGACCCGATGCTACTTAATTTGCAGCTAAACAGGATCATTTTTCTTGCCGTGTTTGGATTGGTGTGTTTACTGGAAGAGTGTGTGCGAGCAAGCAGAAGAATACCAAGAGAGAGATGTTTGATGATTGTGTTCGCAGAAGAACCATAACCTCATTGTAATGCAGATGGGATATTGAGGGCCGCAGTTTGGATGAAGGCGCGCTCACTTCCCTGCGGTGCCCACCCCTCCCCCACGTGGATTTTTAACTGCTAGCCGAGAACAGGCCCGTCGGTTTTCACTTCTAGCTTTCATCATAAGGCTATTGAACTTGAGAAATAATGCACTGCAGGGAAGCTGTCCTTCTGCCCTCATCTTGGGTCAGTTTGTCTAAAACCATAACCTTAAATACTAGTTTTGAAATCGGTCTTGGTTCAGAGAGGGAAAAAAAACGATGCTGCTAAGATGACGGATGTGCTAACAAGAAATGAGTCTTTCAAAACAAGCAAAGGCTTGGCTGGAGGTCTGTTTGTGTGCGTGTATGTGTCTGAGGCTTTTTGCTCAGCATGATTTGTCACTGTACTTCTCTAAGCTAGTCTAATAATGACACATGATCGCTCTTTATATGGCTACAATCACCTAATGAGGGTTAGACATCACATCCAGTTAAACGGAGGAGGTGTTTTAGGAAAACAAGATAGACTGAGCTGACAAAGATAAGACATGTAATTATAATGGGCTCAGACTGCTGGAAAGGAACTTTAAAGTCAAACAGTCGTCTTATTCAAGATGTTTACTGCTGTTTAATTGGACAGGCTAAATGTTGCTGTGGCTGGTTATTAAAAAAAGTTCCAGGATGACGCTGATTTCAAAGTAATTGGTGGGGTCAAAGAGGTCACTCTTAAATGTTTACTTAAATGTTTGGTTATAATTGCTTAGTTCACATTTAAATAACAGTAAATTACACTAGGGTTGCCAGATGTGTGTTGCTTCAACATAAGCATGTTTATTAAGACACATGCTGTGCATTAGCATTATTAGGAAGCAAGCTGAATTAAACTTAATTGAACTCAAATGAAGTGAATGAAATTTACCTAGGGATTCACAATTAATTGAAAAGTAATCAAGATTGCGGTTTTATTAAATATCTGAGTAATAGTTTTATTTATCGTGCTGCTATAAATGTGAGAAGTTCATAGGCACTGTTACAGTAATAAAATTGAGTCAGGAGCACAGTTCTTCTATAACAGCCTGACTTGCAGTATTTTAATTTTAGTTATATTGCAAAATAATAATCACTATTACAATATCAAAAAACATTCTGTTGATGCAGATTTTCTCATCATTGTACAGTTTTCTAGATGGCCCGTGTAAAGGTTTTGTCAAAAATGTTACCCACACTTCGTCATGTGTAATTGCTGCTTTTTTCAGTTGAAATGAACATTAGGAGTCAAACAACTTTTATTATTTTTTTCCACAAAGCATGATTCACAGGGCCAGAACTTTAATTAAGAAACCTTAATTTTATAAATTTTATTTTATAAAAATATAATGCTATGGACCAGATTCACTAAAGTGTTGATAGGAGGGGAAAATTCTGCGGGTGATTTACTGACAAGATGCACATTAAAGAACACGGATGCAACATCTCATTTCCATAATGACCAACACCATCTACCAAGAGCAGTGCAAATTACCGTTACCGTTTTTTTAGGGCGTTAAATAATGCTGCAAATACCAGTGAATTGACAAGCGCAAATCTTAGTAAAACACGTTGTGTGATTCATTTCAGTATTCCCCTGGCTTAAATTTACCGATAAATAACTGGCATATAAAAAAGTTAAAGTAGCATGGTTGCATCAGTGAGTGAGTTTTTATATCAATTTCACCTTCGTTAACACTATTGGGTAGGTTTATTTTGGTATAGGGAGTATTTCCGACACAATTAGTGACACTCTCTGGACATTTCAACCAACATACCAACAAAATAAAAATGTGGCCACGGACATGTTGTCACGATGCCAGCTGGACGTGCCATCGGGCTCCGTCAGAGGGCACTCCAGCCCGGGCTATATGTACTGTTTGTGTATTTCTCCGCTCTGTGTCCAGGACTTCTATTATGAACTCGTTGTCTCCACCCACCTTGTCTGTTGCCTTGACCACTAACTCGCTCCTCCCCGTAGCCTTGTTAGCATGTCTTTATAAACCCCGTTTGTAGAATGTGTAGTCGTTCGTCAATGTGGATGTAACTTGTGTTTTTCCCCTTTGTTCAGCCATTCGTTTCACTCCGTGTTTCCCTGTGTTTCCCTGTCTGGATAATTGACCCCGCCTGCCTTTGGATATTCGCTCTCGTCTCTGCCCTCTTGGATTAAGTTCGCCCATCGCCTGACCATCGCCACGTACTCTGGATTATCCTATTGCCTTTGTCTCTGATGCCCCCGTTTGCCGTTGTCGACTTTGCCTGTGACGTTACTCTGAGTGTGTGAATCAATAAATGTTTGCAAGTGGATCCGAACGCTTCCCGTCGTCTCACTCGTTACACATGTATTGAACATGCATTTCATTTTTAAACCTTTTTAAACCTTTAAACCATTTTTAAAAATTTAAAACAAAATGAGTGTCGCAGAAATGTTGCTATAAGTACATATTTCCAATGACTGGTGGTTGTGGAAGCATTAGTTAGAACAGGTTTAATATTATAAACATGCCTAATGCTCACATAAAATACAAAAAAAATATACTACTTTTTTTTTAAAGAAATTAGTACTTTTATTTAACAAGGATGCCCTTAATTGGTCAAGTGTGTCAATTTTCTATTTCCTATAAATGCTGTTCTTTTAAACTTTTCTATTCATCAAAGAATCCTTGGGGAACAAAAAAATAAATTAAAAAAATTATCAACTTTTTCATAGAACTGTGAAGCAACAGTGTTAGTTTTTCACAGTGATAATTAACAGAAATATTTCTTGAGCACCAAGCTATGTTAAAATGATTAAGGATCATGTGAAACTGAAGACTGGACAGTTATTTTTTATCAAATAAAGTAAATGCAGCCTTAGTGTGAGCATAAAAGACCTTTCTTACTGACCCCAAACTTTTGAGAGTTAGTATACCAATCTCAGCTCCGGCACCAGGGGAAAAATGTTTACTGTGTAGCCCCTAAATGAATTGAATTTATGATAACTTTGAATGTACCCAAGCTCAATTGAACTGAACCACCCAAAATGGCACCGGCCAAGCTCATCATGGGGTCACGCTGACCCTTTACTCTGCGGCTCCAGAGATAGTGTCCGTCTTAGACAGATAGTGCTGAGTGACTGATTCAGGGCAGAGCGCTGCTGGCAGACACACTCGTCCCACGCTGATCCGCTCTCCTCTCTCTTGCCCTGACAACACAAGGCAGACGTGCAGAGCTGAGCCATGGCAGGCGGCAATACACCCTGTCAACGCGTTATGGATTCAGTCACTCTGGATGGGCGGACAGTTATGTTCCCAAGGCTGTTTTCCACCCATCCTCTGCTTGTCTTATTTCTCCGCGCAGCTGCTGCAGCTCCAGATCTGTGGTGTGATTTGTGAGTGACGAGGCCTTTGTAGTGGTTAGATGTGGTCATGGAGTCTGCCATAATGACACACACTTTCAGGGTTTACTGTATCATTTCGACCAAGATCTGTTAAAATGTGACATACATATTGTATGGCCATCAAATGTCTGTTCAAATATCTGTTCCTCTACTGTGCATAGGCTACATCTCACGTCTGTTTTAAATGGTGTGTAAGATTATAATTAGTGCCTCCTTAATCCTAGTGATTTAATATTCCAAAGGAGCTTGGATAGTATACTTTAACCAGTCGATTGCATTCACTTATTGGGCTAATATTGTCCATAACCTTTGCATTTGTGCACTATGCCATTAGATATTTCCATTTATTGTCAAGTACTGTGGTTCTTCTTATGAAAAGCACATTTTTGCCAGACACAACAGGGCCCAAAGTTCAACTTTTGATTCATCTCTCTGTAATAACCTATTTCAAAGTTCTCGAGGATCATCCAAGAGCTTCTTAGCAAACATGAGATGAGCTTTCGTGTACTTCTTGGTGAGGAAATGTTTCTGCCTTGCTGTTCTGCTATTGATCTATTTTTGACCATTGTCTTCTGATGTTAGTCATGCTAAGCAATCATCATTGGATATTGTTCTGGTGTTCTTTGTGACTTCTTGGATTGGCAACCATTTCAAAATGTCTCCATTTGGATGACATTGCTCTCATTGTGGTTTGTTAATCTGACCACTTGTGGTGAGAATTTTGGTTTCCTACCAGTGACTATATCTTTAGAGTATTTCTTTCAGACTCATTCACTCATTCGATTCTTGTCATCTGACTCTACTCTGTCCTTGTTGTCAGTGACTTGCATGCTAAATTGAGCAATCAATATATGCCCCTTCATGCATTTGTCCAGCAGATTCCTTTTCACGAATGAGATGCCTGATTGCTCGTGAGTGAAAAATCCCATTCAGACTAATAATTGCAGCTAAGGGAAAGTGCACACTCGTTCATTGGATCAATTCTATACTTTCCTATAGATATATACTACTAGCTGTGTTCTTTGTTAGATAGAAAGTTCAAAAGGATAGCATTTACTTGAAATGTTTGTCCAAACATTATAAATGTCTTTACTGCCATTTTAAATTAATGTGACCTTACTGAATAAATGTATTAATTTAATTAATTTAATTTAATGTATTATTATTATATATATATAAAAAAATGAAAATAACTTTTAACCAAAAATAAACAAATAAATAAACTTTAAATATAACATTATATTAAAAATAATGCTAATTTTCTTAACTTGATGTGCTAAAATAACTAAAACTAAAATAAAATTAATAAAAATTATAAACATTAAAAAAAAAACATAATTACTAAAATTGGAAGAGATACAAAATGAAAATGGAAAATTCAAAGTGCACAATAGTATCTTAATAACACTAAAATACCACAGTTTTTGACTCTCAGTGCTGGTCTTATTATGTACTCAATCTGAATTGTTCATTGTATAGTTCCTATTAACCTGTATGTAATTCTCAGTAGGTCATGTTGAGAGTTTATAGTGGTACCTGTTGACAGCCAGCTGGCAGCTGATGTGAACAGCAGACGTTTGCACAGTCAGAACCTGCACAGAACCTTCTGGATCCTCACCAGTGGAGTCAGTGTTTGGTAAAATGTCTGCTTGTTGATGGCTCATTGCAGGGGTAACGGCACCCTACCGCCTGATGTAATTAGACAGACTCCCCAACATATGCCCAAAACACACACTGTGTGTCAAAGGTTCAGAACAGTTGTTTACAACATGTAAAAATTTTTTATTATAGCGACACTGGTGCATATGCACCAAACAGGAGGCTCATACTCATCTGTGAGGTTTCAAAGACAGTGCACTTGATAGAGTTTGTGTAAGTCACTGTGTGTTATCATCTGTTTTGCATTTTTATAATATGCCACTCATACATTTTTATCTTCTGCGGCATCATTACAACAGCAATGACACTGCAATTATGACATCAGTGGAAAAAACAGCCCGTTCTTTTCTTTATCTCTGTCCTTTATTGATCTACTCCGTCTCTACCTGACTTTATACGGAGAGATAAATCTTATCATCCGTTCTACGATTTACTGTCCAATCTCTATCTTCCATCTACATTTCGTAGACCTGTTGGAGACCGACCCGACTGACAAAACCTTGCGTCTCAGCCAGATCTGTCACTTACCCGGGAGTTATTCTCTATCAGTCTTCCTCTCTCAGGAGTGTGTGTCTGATTTACTGGCAGCCTTTGAAGATGGAGAAGGGGGGAAATGTCTTTGTTGGTACTTGAAAATGGCGGAATGCCAGTCACTGTGTCCTCCAGCTGGCACTGTACCTCTGGTGCCAAGATTACCTCATTACCACACTCTTTGGCACAACCAAACCGAAAGATTATGAGAGAAAGACCAAATAAGGATGAGATGGGTTATATTCCGTGGCGGACCGTATCTCCAGATTAACTCACCTCTTATAAGGTAGACCTGTTGGTCCGGTGCTATCAGGAAACGGTACTCATAAGTTGTGCATGGGCTCTTGTGCTCATTACTGCGGCTCGGATTCTTAATCAGAACAGAACATCTGCAGGCTTTCCTGTCCAGCAGCGCTCCGAGAGACACGCCAGCGATCAATCGTGCCAGAACAGCCACCGACTGAAGGGCTTTATGGAAGTCTAGAATTAAAAACATGGAGTGGAAATGCGTGGACAGAACTTGCATGATTGTTAGCTGTGGTCTTTCGTCAAGCACAATCGAAAATAGGGTGTATTTATATGTAGTCATTTCTACAAGAACAAAACAGAAAGACTTTTAAATGGTAGTGTATGTATTTTTTAAAAGGCAAATTTCAACATATTTCTGTCATGACAGCTCTCTGACGGATTGGAGGGGTAAAGTACATGACAGTGTTTATGTGTTTGGTATTGGTAGAATAGATCTGCTACACTGCTGCCGCTGCGGCAGAGCCAAGACTTTCTACTGCTAATACATCCACAACATGCTTCTGTGAGCATGTAAGAAATACTGCTGCTGCACGTAACATATATGAAATGACCCCGTATAGCATACATGAATCACTCTGTAGCAGATCTATACAGGTGGAGCTGGGGAAGGAGGAGGGTTTCTGAAATGCGCTGCAACTGCTACAGCAAGCACTAGTCAAATTTTTGAATGTTGAGCAGCAAGCTTATTGGCTACCGATAAAGGAGAGAACCAAACAGCTGTGCCATGTGATGCTGTCATTATGTCAGAATAATGTTTGACCTATTCATGGCAGAAGTTTGGATTTAATTGTTTTAGATCAATCGTTAATTATGAGCCTGATAATTTCATTCGTTTTCGCTGATCGAATATCTTTCTTTAATTCCCAGGCTATATTTAAATTTAAGATTTTGTTCACATCAACAAAATCAAAAGATTTTTTTTTTTAGCAACTATTGAAATGAGTTGATATTAATTATCAACTCATTTCAAGATCAAAGACTGCAATAGGAGAGTATGCGGCATCGGCACTTTATTATTTACTTTTAATGAAGATGATTGTGTGTTAAGAGCCTGCGTCTTACCTTCAGTTTCATTCAATAGTTTGCGCATCATCTTTGCTTTTGCACAGTCATATCTGACTATAATGTCATATAGACTATAGCACGCTCTTACATTTATAACTTTAACATTTTGAGAAGAGTAATTTTCATATGTGGTTTCAACAACTAGATGCATTTACACTTGTCCAGTTTTGTCTGGAATGCGTTTGGAATGCAGTCTACAGACCTGGAATGCCAGACCACCTCCGAAGCGGTTTGAGTGATAGATATAAATCCTGTTTTGAATGTGTTTCAGAGGCTGCTTACACCTGGTCTTTTCATGCTCGGATAGCTATCCGAACAGACAAAATGCATGAAGTGACCAGGTATAAACTGCAATGCTCGTCACTGTCCCTGTTTCCTTGCCCTTCCAATCAATGGAACAGGTACGGGACAAATACTACACTGACCACCCATTCTAATTTTACAACGACTGAACAACATCAGAGAAGTTAATATTACTGGTTACGGCATTTTTATATTCAGTAATACGCTGTGGATATTCCAAAGCATAGCAACCAAAGTATAAGAAAAAATCTGTGCCACCAAAGCGTTCTCAAGCGCCCCCTGATGGCCATTTTCATAAGAGAGTCTGATATTTTTTCAGCTAGTTAAACTGGAGCCAAACCTGAGAAGGGAGTCCAGAAGATTCCACTGCGTTCCTGGGCACGTAACTTAGTTGTAATTCGTAGGTTAGGATTATGCTAATTGTAAATAAGTGTGCACATGAGCCCTAGTTTTGAATGTTTGGAAAGCATTAACATACACATTTCTAACAATCAAATCTAATGTTTATGATGCATTTGTGAATCCCAAGGAGAGTTTTTGGGAATGTCTATTTTAATTACGCTACTTAAATTTTCTCATGTATTCACTCAAGTTTTGATTGAGGCCCAATGTACACTTTATTTTGGCAATGCACATACTTCACATATAAATTAAACCAACCATCCTTAGACCGCTGAATCTAACCAAGTGTAAAAACACCCTAAGAAGTGCATGCTTAATAGATCCTTGTTGACAGTATTGTAGTGGAAATGTCCTGAAGCTTGAAAAACAGTAGCTTTTTCAAGACAATATAAAACTGTCACAGACGGGACCGCTACGCAAGCTTTAGTCATCTCTTTTGCCTCACACCATAAACTGCCTCTTATATATGCACAACACAGAGAGAGAAACCTAAGGGAGGGCACAATACATCATTAGGGTTCTGCCCCATGAGCATGTCCTGATATATCACACACACAGACTCAGCTGTATCTCACCCCCTGCCCTTTCATTTCTATGAGTCATGATACACAATGTCACTACAGAGAGACATCACTCTTCCTGTTTATATCCCCTCTGTTTAATACTCTTGTCATAAATTCAAATCATTTAATGTGTGTGAAAGGTGAAACTAGGAGAGCCGATGGCTTTTATAGCATTCTCATGAAACTAGAATAAGTGTAGAAAGTGACATTTTTTAACTTGGTAAGGCTATAATTGCAATGCGTTTCATTAAAGTTTAATATTTAAAGCAATATTTTGACATAAATCTGAGTGAAAAAGATTATTGGAAAAACTATTGGAGGGGCTGTCGATTCAGTTTGCCTTTATTGACTGGATGGAGGCACATCATTGTTTTTTTTTTTAAAAAGGGGGTTATGGTACAAAACAAATGTCTGCATGAATGAGTCATTAAGTCCTCTAGCATCAATAATGTAGAAAAGATCAATATTTAGAAAATAGAAAGGGAGCACTTTAACCTAGTCACGAGTGAAACTGGTCTATCATAGGTTGTTACTTTTGAGCTTGATAAGCTGTCTAAGAACATTCTGTTATTTGGGGATGAATGAGTGGTTTTTGTAATGAAGGGTTGCCGGTCAGAATGGCATTTCACACTCTAAACTGGGGTAGCGTCGGACGATTAATGTAATGTAGTGGGTAATTGCTGTAATTGTGTAACTATAATTAGTTTAATTATGCGGTTGAGTACTCAGCACTGGAAAGGTGCACGCTGTGCCAAAGAGCTGAAAGGAATAGACACTCACATTTTATCACTGGTATAAGAGCTTTGCTTCCAAGTCACCACTGAAATAGTATATAATTGTAAATCTTAATGGGAGGGCCAGACAGACAATATTTTTCTGTTTGTATGATAAATAGATCTGATGCAGTAAGGGCCTATTATCAGCCGTTTCCATATGCCTTTGCTGCCATCACAATCTCTGTTCATTGCACCTGGTTTTCTCATCCCTCCTGCCATTTCATTCTCCCTCTTCCATTCATTATTTTGTTCTGGGCTGATCTCATGGATTGATAGCATTCGGGTCAAGAGCACTGTGAGGGGCCCAAAGGTCTTTCCATTCATATAACCAATTTCAATCAGCCAGAGATGGGCTATAAACCTTAAGGGAGTGGTGCTGTTTATCACAGTAAATCTCAGAAATTAGGACGCCTTGCAGATCAGACAGGTATTCATAAAGCAATTAACTGGATTACTTTCTGTTAAATTGAATAACACCCTCTAGCTAAGTTCTGGGTTCTATTAACTAACTAACCTGGTTGTTAGAAATTTATTGATTTGTTTGTTGTTGTTGTTGTTTTTTAATGATCAAAAATATATGCAGGGGTTTACAAACTGTGAAATTTTGTTATATTCCTTTAAAAAAATAAGGTTTAAATAAATTGTATTATTATTATTTAACTTCCATACAATAGTAATATATTTTTGTCATAAATGCTCACATTGTTTTTACTTGTTTTAGTGTACAGACCCTTGAGTTTAAGTGTGTTGGGGTTTTTTTTTTTGTTTTTTTTGTTTTTTTTAATTTTGTATAACGATATCCAACAAAATGGTAAAGTATTTGTCAAGTGAACTGAGCAATGCTAATATAAAACATCAAATATGCTAAATGTAATCTAAACTGTGTATGAGGATGAGTACATTACAGTTTTTGAGTAAATTAATATTTTAATGTTAAACTAAAATAAGTGTCGATTAATATAAAACTGGCCTAAAAAGATAAAAATGTAGTACACTTTATTGAAGTAGAGTGGCAAAGGTAGTGCACATGGTCTGATATGAAGCATGAATGGTAGCAAAATTTGAAATCCATTAATTGGAAATTTATTTGAATTGGCTTCATAAAAAAACAAAGATTTATTCAAACTAATTACTTTTGTTGAAAAGGCTTGATTAATTAATTTAATGGAATTTCAGCTGGAATTCATTAAATTGTTTTTACAAACTAATGAAATCATAAATTAATGATCTTCAATGTAATAGGGTAATTGGGGTAACAGTCATTTTAAGATCATCAGCACATTTTTGCTATTTTTACATACGTCTGCTAGACAATCATGGGCCACATCTAACTCTTGATGACTCTGTTTTGATGGGATAGCAAAGGTGAATGTTTTGTCATATTGACCTTGCCTCACCTCACTATTATGCAGGGAGGGGAAAAAATGAACAAAATACCAGGATTTGCATAACATGACAACTAAAACTGATTGAAGCAATGATGTGCATATGACTGGAATATTTGAATGTAGTGTCTCATTTTCATAAGCTGAAAGCCCAAAGGGCTTATTGAGGTAAACACAATAGCATTCTGATTCTCATTAGAGCAACTTGCCGATGCTGCAGGTTTAAAAGCTTGGGTTTGGGTTTATAGGTTTGCTATGGCTATGTACGAAATGAGAAACAAGACACTGATTTTCTCATGTCAAATTTCTACCAATATTTGGGCATGTTCTGACAAGCATCAACAATTCTGCTAAAAATTTCATTTAAAAGACATCCTTGAAGTATCACTGCTCTTTTATAGGGCCTCCTGTGTACATTTCTTGCTGTCCACCCCGGCAGGCGTGTAATGGTCTAATTCTCACTTGGGAGCCATTATTAGCTCAAAGGTTAGTCCCGTCAGACTGAATGAATGATAAGCCTAATTAAAGTTGATGGAGAACAAGAGCAGAAAGGATGAGTGGGCAAAACTCCAGCTTCTGTTTCCACGATTGGGATTTTGACACCCCCCCCCCCCCGTTAAATAGAGATATAAAAACCCATCATATTATTCAGATTAGGTTTTAGAGACCGAGTCAAATCCATATATTTTCTGTTTATTCAAAATAAATCAGAATGTTTCTTAGTGTCACATACATGATTTAACACTATTCAAGATTATTAACTCTAAAAAAACGTAACTATTACCTTCAGATTGAGCTACACTACCTGGTAAACATTATTGTTTTGTTGGTAGTTTTCTATCTTAGAGCAGATTTTTAGGGGGGATTTTGTTTATCTAAAAAGAATTGAAAACTTCAACGCTGATAGGTCATTTGGGATGATGGAAGAAATGTCCTTTTGACTTTACGTGAGCGTTAGAGAGTGGAATAATTTGCATGCTTTGAAATGAGACTAATTGGATGTGTGCTTTGATGTACAGACCAACAGAATAAGGTTATTAAATGAACTAGCATGAGAATGCTGGATGAATCAACAGACATTTAGCCTGCAACTACTGTTTAAAACCAAGCCCTGTAAAACAAGCTGACAAGCTGAGTTTACTTGTTTTATTTGAGGAGGGCAAATGCTTTGACTGTTATGAGCTGCATATGAAAATATACTGTGCATTCAGTATATGTCATCTTTATTGTGGAGCATTTCTGTTGCTATATTGAATACTTATTGCTGTGATAATGCAAGTGCGTGAACTGATTTGAATCCTGTTCATCTGCTCATAGGAAGACCTTTCGCAAAGGCCTCATTTTATTGGATGATTCTGTGTTACTGTCGTGCACATGCTTGTGTCGTCCTTGAGAACTTCATTATGTGTTCTTACCAGGGTTGTGTGCCATTTGGAATTGAATTGAGAATGCTTTTTAAATTTCTAATTCAGGTCCTGATTTGCATTAAGTTTTGTTACTCCTCGACTCCAGCGATCTCCTTCACCTGCACAGCACGTAACACATACATTTTCAGCATGTCTTATTATAGTATTTAGTACTGATTTTGTAATCTCTTTGCTTTCAGTGGAGTTCATGTACCTGGATTTGGCCTCTTTGACATCTGTGCAACACTTTGTCCAGAGATATAAAGCCAAAGGTTTGCCACTTCACATCCTCGTCAATAATGGTATGTAAATTCCTTAATTTCTCTAGTTTCTCTATTTAAAAAAAAAAAGTATAATTTGGGCCATAGCAGTTTTGATCTGTAATAGTTTAAATAATGTCATATTTGCTGAGTCTAACATTAAGTTATTTATTTACAGCATTACTGTTTTAATCAATAACTCAATACTGCAAATGCAGTGCTTGTTACAGCATTTATTATTTTAGGTTACTTATTAATACTTTATCCATAGACATTTTAACATTTTACATTATGAATATGTACAATGAGCAAACATAAAATCGCAATAAATAATAGTGTTTATTTCACATTCAATCTAGATTAATAAACGCCTCAAAATTGCTGCTGCTTGTTAGTTCGTGATACTTAATATATTCATGTTAACAAATTGAACCTTACTGTGAAGTGTTAGCTATTTATCGCTTTAAAAGCCGTACATCTTGTCTGTCAACCTGAAATCTCTTGCGTCCTCCTAAGCTCGCTCTGTTGGACATGTCTGGTCTGTGTCCTGAGGGCTTCAGGGGTTGTTTGTTTTAACTGAGTGACTTTTATTTAGAAGCGTGCCCCAGGGAATGTCTCAAAATGACAGGAGCAGTCACACACTGTCCTCTCCCTAACAGAGAGAATTAATAATTCACGCTCCCCTTTTCATGTTTGTTCTCTGTGGCACACACCCTTGCCCTCCGATGTCAGTTGATGGGCAAATGCATTTGTGCCACCCCATTGAGGGTCTAATGATGCGAAAAGGTCAACTGTTGACCCCTCTAGTGCCCTGCAGAGTCAGGGGACATTGATTGTCTCTTCAGAGGTCCTTCAATCATGGATCAATAACATTAGGATGCATTAGGTTCAACTTTCCAATAGGGTTGGACTATAAACAATAACATATTGGGTTTGTGGTAAAATTTATTTTGCTGAAGATGATAAGCTCGGGACATTTTTTCTCTGGAAAAACTGCCATCCAATGTTAATCAAAACTTAATCTTTGACAACCCGCTAAAAGAGTGGGGTTTAACTTGAAGAAATTATGACAGAAATATTTTGCCTTAGACATAGTGTACAGTCTTGAGGGAATTATTCTGTGATAACAACTGGCTGGATGTAGATTATACCACTTGGCTACTATATACACATGGTTACTTTATTAATATTTATTAGAATTGAAACATTTTATAAGCTCTATAAATGCAAAGCTTCTGTAAAGAAGAAAAAGCATTTTCTAACAAACAGCTTTGACCTTAGACAAAGTTCAGACAAAACTGGCATTTCAGGGATAATGTACAGTCGTATCACTATAGAGAGAGTGTGGTGGAGTGACTTGAGAAATGTGAAAGATGCACTGGCCTCGAATATCAGGATGAGTGAATGTTATTTGGCATTGTTAATGGCAGCAGTTATCTGGTAATAAAGACAGGGAGACATGAAGTGACCGTTAACCAATGTTGGACAACGGGCTAGTGTCCATCAGAGAAGTTTTGCACACATTGGCTCTTGTCCGGCTCATGTTGATGGCATATTTGCCCAGTTAAACATGTTGAACGAGCATTGGGGCCATCTGTGAGTATGAGAACTCTGATTGGTTGTTCAGTTTAAAAGTGATGAAAATGAGCAAGCGAGGACAGCACAGACTGTTCTAAAGTAATGTTATCTTACCCAAGCATTCCAATATGCAAATATTTTTTTTAAAAAAACGAGCCGCTTAAAATGAAAAAAGATATCGACATAACTGATATTCAAAATGGTAAGCAAGTGCTGCTTCATTCAGATTTTGTAAATGCATTAAATCTTGTATATCCTTGTTTCCACTTCTTTTGAATGACAAAGATATGTATACTGTAGATACCTGCTGATATACAGTTAATTCTGTGAGGAGGCAACACCATTGACTTTCGACGCTGCTAATACTTTGAAGTCTGTGACTGACCAATCAGAATCAAGTATACCAGAGAGCTGTTTAATAACATTCTGTAAACGGAATATTTTTAGGGAATATCGTGTATATAAGTTTTTATTTTTATTTCACTCATTTTAATTTATACAGTTCTGCGGAACTGAAAAATGTCTGTGCTTTGTTGTAAATTATTTGTTATATTTTAATTTGATCAGATTTTTAAAGATTTAATAAATTAGCAATTCATTGCATTCAGCACAATTTTTTTGGTGAAAATTTGCATTAAATAATAAAACACAGAATCTAGAATCCAAAAAAGTAAAATGGAAAACACAAAATGGTTTTCAGAATGCCCTAAATTAAAACGTATCTTGGGGTTTAATTGTGAACAAACAATTTATGTTTACATTAATTTTTTTGGGCCTACCTGTGACGATCGAGGCTGTGTGGTGAGACGAGCCGCGCCTCTCAGCGAGGCAAGGAGCAGAGGACACGGAGCATTCAG
>JAUMHE010000042.1:5659457-5693888 GCA_032359235.1 Enteromius mattozi
TGATAATGTTCAGTGCTTTGCTACAATCTGTATTGTTAAAAGCGCTATATAAATAAAAGTGACTTGACTTGACTTGTAAATAAGCACTCTTTCCCTCGACCGTCCCAACCAAAGCACAGCCATCATCCATATTTAACATCTCTTAAGAGTCTGACTCTGATCGCACAAGTGGAGATACAGTGGCAATACCAGTCGTTCTCTCAATTCAATAAAGAGCAAATCCCATACTAACCTTTTGTTCTCTGTTATATTTTTAGCATAAAGCACTCAGACTAATGTAATATAACAGTGTTTTGGTTAAATTTTCAGCTTCAGCAGTTCTAAATATAATTTAGTGAAATGAGAGAATTACTCTGTACATGCAAATATTCACCTCTTTTTTAATAAGTAAGCATGTGTGACCATTTGTTATTCATATGTGTGAAGCTTCTAGTGTCATTCTCTATTGTTTTATCTGGAAAAAAACTGTCTATTATGCTGTTTTTTTTTTTTATTGCAAACTGGTGTTTGTTGTAATTTTATTTTAATTGAATACTATCATGATACTATTCCCTATTTTCCTATATGGGTATGATTCCCACACTGGAGGGAAAATACTGTTAACTGCACTTTATTGTTCTTCAAATTATTCTTCCTATAGTGGCTACTGAATCCGGAATCATGCACAATAACAGAACATAGCTTACTTAATTAAAAAACAGCTAATGCCAATACTACAGTGGCCAAGAGAGCTCAACGTGCTGCAAATAAAAAATAAATAAATCCTGCAAATTAAGAAATCATCAGATTAAAAAACACATGCTGCAAATACTCACAACACAACAAAATACAGAAATGCACTGCAAGAACTCAAACACAAACACAAAAAAGCAATGTAAGTACTCAAACTGAAATAAATACAGAAATGAGCTGCAAAAACAGAAAAGTGCTTCAAATACTCACAACAAAAACAAATAAAGAAATGCACTGCAAGTACTCAAACACAAACACAGAAACACACTGCAAATACTCACAACACTAACAAAAAAGAAAAAAGCTATAGAGATGCACAGACAACAACGGAAATGTTTAATGGAACACAACAAATGATGAATGTGGATGAGACATGCTTATTAAAGTTTACTCTGAAAGGTAAGATTTTTGTTTATTTTAACATCCTAATCAAATCCTTCACTTTTTCGGATATCATTAGCCTAAATAAACTGACGAAAAACAAAATTACTGTAATTGCGAAACTGTATTTTTACAACTGTGGTTATACAAATGGTATATGCGAAAAAAAAAAAATATATATATATAATAATTTGCTGATGCTTTTTCTGTTTGTATGCTTTCTCTGCCACAGTATAAAACCCTTTTTATATGAGCTGAATCTTTAGAAACAGCTGCAAGCCATTTCAATTTTCATTTTTAGTTCACACAGTTTTCTTAATGCACATTATTGACCTTATTTTGATTGTTTCACCTATTCTTTTCTTTTGTGAATGTCACCTTTCGCTTGACATTGATTTACTTTTTTGTTTGAGGTGTCAAGAATTGGCTGGTTAGCATGGTTCAGCTAGCCTATTTGCTAAGTTCCAAAGAGATCATAGAGTTCCCAAGCAATTAGCTTTTCCATCTTTAGCCTTTGCTTGAGCATATTTGACAGGCACCCAAACACTAGGCTCAGTCTTGTTGAAGACTGGCTTCCACAAACCCTTTGTATCAACTTGATTAGAGAACTGGCAACACTGGTTACAGATGAATGGCTAATGGCTGACAGAGCAGGTAAGTGACCTTCTGGTATAATCAGTAACATTTCTGCAGACATATACCTATTTAAAAAATGAAAATGCTGTCATTATTAGTTATCCTTATCAAATGCCAAACCCCTATGCAGTTTTTCGATGAAACAAAAAATTGATTGTACTGTACATTGATTTTTTGTTGTTGTTGTTTTTTTCATTATTTAGGTGGACATTTTATGTTGCCAGCTTAAAAAAAAAAAAAAAGACACTTTCTGTGCTTTGCATTTTTTTGAATGTGAATGTGTGAATTCCTTTTTTACTCTATCAAGCTGGTTTATGGTGATAGAATAAAATTTTCAAGGTCTTTGGTACGTCTTGAAGAAAGGCTTTAGGGCGTAAGTCATTTCGACTGCTCCAGTGGTTGTTTACCCTTTGTGTGAGCTTTCAGATTAGCAATATTGTAGTAATAAGCGGTTTTCACAATGAAAATGCAAAGAGACAAGGTAGCCTCGGTGGAACAGTATCTTGCCCCCTCTGGGCTTTTTTTGTTTATAGGGAGGGGGAGAAACAATGAGAGACACATGCTTGGAATTTTTATTAGCAGATTTGCTTTCCCTCAGGTATGTTGCACTCCATGTCAGAGGTCAAATACATACTACAGATAAAATCCATTCCATTTACTATGCATAATCTTAAAGCAAAATGGTATATCCAGTAACACTTTACAATAAGATTTCATTTGTTAGCATTACTTTACTACATGAGCAACATGAATTAACAAAATTAAAATAAAAAAAAGAATGAATTAAATTAAAAATACTTCCAAAGTGTTCATTTAAGTTGCATCTGTTAATTTTATTTAATAGACCTACTAGCTAACAACAACTAACTCCAAACATTTGTTTGTTTGTTTTTGACAAATTGTAGCAAAGATGCATAAAATGTTTATTCTTAGTTAAAGGAATAGTTCACCCAAAAATGAAAATTCTGTCATCATTTACTTACCCTCAAGTAGTTCCAAACCTGTATGAATTTCTTTGTTCTGCTGAACACAAAGGAAGATATTTTGAAAAAAGTTTGTAGCCAGGCTGTTTTGGTCATCATTGACTTCCTTAGTAGGAAAACATCCTATGGAAGTCAACGGTGACTGAATGGTTCCAAAAAAAATGTTTTTTTCAAAATATCTTCCTTTGTTTTTGGCAGAGCAAAGAAATTCATTCAGGTTTGGAGCTACTTGAGGGTGAGGAAATGATGACAGAATTTTTATTTTTGGGTGAACTGTTCCTTTAATGGTAATGAATTAACTAACACTATACCTATTATGAATTCATGGGAAGTAACGGACCTAATTTTCTCAAAGAAAAGCTCAACTTCAATACTATTTGCATAACATTATGTAAATTTCTGATTTCAAAACTACTTTAAAAACACTCTTCTTAAATGTCATGCTACGTAATTTAGAAATGCTTCTTAATCATGCATGTTCTATTATTTTATAAAGTGGAAGCTTCGAGATATTATGCTGGTAAAATTTTAAAATAATTCCATTTCATATCAGTAAACTATTTCATGACCATGCATGCCATTTATGTATTTGGTCAGTAGTTGAGTAATAAACAGTGTACTGGTCATTATGGCAAAATAATCCTCAGAGTGATATAATCATATTGTTTTCAATAATGGACTTAGTGTATGTTGGTATTTGATGGATTTGCCAATTGTACAGCTGAGCTTGTCAGTTTGTGTTTATTGTTTTGAGAAATATGTTACAGAGATATGTTTGGAATTGTGTCTGAGCAAATAAGGAAAAACAGTAAAACTCTTGAGACACCACTGTAATGGTTTCAGGTTTGGCTGCTTGCCAGCAGCATTATTAAGAATATAACAAGAAAATAAATAACATGGTTACATAGTTACATCTCTGTCAAATTAGCTGATGCATTGTGTCAGTACTCATAAATCCCAAACAAGCATTGAGAACAGATGCCAAAACAAACACGAAAATGCTTTTTTGTTGGCACTTTGCTAATATCTCTTCCATATTATCCTTATTTTGTGCATTTGTTAGGTAATTATTAGCCAAAGGCTGAATGAAATATTATATTATACACATTCCAGATTTGGTTGTGATTACTTAAGTGCCTCTCTCCACAAATTAACAATTTTAGTAACATTTCTGAGCACTAATAGTTCACATGCATATGTATGACTAAAATATATAACAGGCTGCTAAGGGATTATGGAAGAATTATTGCGCACTGGGATTGAAATTAGGTGGAGGGCACACATCTGAACATCTCCAGCTTCGGGGTATTGGTAGATCAAAACATCTAACCATTTAAGCAGGAAGTACTCTCATTAGTTACACTGTGAACATCTCATTCAGCTGTATTTCTGCTGGATACTTAAAGGGATAGTTCACCTGAATGTCATCATCCCGGTATCAAATCTTCAATTTCAAACCTATATGAGTTTTTTTTCTTCTGTTGAGCACAAAAAAAAAAAAAGATTTTAATAAATGTTGGTAACTGCAGTGGAAGTCAATGGCTGACCATTCTCTTATAGGTATTGTAGTAACAAATACAGTTTTCAGGCTGAAGCAAATAGAAGTATGGAGATAACTCTGGATGTTTGTATGAGATTCATACTTCTTCATTTTCCCATGACACTTTTATGTGCTGAGATTTTAATTTGATAGACACTAAATTTCATGGTTTCAGCATTCATTTTCATCAAAGTCTTGCGACGTTTGCATACACAGGCGGTTTCTACTTCAGTGATATAACATCATCCTTCTTTCAGCCTTCTGCCAAATCCAAATGTACTGAATTTATCCATTAATGTCATCAACATATCCCTATAGACCGCCGCCCAGATATGTTTGTAGCTGAATGACAGGTGACAGAAGGAGCTCTGAATTTAATCAATATGGCCCCTTTTGTGGTAAGACTGTTTTCAATTGCGTCCCAGATGAGATCTGTCAGGGTCCTGACAGCATTTGTTTAGGTTGAGAGAATGCTGCGTTTTGCTAAAAGAGATTCGGGATAGAAGGTCACAGAGCAAGACGTTTTCTACAGTATATATTTCTACTTAGATCCAATGTTTACTGTCCATTTATGCTGGGGACATTTATTTTAGTCTAACTGTAAATCCCAGTTAAGCAACAGCTATTAACCTTAATTCCTGTACTTTTCAGACATTCAGCATCTAGCTCATGTGCTACCATTCAAAGATTTGGTATTGATTTGGGTACAATTTTTGATGTTTTTGAAATAGGTTGCTTACATTCATTAAGGATGCATTTAGATTAAAAAAAAATAAATAAATAAAAATTGTGAAATATTATTACAAAGCTCATAACTTCATGCTTAAATATTACATCAAAACCAGAGAGAGCATTTGGAAAATAATAAGTAACTCAACAATGCTGAGAAATATCACTTTCATCTTTAATTTAAACAAATAGTTCATTCAACAAATGTTTAGAACTACTTGTAAACAGTGCTTGATCTTTGCATATTTCACTCCTGATTTAAATGAGATTTAAATGACCTTCTTTACTGGAGAAAGTAATATTTTAGATAGAGTACTTGTGTAAGTTGTGGAAGCAACAGTTTAAAGTTTAAACATCCTAATGATAGATTTGTTTTTGACAAACACACAGCTTTTCACTTCACAAGACGTTAACTGATGGACTGGAGTCGTGTGGATTATAATTATTGTGATGTTTTTATCAGCTGTTTGGTCTCACGGCACCCATTCACTGCAAAGGATCCAAATTTGTTGTGATGAAGAAACAAACTGTTCAATCTGTGTGCATTTTCAATAAATGTACATTTTAGGTGAGCAATTTCTTTAACACCAGAAACATCATTAACCAACTTTTTTTTTTATCTGTGCTTTCACGCTGTGTGATAAATGACCTTATTTAATGCAAATTGGTGGTATGTTGGTAAAGAGATATCTGGGTTGATGTATGACTGGCACACTGGCATTAATATAGACGTGTTCCCATAAATCCTGCTCCATCCTGAGAGCACTGGAGAACAGCAGCGTATCATTAGATGAGTCGGTGTGTGTGAGCATGCATGTCTTTGTGCTTGAGCATACACAAACGCAAGCGTTCAGCAGACAGAACAGAAGGAGGCTGGGTTACTCTCCATAATCACCAGGCTTTGATTTGCATTTCAAATGGAGTTTGCAGTGCAGGAGATGGAGGAGGAATGCAGGGCCAGCAAGTCTCAGCATAAAACATGGATAAGAGACTGTGCAGCTAAACGTGTAACTTTGTTGGGGCTGCAACTAAACTGAAGGTCAAACGTATCTTTGGGGGGAGTGAGGCGGTAAATGAACAGCTATGATGATTACAGTGAACATTATCATCCGAATTACACAAGATTGTCAACCAAACAAGATGAACACAGCCTTAAAATGTGTATTGCACGTAAAAGATTGAGCATAGGAGCAATGGAGCAGAGGATTCAACAGAAGCGGAGTTGCTGGAGGAACATAGTGATAAGTATCCAGGTAAGGGTTCAGGTATGTCAGACATAGCAAGCAGTAGAGCAGACAATGATGCAGAAAGGAGTGCCCTGATAAGAAGCGTGATGAGCCGGAACAGATTTCCACAATCAATAATCAGGTGACTGAGATCTGGTGAGTGCTGGTGACGGAGACTGTGGTGACTGTGACTCCCTGACACTATTAATTCCCAACCTGTCCTCCAACAAATACGCCCGCATAGGTTGTTTGTACAATAGCGGTGAAATTCAACCCATCAGAGCGTATACTACAATTACTCCCATATCGGCAACAGGACATTTGCATATTAATGTTTTGTACTGTTTTATCAGGTATGTTATTTAGGGTTGGTGTAGCTCGGTTTGTAGAGAGATGTGAGACACCATCATGGGTTTGAACCCAGAGAACACATGTGCTCATAAAATCCTATAAATTGTGATTTTGCACACTTTTTGTAACGGGTAGGTTTAGGGGTGGGTTAGTGTACAAATTAAACCTAGTAAAATATGGTTTAATCACCATGAGATTGGTGTAAAAACTCTACACACTGCATTTAAACAAAACATAATGCATTTTGACTGGTATGTCATTTCATGACGACAGATGCAATACGACACTGTAACTATTTTTACGCCCACTAGAGGGCGCTTACCTTTAAAACATAAATATAGGTCATAATAAGATACTTGCACAAACGACCTATAGAGTCATTTTTTGTGGGAGGACAGGCTCCAATAACAGCTTTTGATTAGTACTTATATTCAGCATGACCACATTCAATATCCCTACCTAATACTTAAACTTAACAACTAATTTACTAACTATTAATAAGTAGCAGATTAGGAGTTGTGACCTATCTTTCTTTCCTGTTCTTGTTTATTGCCAATACCATTAAAATCTTTTTTTTTCTTGCAGTATAATATAACTAAACACTCCTCTATTTAAAGGTTTGCGGTCGTAGGATTTTAATGTTTTTGAAAGAAATTTATTTATTTATTTAGAATTTGTTTTACAATGTATTTTATTTCTGTTTTTTTGTTTGTTTGTTTGTTTTTTAATTTACTCCACCCCAGAATGAAAATTGTGTGTGTGCTGTTCTGTGTTAGCCGTGTCACACGGTTACCCTGTTTACGTCATTTATGCATTGATTTGAATGAAAACAATGTATCCAATGTGATGCAGCTGACACAGAACAACATTCGTAAAATTACAGCTGAACCCCTGATGTCTCATGGATTATTTTACTGATCTCCTTGCTATGTTTCTGGACATTGATCGTGCATTGATCAAACATTTTATAATGCTGTACATAAGTTGTGAAGTTTGTCAAAATGTTAATTTATACACAAATTAAAAATTAAGCACTAAAGAATCATAAAACTATCATTTAGGGCTAAACAAATCATTGAAAAAAACAAAAATTATTTGTATGGCTGCAGTGATTAACTAACACAAGGATTACGGCATTCTATTTAGGTTTACCCCCTTTTTTCCACGGCAGTTAAGCTGTGTAACCAATCACTGAGATGTGTGTTGTTCGCATGAAAGAGCACAATGAATAGTGCACTACAATGACCAAATCTGTCCTCATATGTATCAGTATTTATCAAATTCCCCTCTGCAAATTCCAAACTTTGATTTAGGTGGGTGCACTGGCCCGTGGGATACTCCCTGTCTGTGGATATTCAGAGGTAATATGTCCCATCTGTTCTCCCTCCCACCCTGTAAACCACCACCTGTAATGACGGAGCTCTCAAGGTCAACAGCACAGTATTGCAGCTATTAATCACAGGCCATAGAGGAAGTACCTACCTCTACACACACACACACACACACACATTGACACAAGTAAGTCCCATTGTAATCAGAAACACTGCTCTCTGACCTTTGAATCTCCACTTCACGCTAACAATTAAAAATAATGTGTTTCGCAAAGTGTAATTACAGATTGGGCAGGAAACACTGAGGGAGACAGGACAAAGAGAGAGAGAGAGAGAGAGAGAGGCAGGGCATGTGCTGAGATGCTGGTAAAGCTAAAGTCTTTATATAATATTAAAGTAAAGCTTATAATATTAAAAACCCATTATACACATGTTGACCCTCTGGAATACTTGATTTGAACATTTTTGCTTCACAAGTGCTTAAATGTATATTTTACCATTGTCACTGGCAATATACCAGCACTATATCACTCCGTGGTCACTCTCTTTTCATTCCAATGCAAGTTGGAGTATCTGGTCTCACTTTGCATGGTCATAATTGTTGGCACCCTTGGTAAATATGATCAAAGAAGGCTGTAAAAATAAATCTGCATTGTTAATTATTTAAAAATTTTCTTTTTATTTTAAAAATCACAAAAATCTAAGCTTTCACTGGATAATGAGAATGCAAAATGGGGGAAATACCATTATGAAATGTTGGACACAATTACTGGAACCACTAGAAATTCTTATGAGTAAAATATCGCTGAAGTATATTCCTATTCATATTTACAATTTTGAAAACTCCTGAGGGATTATGAACATGAATATATCCATCTTTTGCTGCCTGTTTCACAGAAATATAAATAGGAGGGAAAACAAAGTCCAAATTCCTTTAATCATCCATCACAATGAGAAAAACCAAAGAATATATTTCTGATGTTTAGTAAAAGATAATTGAGCCTCACGAATGAGTTGTATTAAGAAAAGAGCTAGAGCAGTGAAAATTCCCATTTCCACCATCAGGGCAATAATAAAGAATTTACAATCAACATAAAATGTTACAAAACTGTCTAAGAGGACATGTGTCTATCGTTCCAATGCATGGTGAGAAGGAGAGTTTGAGTGGCCAGAGAAAAACATTTATTTTTTCCCCCCATTTTAAATTCTTATAATCTTCAAAGAAAGGTTAGATTTTTGTGAATTTTGAAAATAAAAGATCAAAAGGATTAACAAGATTTATGAGTGGATTATATCAAATGATTAATTTAAATGTAAGTACACAGTAGTCAAGGACACTTACGCTTTAGTACTTGCATGCAATTATGTGTAATTTATTGTTATTGAAACAGTAAGTTCATGTAACCTTAAAATTACCTTAAAATAACACCTTGAAATAAAGTAACCGGACACATAAAGTGATAAAGTAGTAACTGACTTGTAGTGAAAATGGTCTCAGTGGACGTCTGTTTTTATTTTATCGATAGCATAAACCTTTGACAGAGAGGTAGTTTCTTTAAAAAGCAAAAGCTCTAAAAGACACACGCACATGTTGGTTTTCCATGTTTTATTGGGAGATTCCATGAATTTTATAATGTACAAGGATGTGTATGTACCAGATACAAACTGCTTTAATACCCTTACCCTATCCCTACCCCTAAATGAGTTAAAATAAATAAATAAATAAATAAATAATAATACTAAAAAACTGTCCCCATTGGGGATATTTGTTCCCCACAGTGTAGGAAAACACTAAAACACACATACACACACACACACACACATAGTCAAAATTAAACTGCAGTACATTCTGATAAAATGTATCAATACACATTTGAGTGACTCTAAGAACGTGAAGTTAAAGGGAAAAAATGGCTCTAATCATTCAAGTTCTAATTTATTCAACCCCCTAAAGTTACATTTTACCTTTTATTCTTTATAACCTCTTTATAACCTCAAATACATGCCAGTTCCAAACTTCTCTGAATATATATATTTTTTATTTTTTATTTTTTTTTTTTTTATTATTATTTTTTTTTTTTCCTGTTGCCACTGCTTTCTTCAAATTTGGTTTGAAAGTTATCATTTGACTTCAAGAGACAATAAGGTCAACCAGCCTGGTCTTAGCTGGTTTAAGCTGGGGTGGGGTTTTGGCCACTTTCTTACTTGGTCAGGCTTGTTTGTTTTATAAGCAATGAACAGATATTCTATAGACCTGACATGTCCTTATGCAAAAGACCTTTTTTTAGATTCTCCAAAATGTCTTCCTGCAAAGACTTTGCAGGTTTGGAAAAATAATAATAGAATTTTACTTCAACCACCAAACTAATCATGACATATATGAATTTAAATAATTCCCTGCTACAGCTTGTATCCTTGACAAAACTTTCACAAGTAAAAAGGATTTGCATTGATTATAAAGTCATGATGCCTGTTGATGTTTCCTCTGAGGGTTTGAAGGAAAACTGTGCTAAAGGCATCAATAACCAATCTGAAGTTGCTGAAATTGCACTGTTGATAGAAATTGCCTTACATTTTCTGCTCTTATAAGGTCAACCCAATAAAAAAGCAATATCGTTTGAGCAAAATAATCAGTGTTCAAGCTATTATTCGTTTCTCCAATAAGCAAGTCCACAGTGGGAGACAGCCGAGAGCAAATGAAAGAGGCGATCAACATCTGCCTTATTCAGTAGAACGCAGAAGAAGATCACTATTACCTTACCGAAATAGGAATCGCCAAAGATAGCACCACTGCAAACATGACTGGATTGAGGGGCGGTTGAGCGAGTGTTGAAAGTGTGGTGGTCACATTCTGTGACCCTGCCTTAAAAGACACAAACATACTCACAAACATTTTGACAGAAGTGGAAATAGGATGATGTCTTTGGTTTGCTGTGTGATTGCTTTGTAGTACAGCCTATTTCCAATTTGTGTGCTGTGGCTGCTGTTCACTTCTACAAGTTATCTACAGTGCACACATTCATTAATTCGTATTTATATCATGGTCTGTCTGAACACTTGATTCTGAAGGTGTGCATTAAAACCATATAATGCACAGATAGTTAAAGTCTGTTTAATCACATTCTGTATTTATGCACTGTCTTCACTAAAGCGTATACACACAACTCCTACAAAGAGTTTGAAGATCGTGCTGCACAGAAAAAAAACATTCAGGAGCACGGAAACTTGTTGCTGTGACGTTTATTAATAAAATTTAAATGCTACATTATACTTCTATATATTCTACATATTATATTTCTAAGTAATTAAACTCACATGTACTTAGAATGATTTCTATAGGATCATATATCACTGAAGACTGTTTTTTATTGAGCAATAGTGAATGTCACCACACTTTTTAGAAGCAGTGATTTTAATTGCTGTTATTCTGCATGTTACATTAACATGCCAGTAGATGGCGACTAGTGACTGTCTTTATAAGTTAGTTTAATCATCCACTCAACCAAACCAATTTTTAAAATGAGACATATTCATTGATGAAGGCACCGGACGTCCATATAATGTCAAATTGACGTTAGACATGACGTCGAACAGACGTTGCATTTTGGTTGAAAATGAAAATCGGGTTGACGTCAGTATTTGATGTCAATTTGACATTGAATTAATGTTGGATTTTGGTTACACAACCTAAAAACAACAAAATATCAACGTCAGGTGACGTCGATATTGGACGTCAATTTAACATTGACATTAGACGTTGAATTTGCGTTGAATTTTGGTAACCTGACATCGCAACCAAAATTTAACCAAGTAACAACGTCTTATGACATTGTGTGCCTGCTGGGAGGAAACAAGTGGTTGTCTTTATTAGTGAGTGATTGAATTCACTCAATTAAACTGATTTATCTACAAACACAAAAGTACCAATATTGCATACAAATGTGAGTTACTCAGGATTTATTTATTGTTCGCTGAACTGTTTAAGCAATGTCATACCAGCAAGTTGTTGATTTGGCCAAGCTGCTGTAGGCCCTATTCACTTTTTCTTGTGATATTGTTTAAAGTGGCCCTATTTTGAAAGGTTCATATTTTGGTTTTGGGAGTACCAAACAACAAGTTGACATTGTTTAAAAGACTCCCAAACGATTCATTCAACTATTAATTTTTCCAGACCCCTCCGGTGATTGGTTGTTTCACTTAAAGTAGTGCTTGTGATCTTTTAACGCTCCGAAAGCGTCACCTAGTGGCAACAACTGGGCGGGCAATATGATACTGTTTCATGTTGACTTCAACATGAAAGGTCTTGGACTGGTTTGAAAAAGTCGTTTCAAAGTCGACTCTTTCTTTTGAGAGACAATAGCTTTTGCACACGGTGCATTTTCAGATTTTAGACTTAGTGTGATGTTTTTCATTTTCTTAGAGCTATAAACGTAGGCTACTTTTAAAAAATAGGGGCACTTAAAATAACCTGTGTTTGAATTGTTTTATTTCTTTAGATATACATGTGTTTACAGCTAATATTGTGTCAAAATCAAATACCTTGACTCGCAACCTCTATGAGACAGTGATATATAGAAACGTGTACTAAATTAGGTGCTCAAGCAATCGACCCTCATTGTTTTGCACTGCTGCATGAAAAGATGATCCACAAAAATCATCCATTACAGAGGATTGTGTAGCTCCTTTTTGCAAGAAAATGGAATGTGCCTGGACACATATTTGAAGGCTGGACTCCGTACGGTGAAAATGGGATTTGTCAGTGTTGAGGGAATAGATATATTCATCATCGCTGGCTGACTGTCACAGTCTCATTGGGGTGTTGAAACACATATTAGGGTGTAACAGGCCGAGCCAGCTTCATCCGTGTGTGAGCCGCGGAGACATCGAGAATTATCAGCGTAATAAGGTCTTAGTTCTCCCTGCTGCCAAAACGGTAATCCAGATTTTGGATCATTTTTTGTTTTGTGAACTAACAAGCTTTGCGCTATTTTGGGATGTCTTGCTTTTGTCTGTGTACAGTATGTGAATCGTTTGTGTTTTGTGTCACCAGCATCTAAAAAAAAAAAAAAAAAAAAAGTCAAATTCTGAAAGTGTGGATTTAATGTCATAAACTTGAAATCCCATGGACATTTTACAGTTAATTTAGGCATATGTGGATCAAATCCCCTTAAAGGCCCATTCACATGAACAATGACAGTGATAACTGTAATTATAAAGTTTTAATAATTGTTGTAGGAGAACTGTGAAGTCTGTACCACAATTAACAACATAGAGGGACAATGCCATTTGTCCAGATGATGAACAATAAAAACATTACCAATATCTTAATGCTATTATTAGCAGCAAGCATATAATAAACAGAAGGTTGTTGTGTGTTGGTAGATATTTGGATATTTGATATTTGTGGTTTATATTGATCATTCTTGGTATGAACAGGCCTTAACACCTTTTTTATATGCTTTTTATATTTAAATTTTGGATCTTTTGATTTCTAATAGTTTTCATTTTATGTACTTTTTAAATGAATATTTATCTAATTTTCTTTTTTATATATATATAATTTTTAATCATATTTATGTGGGTGTGTCAGCTTATGAATTTTAATTTTATTGAACAAGATTGATTAAAATAAATATCTTATAGCAGCTGCTTAAGTATAGGTTATACATCAAAGTGTTATCTTTTAATTACAGAGATTAATATCTTACATTCAATTTGTTTTATGAAAACAATATTCAATACATCCAAGAGGCCATAACTGAAAATTAATAATTTAATTTAATTTAATTTAATTTAATTTAATTTAATTTAATTTAATTATTTATTTATTTATTTTTATTGATTGAAACTTATTAATTGTGCATTTTGAAACTTTTGAGAAAAGGAAAGAAAAACTCAGCAAGACACTTCCAGCCCTATCAGACACATTTGTATCTTTAAAGAATTTTATTTATAACAAATTTATTTGCTATTCTGCTCTGCCCTCTCTATCCTTGGAATAAAAACAAATCTTTTCAGCGTAGCAGAAAGAGCGGCGCCTGACAGCAGAAAATAAATAAGCAAGTTTTCAGTGATTTGCTTCAGGACCGAATGGTAGATGAGTAATAGCACTGGAGCAAACCATTCTCTCTGCCCTGCCTCTGTGTAATTAGATTGTAATTGTACCACAGTGAGATGCCCAAAGGAACCAAGTCGTCAAATCAATTGCACTCTCCTCATTCATTGCCATTTTTGTTAGCTTTCTTTGGATGAATAATTGAAACATCTCGAAAGCGACAAAAGGCTTTAGAGTAGATGTACCTGCTAATCTTCTTAGTGAGTGATGAATTGATTTTTGTGAATGGATGAAAATGTAGCCATCCTGAATTTTTTTTTTTCAATTTGGCAATGCATGTTCCTTAGTTAATGCAACATAGAGACATGGTAATTAGGTCATGCCTTTACATGCTCCTTCAGAAAAATGCTGCAATATGTCATGTGGGAGCATTTTTACAATTCTTTATAAGTAGTTGAAAAAGAAAACAGATAAACAGAAGACTGGATGTCAACTTGTGTATTTTAATTTTATTTACTTAATTTGTGTCGTTAATTTGGAATTATAGGTCCCTCCATATGGAGGACATTAGGTTAATAGAATAGAATAGTATATATATATATATATATATATATATGTATATATATATTCTCCTTAAAATTTATAGAAGAATAGAATAGAATAGAATAGAATAGAATAGAATAGAATAGAAAGTGTTTCCAGAGATTTTCTCATACACTTCAGTTCATAGCAGAAAATGATGCAGATCACAAGGACACTGCAACATCAGTCCATCTACGGCAGTGGAATTCACACTTCATTTACTGTTTAATTCATTTTGATTAGTGTCACATTATAATCGGTATGGAATACCTCTCTGCCTAAGAAGAACAATCAAAATTCAAAATAGAAATCAAACAGACAGGGTCATGAAGTTAAAGGTGTGAGAGAGATGAAGAGGGAGGTCATGCCATTACTAGCCCCGAATCCTTCAGCAGAGCATCAGGACACAGCTGTACGAGCACAAAAGCAATCACACCATTCATTTCAATAACGCTTAATGAGATCTGATTAAAAATGACCAGGAGCTGAAACGAATGAAGGCAGATTGTTGTTTTAGTGTGTTTAGTATATAAATAGCCTTTTTTGTGCTTTGGATTTCAGAACTTTCTTTTGTCTGGAATCATCAGTAGTTGGGGGAGTCGGAATTTTGCCTTTAATTTTTTTGTGGTTTTTTTTGCATAGTTTTCATAATCTGATTAATCTGGCGTCTTAAAGGGTTAGTTCAGCCAAAAATGTAAATTCTGTCATTAATTATGTTGTTCCAAACCCATAAGACCTTTGTCTTATGAAAAAAAGCTAAAAAAAAACAAAAAAAAACAAGTATTCTCGTAGCTTTGCTGAGCCACTGATGTCACATGGACTGTTTTATCAATGTTTTCGCTATGTTTCTGGACCTAAATCATTGCCAGTTGTGTTGCTGTCTAAACAGAGGTCAAAAATGTATGACTTTTTTTCCTTTTTTTTTGTGAGAACCAACCTCTTAGTGTTAATGTTAGTTTTATTAACAATATTTGCCATTTTAAAAAGTTTTTGTTGAATTTGTGTGTGTGTGTTTGTGGTTATCATTGTGCTGACTCTGTGAACGATGACTGCATGTACTAATGCTAGCAAAGTAAAATGTTGTTCATTTAATTTACATACTAATAAACTATATTTAGCACACTGATTTTAACAGAAAAAGTTGCTATTACTTCCAGTGGAGTCCCAACGAATTAAAAACAATTCTCATAACTTAAGGAGACTGATGCAAACAGTTAAGCATTATTCTTTCAATTTATATATTTATTTTCAGCCAACACATTATTTTGTATAGTCAAGCTAAACATATTCATTTAACTACTGTACATCCATGTTTAATACCCTAGACAGAAACGAGCAAAGAAGTCGTAACTTCAAGGCAAATAAGATCATTAAATTCTGCATGAAAAAGCTCTGTAATTAACCCTTGACACAAATGATCATTTTTAATCATTTAAAGGTATTGCTAATATGAATCAGCGCTAATTACTGGAGTCTATAATCATTGATCAAAGGACATTTTAATTTAAGCCTCTTAGTTTGCTTTAATGGCAATCAAACCCCAGATTCAAAGACAAGGGGGTGAGAGGATAGGTTTACGCCGAGGGTCCGTTTAGCACCATTTAGTACCCTGATGTGTTTTATGAATAAGTTTGCCTGTGGCCACTCTCCAAGACTGCTGGAGACCTTGATCACTGAGCGTGAAGGTAAAGCGCTCTGAGTAACAGAATACAAGCAATCAGGGAGCTCTGTGCTGTTCTGTAGCAAGCAATGCCACGAAGCAATCTGCTGTTCTTAAAGCAGAAAATTGAGAATGTAGAATAAAATACTTTGTATCATGCTGTTCAGGCATCACAGACAATTTATCTTATGTCTGTTTTTAATTTACACAAACTGTAATTGAGTAAAAGGCTAAAGCAGTGCGAACCTGATTTCAAGGTATCTTGCTTTTTCAGTTAATTCAGACACTCATGACAAATGTCCTTACAGCTGCATTCTGATACTACTTTAAATGCATATTAATGTATCAGCATTTCAGTCCCATTTTGTGTAAAAGTTGTTGCTTACTTCTAGTTTGTTTATGACTCTGGAAATGTAAAGGTGAAGTTGAGTGCATTTCATTGCGGTAGACAATACTGTTGCAGTTTATTCTGTACTTTTATTTTGTTGCAAATATAGTGGGGCATCTGAATATGATATGCATAGAAAATGTGTATACTGACAACAATATACCATTCAATTTTCTCATGTTTTTGAAGGTAATCTCTAATGGTTGGAATTATTTGATGAAAAACAAGTTTTGTTATAGATTATTACAACTCACAATAATATTTTTTTTGTTTTAATAGTAATATAATTCTTAAATATTGGTGAGTTTTTAGCAGCTATTATTCCAGATCGGTGATTCTTTAGTAATTATATGCAGATTCAGTTTCCAATTAATATCTCTGATGACCAATTATTATCTCTCTTTAATGTATAGAAACCAACAAAAAGACCAACGTTTACTTAGACATTTTAAATGTCTTTTTGACCAAGTTAATGCATACTGGCTGAATAAATGTATCGATCGATAATCTACATAATTATAAAAAAAAATAATACTACCCAAATTTTTGAACTGTACCTGGAATAGCAATATACTATTCTGAACACAACCCATTATGCTGCTTAAATGTTGTTCAGACCTTCCTGCAGCTCTATAGCTAACCAAGAACTACAGACAGAGGTGAACTGGTTTGAAATGAACTTTGCAGGTCTCCAAGAAACAGGACTGAACAACCCTGGACTGAAGCGAAGACTAAAAATTGATATTAAATCTTCACAAACATTAAATGCAAAAATAAAAACTACCTCAACACATTTGATTATGAACAGCTGCCAAATATATAATTGTTGATGAAAGACTGCACCAGAAGGCTTTTTAACTCATTTAGGTTACACATAAGCAACATATCTTAAAAATACAATACATAACCCAAAAAAAGGGGAAAAAAAGAAAGATATTAAGGTTAAAATAAAAACAAAACAAAAACTTAAAAATAACATTTACATTGTAGTTGTGGACAGCTACACGTTATGGCAAAAGACAGAAGAGAATAACGATAGCATTTTCATCACTGAAATGTGGAACAAAAGGAAAAAACTAAACAAAAAAACTAACCTTTCCACTGATCAGAGATCAGTTTTGTATATCAAAATCTTTGCCCAAAATATAGGGGAATCAACACAATTAGTCTCTGATCAGTGTAGATGGCACCAAAATGACCTGTAAAGTCTGGCATAGATGAAGAAATTCCAATATATTACAATATAAGCACACTTACAAGTTAAAAAATGATTTTCTGATTATGGGCAATCAAATGCTCACTGAAAATCACATAGTATATTTCATTTACTTTTTTACAACACTTTTTCCAAACATCATCATTCCATGTTTGAAAGCATCCACCTATTTTTTTTAACAAATCTGACTGAGTGTTTTCCTTATAGCACTTAATTTTTTAACAAAAGCAACACTGCTTAAGAGAAAGTAGACAATGGCACGTTCTATACCAATCCAAGTCATAAACAGAGACATACATATACATATACATACATATGTGTGTATATATATATATATATATATATATGTGTGTGTGTGTGTGTGTGTGTGTGTATGTACGCATGTCTTCATAAGAACAAAAATATGAGTATATGTATTAGTAACATAAGCAGTAAAACAACGAGAGGGCACAGCTGATTTAATCTCAATCATTAAAGACCCATGCTGCACAAGTGAGAAACTCCATCCCTGTTTAATCATGCTCGCAGGCAGCGCCATCAACAACTGGTGCAGTGTGGGAAAGTCTTTCAAATGGGAACCTCAGAGTGACAGGAGCAGGTCTCAGAAGCAGCACCCTGGGCTGTTTCTACGATAAACCCACACAAACATTCATTCCCTGTCACGGTTGCAGCTGAAAGGTGCTCTTTATGGTTGGCGACGCTCCTTAAGTAGGGCAACGTGTTTGATAACAAAACTGTACCCTGCATTTTTCTTTTTTTTTTCTTTCTTCTGAAGAGAAAAAAGTAAATAAAAAAAGTTTACACTTACAAACTTACAATGTATTCCTGATAACTGGATTTTTACAGAAGATAATATTTAAAAAAAAGAAAAAGAAATAGAAATGAAAAGAGACAGAGATGCTGTGCAGGTGCCTGTGTTACGTTCAGAGTCTCTGTCTCTTGAGGCACCAGAAGAGATCCATTCAGGATGTATGTGTGAGGGCCATTATTCAGATTTGTGACAGTAAAGGTCCTTTAGAGCTTTGAGCTCCTCGATGAGCGTTTTGTTCTGATTCTCCAGCACAGCCACTCTGTTTTCCAGACATTTAACATACTCTTTCTTTTTCCTGCGGCACTCCCGTGCTGCCTCCCTGTGGTGGAAACATATTATTACAGTCAGGGGATTACAAAGGACACTGCATGAGTCACTCAAACTAAAAAAGCAACATTTAATCCACATTTTACATTTTAAATTGCGACCAAAATCTAAGGACTCTAGGTTAGGGTTCTAAGGAAGAACATGGTGTTTTATAGTCACAGCTGATGTAATATTGCAAGAAAAAAATCTCCTGTAATAACATAAGGAATAGATATAAGCTAATATATATTCAAACATGTCACTGAAAAAATGGGGCATTTTAATCAGGCATGGAATAAGCCTTTTCCCCCTCATTCAATATTATTTTAGAATAATATTGCTAATAATTATTATTATTCTTATTATTACTAATAATAGTTATATTTCATTTAAATTATTAAATTAAACAAATCAACTTCATATTGCAATAATAATAATAATAATAATAATAATAATAGTATTATTTATTATTATAATTATAACAAACAATACTACTACTACTACTAATAAGTAAATTATATGAATTAATCAAAAATATTAATATGGCAATAATATTGTACTATAAAACAAATTACTAATAATTATTTTATGGAACAAGAACAAAATCACAAAAAATTGTGTGTGTGCATATTATATATATATATATACACTATATGTACTATATATATATACATACTCAATTTTTATAATTCTTTTAAAATCGTGTCTTTTCATTGTGCATTTCAATTAATCTAAGTCAAACTGCAGTTGGGTTATTTTGATTAGGTTATAAAATAACAAAAAACACAGCTAATTAACATAAAACACAATAATACAACATAATAAAAAACGTGATTTCTGAGTCATCTGCTTTTGCAAATGAACTCTTCATAGGTAGATAGACAGACAGATAGAGAGATAAAGGTTGATTTATTTATTTAATATAAATTTCTTTGCTTTCAAATGTTAAACTATACAGCTTTTTATTTTAAATGTACCCGATTACAGATCAGTTGCTCTCATATTTACACAATTCATCTGGGTCACCTGGGCAGATGTTTTTTTTTTTTTAAATTGTACCTGTTCTTCATTAGCCGAACCTCCCGTTTGCGTGTGGCCTCCTCAGCGCCTCCCTGGCTGGGCAGAGCAGGAGAAGAGGCCATGACCACCCCTGGAGCAATGGTGCTAGCAGCTGCTGTGCGGATCTGATACGCCTGAACATCTCCTGAGGCCGCTGAAAAACACAAGCAGCACAGATTTATGTTTTGACAAGGAGACATTTAGATGCCTTGTGTGGCTGCCTGCTGGAGACAGATTAGGCCTAGCCTAGATTTAATCTACATGTCAGAAACTAGACCAGTACACTTTTCTCTCTTTATCATCTGTTATTTTATTCCAGGTTTTATGTACACGTATAGAGCTGAAATGGTGAAATCTCACCTTGTACAACCACTTGATTGCTGGGCACCAGAATCTGCTGTCCGTCGCTGGTCTGGGCATACTGCAGGATGGTGGTGCCGGGCTGAGCACCTGCCGCATTCGTCATGGTCAGGGTTTGTAGCCCTTGAACTCCATCTGTTCCATTATTGGCTAACTGGATTGCCCCACCCTGAGTGATAGCAACTGGGGGAAAACAAATCACATGAGCTTCACTGTATTTTTAGGGAATTCGAACAGTGTCAAGCTACTTTTTCAGATGTTGTAAAATAGTAGTGCATTTGTATAGAAAAACAGCTTACTGTACTGCCCGCTACTTGTCTGGTAGATAGGCGTTGGCACAGTAACAGTTGTTATGGCTGGAGTGGAATCCTCCTCTGATTTCTCTTCTTCTATCCGTGGGACTGCTGGAGCATCGGATGAAAGGTCGTTCAGGATCTTTCTGTGTTACAAAATGTCAAATCAAGGTTGTGAACAATGGATTGTGAATGAGCTTAGGTACAAATGGAACACTGATTTTAGGATTTCCATAAGTAATGTTGACATCTGGACATAAATGACTGCAGTAATAATAGTTATATTCAATGCATTGTTTCCCACACTACAGAGGAGTGGCCTTTGTCCTTGTTGTACATTCAGAAAATGGATCAATCTAGTGTGCTATGCAAAATTAAAAGCTCTTTGCATTTACAGGGCATCTGCATTTTTAAAATAAAATGTAAGACTTTTTAAAGACATTCAAAAAGAACATATAAGAGGGGCACTCATGGGTATGATAATGTCTATGATAACATAATTAACCTTAAAATTAAAGTAAAGTACGATTTACAGTTCAAGCTTTCAAAAAAACATTTTATAAAATGACAAACTTTACCTAGAAAATGGATGATTCAGAAGTATCAATTATATGCAGCACATAAATTCAACTTAACTGATTAGAATTTTAGAATATATTAGTATCAGCTTCTCGTCAATCCACCACTTCACATTAACAAATGCGTGCAAAAAATAAATGTTAACCACAGTTTCTGATAGCAACTGACACCAATACTATTTTTTGTCCATACTTTGGAAGTCAGTGGTCATATATAGGTCATGTTTGGTCACCAACATTCTTTAAAATATCCTTTTTAGCATTTAACAGAAAAAGGAAATTCACAAAGGTTTGGATCAACTTGAGGGTGATTAAATATTTTTGTAAGTATTGTAAGAGCTCCCAGAGCTGTCATCTTGGCAGAAAACTGCAGTTTCAGTGAAAACGGGTTTAAAAACGCATATCATTACAAACCTGGTGAAATACTGTAAGGATCTGTTAACAAAAGTGTTGGAAAGTAAAATGTGAAAACCTGTAGAGTGTCTAAAAACGAAGCTTGCTCTATTCACTGTGAACTGAGGCGCTGTAATATGATGTAAAAACTGTATTGTGAGCTACTCGCATGAATATAGCGCCATTCTTTGCTTTGAAACACAGCTTGCAGCCTTTTGTGATTTAGTATGTGCACTAAGACATTTTGTGATATTGATTTTAGATCAACTAACAGATGTTTTGCAAGCAATGGTGCAAAACATAACATTCAATGACATCTTATTGAACTTATTAAGTAAAATATTTTTGGTTCATTAAGTGAGTGAAGTGACTTGCAGCCAGGTATAGTGACCCATACTTGGAATTCATGCTCTGCATTTAACCCATCCGAAGTGCACACACATACCGTGAACACACACCCGGAGCAGTGAAACTGTGGTTGCCTGCCAATCTATGGAATTAACTGGAAACAGTGCACCAAAACTACAAATCCATTCAGATACCTGTATGAGGGCCGTCTAGACAGGATCTCTCTTCTTTTTTGGCAATCGGTCACACTGTCCACTGACTCCTGTGAATCATCACTCTCAGCAATGGTAGAAATCTAACATAAGACAAAAAAAGAACACATCAATATTGATAGCAAAAAAACTCAGGTATTATTATTTTTAAACGATCATGTCTTCTAGATAAGCAAAAAGAAGAATATACATATTAATATAAGGTTATTTAATCATCTGTGCATTCTGCATATAATTTGGAGTCTGTTAAGACAGACACAGGATTACGTAATTCAATTTATGAATTATCATTTCAGACTTACTTGTACAGTTTGCACCTGTGGGGATTGTATGACGGAGGGCTGGGCTGCCTGGATGACCCCGTGAACTTGCACCGTTTGCCCATTGGGCAGCTGAACTAAGGTCACTGTGGGCGCAGTGGCTGATGCCTGTGCTGCAGCCATGGAAACCTGCGTGAGGGAGACTCAACAGGGTGAGACATGGAAACTGAACAAAGCTAGAACTGGACTGAATTAAAATTAATCACAACCAAGTGCATAATTGCTCTAACTTGCAATGACAGCAAATGTGCTTTGACAGTATACGATCCAAGAAACTCACCTGAGCCAAGGTGGCAATCTGCTGAGCGTCTGTCTCTGAGACTGCAGTGTCGCCGCCATGCTGGACATCTGCTCCTGCCTCCATGGTCATTTAGATTGCCTGGAGATTTGATTTAAAAATCTTTTACTTGGCCAGACATACAGAATACAATAAATATACTATGAGGAACATGCAGAGTAGGTCACCAACGACTCCTGACATGGAACGGTGTGACCACAAAAAAACCCTTGCCACAAATTGGGTTTGTTGTAGTTTCATTTTGAGTATTTGAAGGGCTGACCTATAAAACGTGTATGTATTTATAGGCATTACAATTTAACTTTAATAATTCATTTATTCATGTATATAATAAATACAATGCAATATATGATAGTTCTTGTTAGACATTATTAGAGAAGTGAAATGTTTGCCTTCGTATAGTCTTAATGCATTTGCACAAGAATAGCCTGTGTGTTAGTATTGCAAAAATAATACGTAAAAACTACAGATTACAATATAAATGAATAGCATCAAAAGTAACACGTGTGTGAGACATGCTTAATTTCTATTAGCGAAACTCATTTTGATGGACCTACTTATGTTTTGTAATGAGTAAATGTTAGAAATGACATATTAAGCATCGTGCTCAACAAACCAGGGTGACTCCATTTGCCGCCTTTTTTTTTTTTTTACTTCCGTATCCAGCTGTCAGTCAGATTTCAGCTATGGTTTTTAAGGATTTATGGACGAAGTTTAAAAAAAAACCCACACAGAGTGCCATCAAAATGAATAAATTTTGTTTATTATTTTTAAGTGCCTATTTATGGATATTTTTAGCTAAAGCAAACCAATAAATACAAGTGCTTGCATTTCCAGGCGTGTTTCGACTTGTAAAATAGCCTTCCAGTTTGAATGAAGCAAGTATGCAACACAGAAACAGTCTGTTTTAGGGTGTAATTTGAAGAAAATAATACTCAAAAGCAATGCATTTCTCTCTGATTTTATTACCAATTAAAACCACAATTGATTACATGGTTTTAGTGGCACAGAAAAACCTCTGCAAGTGCGAGAATGCAGTAAATATCTTTAATGTAACGGAGAGCTCCGACTGCTCCATAAAGCAATGCTGGAGCCAAGAAAAACAATCATTTCATGAGCTGGATTTCCCTCAAAAGGTGCCATGGACGGGCGATCGCATTCATAACACTACGCGTCTGCCATCCTTTCCATAACCGTATGTACTTTGCAGAACCGTCGCGCTTTCCTCAATCGACTGCCTGACTGACTCATTGTCTGCAAGCAAGTCTGAGCTGTTGAGAAACATGCCCACCGCCGCCATGATCTCTTTGTTACAGACGGATCGAGCATTGCGACATGTCCACTAAAACGGCAAGTGCATTATCTCTTTCCCCCACGAATGCGTCTCTTCTTACCCGACACAGACTCGCCTCGTCACTCCCAGGCCTCCGGAGCTCCACTTTTATTTAGTCCGACACGTAAGAGACCGCGTCAGGCTACACCTCCGTCGCGTCACCGAGGACAACAACACAGAGAACGAGGGGGACGAGATACAGCCCTAATTCACCGTCGACAGGATCCGAGGTGTAGGCGGAACTTGCCGAACTGCGCACGAAGATATCCGAACAGCTGCCGAGCGGAGACGGATCCACTCGAGCTCTCGCTGCAAGTCTACCCACACGAGCGTGCGTCGAATCTCTGAGCTATGATTGGCTGCCTTTCGTCGTAATAAAGATGAACGCATCTGTTCAAATGGACTACGTGGGAGGGGCCTCCATTCATTAAGTTACATACTATATATATTTCTACTCACTATAAAGCTGCACTGTTATAAATATAGTATAAACTGTTATTATTAGTTTATCAAATAGTATTTTAATTTATTTTTAATAAAACGAATATATACATTTTTATTATATTCGTTTCATATTCGTTAATTAATTAATTTAAATATTTTAGTTTTTTATTTTAATTTTATCTTAGTTTTATCTTAGTTTATTCCCCAAAAGGGAAAATCCAATCCGTATTTTGTGAGAAAGAGACCTCTGTTTTGCAGTATCTACGGGCGGTGGGCGGTTCTTGTCAACGTGAATATTACGATTGGATAACTTGAGTGCAACGTCACGGCACTGTTCACCAATCAAAATTAAATAATCACTGCAGAAGAACACAAGTTCTCCGCCTACTTGCCTCGAACCAGGAAATAGTCATGATATTTTGATAAGGCGACTCACACTTGATTTTAGTCATTGCGATATACTTACTTTCTGTTACTTTCGCGGTCGGCGGAGTTTGTCGCGGTTATGGCATCGTTATTCAAGAAAAAGACCGTAGATGGTAAGTTTTTCTGCTGCTGCTCTAAGGGCTTGTTTGTTTGGTCCAAACCGCCCAGCAACACTCTCACGTCAATCATCGACTGGTTTCGTTAATACTAACGCAGTTCATTTGTTTAATACATTAAATCTCCTTACACATATTTTTATTCATGTGGGGCATTCGAGATATTTTGTTAACTAACACAGAAGTGTCTTTTATTCTGGAATGTGTGTTTGTTTGGACAGCTACAACCGAAAGCATTTTTTTTATCTTAACTTGAGACAAACAACTAGTACTTAAAATTATCGGGTCAAAGATGGTCTATGAAACAATTTTAACAGTTTGTGAAATCCATGTGCCATTCCTGTAACTTTAGATGGTCTAAAATGACTTATTATTGAAGTAGCCTCATACATACGGTTAGCTATCTCAGCATTGGTAATTTAAATGGTGATGTATAACTATATCTTCTCTCATGATACAGATGTTATTAAAGAACAAAACAAAGAGTTGAGGGGAACGCAGAGACAGATTACAAGAGACCGGACAGCACTGGAAAAACAGGAAAAGCAGCTGGTAAGAATCCCCACCCATCAATGTGACGTGAATATGATGCCAATTGTTCCCTCTTCACACAACTGAGGTGTGTGAGATCACGAGGTTATGTCATTAATGTCACAGAGAGTCTTAGTGTGTCAATAGATTATGACTAACCGCTCGTGATTCTGTTTTGAGTTTAGATAACTGTTTGTGTCATGGTGACGGTGTATCTTTCAGAACCAACTGTTGTTTTTCTTTTCTTTTCTATATTTTCTTTCTTACGTCGCATTTTTATGGTATGCATTTTTCTACAAAAGCAGATTTGATTTTTGGTTTCTTGCTCAAATGTACAAAAAACAACATAGAATTACTTAAAAGTCACATTGAAATCATCTCACTTATGCTAGGCATATTTACTTAAATATCTTCTGTTCTCATCTGTGAAGCAGTTTGAGCTGCATTTTATCCAATAAAAGTATTATACAAATAAAACATCATCTACGGATATCTGTGTAATTCAATAATATCGCCAGTAGGTCCATCCTTAACGGTTTTGCACTGTTTGCTTGCTTTATCACAGGAAATGGAAATCAAGAAAATGGCAAAAACCGGTAACCGAGACGCCTGTAAGGTTTTAGCCAAGCAACTTGTTCAAGTGAGGAAACAGAAAACACGTACATATGCCGTCAGCTCTAAGGTCACATCCATGTCAACACAAACCAAGCTAATGAACTCCCAAATGAAGATGGCTGGTGCCATGGCCACAACCACCAAAGTAAGACCCTTCTGTTCTTTTAAACTCATGATAATGTTTATAAAAGTCTGTCCGAAGCCCCATGATTTTTAGCTCTCCTCATTTTAGGCAATCCTGACAGTGATTTAAAGCTTCACCGCTAAGTTAAGTTGAATATTGTGTGAAACCGCTGTGATTTCACATTTAAGTAAATAGGGCTGTTCATTTCGTAGTCCTAAAAACCAAGGAGGATTAGCATTTTCGAGCCATGGCTTCCCTCTGGAATTTCTAATGGGTTTTTTGAGTTATGGTTTTGGATTTATGAGTAAAATAAGGACTGTGGTAAACATTACCGGAAGCAACTTTCCTATTTTGTTTGTGAAATTCTCTTTAATGCGAAAGGATCTTAAAGTAATATTAACCTTACTCATAAATGGGAAAACTACTTTTCACAAACCCCATTATAAATTCCTAAGGGAAGTCATGGCTCGAAAATGCTAGTTTGTTTTCAGCTAGGGCTGCAAATTGAGATTGTGTGCAACTTAACAGCTCTATTAATTATGTATGTTACGACCTGTGTGGTTTTGTATATGTGCTAATTTGAGCGTATATGTTGGTCTACAAATGCGTATCTGGCACAGTGCAATGGCACGTCGAAACACAGCCATTATTCTTTGCATAAGTAGCCTAAAGTGCAAAAATGTATACTAGACATGAATCAAACAGTGACTCATTTGTGTCTCTGCCTTTCTCAAAACAACTTAGACAATGCAAGCTGTTAACAAAAAGATGGATCCGAAGAAGACAATGCAGACCCTGCAGAACTTTCAGAAAGAGACCGCAAAGATGGACATGACAGAAGAGATGAGTAAGATGTTTTTATTCATTTATTTATTTATTTATTGATATTGTGGGTGATTCTTTTAGAGAGTTTTATAAAATGATGTTTATCTAAAGGAATTTTTTTCTTCCTTTTTTTTTTTCTAACTTTTTGTCATTAACCAAAGTGACTCTTATGATAAAAAGCTTGTTGTTTCCAAAAGATATGAGTGAAACAAAAAAAGTGTAAATGACTGCATGCTAATATTACTGCTACAAAATCATTTGGATGCACTACTGTTCAAAAGTTTAGGGTCATCATGATATAAAGAAATTAATACTTTTAGGAATATTTAGGAAGAATGTATTAAACTGATTTAACATGATAGCAAAGACTAGATGTAGTAAATCGATTACTACATTTATTCAGCAAGTATGTTTAACATTGGTCAAAATTCTTCTGTTAGTAAAGGATTACATTTCATATAAATCTTTTTAAATTTTTAGTGCTTTCTATTCATCAAAGAAGTCTGGGGAAAGAAATGATCACAATTCCACAAAAAGAATAATAAATGATTTCACATTAATAATAATCAGAAATGTTTCTTGAGCAGCAAATCAGACACTGAAGACTGCCATAATGGCAGTGTAATACAAATTGTATAGTTTTGACATTTTGGTTTCAGGTGCACCTTTCTTACATTGACTTCTGCAACTATAGCTAACTTTAGTGTGTTGTGTATACTTTTTTAATCTCCCATTGTTTTTGAATAAAGCACAACATCATTTGAATGCCATGCATTTCTTAACACCTTTTTTTCAACGTTTCTGTCTGCTTACAGTGAATGACACACTGGATGAGATCTTTGAGGATTCTGGTGATGAGGAAGAATCTCAGGACATTGTGAATCAGGTGTTGGATGAAATTGGAATTGAGATCTCAGGAAAGGTAAGACTGAAAGATTATGGGCATCAATCAAACCATGGCGAGGCAGCAGATTCAATAAACAGAATTATTACTGTAGTGCATTAGTGTTGAAATCCATTTGTGTCCATTAAGGCTGCACAGTATATTGAATAAAAAACAATACGCATTGCAATATTATTTCAATGCATTAATCCATATACTTTAAAGAGATACAGAGAAAATAACAGGCATATGATTATGCGTATATGTATCATACTCAATGTGACAGCTAAGAAACAGTGTGAAGCAGAGAACCTACAACTGAATCTACAAATGTGTTTGCAATCAAATAAGGCCAAAACGAGGAAGTAACTTGGTTGTGTGGGAGTATTTTGGCTTTAAATGTGATGACCATGCCCAATCAGAAGTGGTTCCTGTAGACCACGGTCTCTGTTCGTAAAACATAAAAGTACACCAAACCTCTTTAGTCTGTCTGGACATGGAAATTGTAAAGAAAAAAAAAAAAAGGCTGAATGCATGGTTGGCTCTAACCCTCTTCATCAAAGCAGCATTCATGTGGTTCAAGTTTTGATCTAATTTGATTTGATTAGTAATTTAAGTCTTTGTTTAAGCCTTCAGTTAGATTTTGCATTTGATTTACAGTAATTCTGGATCATGCATTTTTCAGAACGTCAGTTAAATGCAAGATTTGCAACCTTTATGATGTGTTTACTTTAGTTGGAAAGAACCAGAGATAGCAATCATGGAAAAAAAGACTAATCTTATATCACATCATATATAGCCATCAAATTATCCAACAGGTTTACCATATATATTGTGCAGCTATAATATTCATGTACTTATAAAATCCCTATCCAGTAATGTCAGCAGAACAATATAACATGCAACAGTGAATTTGATTAAGTAATATTTGCATTCTAGTGTTGTTTATGTAAAAGTTCAAGTCATTTTTTGCGTAAACTTTAAATGGTGTATGTATGTGCATAAATGTGTATGTGTCTCTTAATTTGCATAAAGCCAGCCCCTATCTCCATATAAGGATATTCTGCCCAATGTCATACAGCTATTTGTCACTCTTCGTAAATGTGTCCTTATGTTCTGCACTCTTGCCTGATAGCACACACAGCAAAATCTTTAAATAAAATACATTTGCTCATATGCACAGCATGGATAATAACATTTTTATTCCAGTTGTGAATGGGTTAAATACAGAAACTCCTGCTAGAATCACTGAAGCAGAACTCTTCTTGTGCTGAACAAAAACACTGGTGTTTTGTGTGGATTAAGTGGATTCCAAAGGACTATACAAAGACAGTTCACTCCTCTACTTATTATGAATGGGAGAAACTGCAATGTGCAATATGGCGAAATAGTCCTGCCTTCTAAAGAGCCAATGGCTGATTGGTAAAGTCATTGCATCACCACATGGCCATTAGAAGCTCTGTTTCCCGTAGAAACCTGAGGCTAGAAAAATAAGCTTTTTTTTTTTTAAACGCTATTTGAGCATAAGACAGCATTCATGTGGCAGTTTATTTCAGCTGTTGTTGCTGATTTGAAATGTGTAATTTAATGGGCTACTCCACCCCAAAATGTACATTTTGTCATTAATCATTTACCCCCATGACGTTTCAAAACCGTAAAAGCTTCATTCATTTTCGGAACGCAATTTAAGATATTTTGGATGAAAACCGGAAGGCTTGTGACTGTCCCATTGACTGGCAAGTAATGAACGCTAACAAGGCCCAGAAAAGTATCAAAATCATTGTCAAAATAGTCCATCTGCCATCAGTGGTTTAAACGCCTCTGATTTGCGTTCAAGTGCCATCAGAGCACAGTCATTGATGCGCATTGGGACTGGTACTAAACTTATTGATTAATCATAATTTATGCGTAAAAAACATTCATGCATTTTTAATTTTAGAGAATGAGATCCAGAGAGAATTAACATTTTTCTGTACCCTACGTATTCTCTATTGAGTCTAAGAATGCAGATGCACTATCCATCACTTGGCATTTTTATTCATAATGGATTTTTTGTTTCCCCTGCAGATGGCTCATGCCCCCAGAGCTGGCCGAAAGCAACCAAGCGCTGCTACATCCAAAGCAGATGGGATATCAGATGAGGAGATTGAGAGACAGCTCAAAGCTCTTGGAGTGGACTAGTGCTCACACACGCACACAAACACCTGATTACTGCCTGGCAACAGGAGGCGGCAACAACACACAAACACACATTAGAATACATTCATACCCAATACAAACACACAGACACAGATGCTGATAAATGGACAGTCCAAAAGCCTACATTCACAGTCACGGACCTGCCTACTCTGGGATAACGTGCCACAGATGGCAAATGCAATTTTGTTTTGTTTTGTTTTGTTTTTTATTTATTTATGATAATGAGAGATGACTATCGAGGTTGATTAGGACTCTTTCAGGTGAATCGCTGTTTCTTCTGGCTTTAGAAGGACGAAAATAACAATAAACCTTTCAATACACGTCATAGATGAATACATACAATGCCTTCTAGACTAAGGCGGATGCGTTCCCCTGAAATCTACAACTTCTGTCTTTTTGATCCATAACTCAGAAAATCACATTGGTGTAAACAAGTTTGACAGGAGAACTCTACCTCTGTAAACATAAAAAGTGACAGGGCTGCGTCTTTAGTCTTGCCGCGTTTTTGTCTTGTCCTCACAGTACCTTGCTGTTCTCCCGGTGCATGACAGAACACTCGTGTGAGTAACGCCTTTAGTTTCCTGTTCTAACCTTCGCACCGTTTATGAAAAGGAAATTATTTGGTTTGCCTTCTAGGTTCATTTTGGATATTTTGAGTGCGCATATTTTATTCAGCTGCTTTACAAGGGCAATGCCAAACCGTGAGAAATATGTTCCGGTTGAGCACATTATTTGAAGATTTGAAGAAGATTATTCTCCTTCATTTCTCGTGCCTGAGGTCTTGGGTTGACAGTGTGTGTGGTTTTCTCTCAAGGCTGTTTAAGTATATTGATCAAGACTTCAGAGATGCTCGGAAGGTTCCTGTTAATCGTCAGTTGTGACCAAAGTAAGGGGTGTTATTGTAAATGGCACGAGAAAGCGGCATTCTGAGCTTGATCTTAGGAATTATCTACAGAAGTTGCATTTAGGCTGACGCTGGTTACGCACTGCAATATGTTGTAAGGATGTATATAATGTAGGCATGGAAAGTTTATAGTTTATTGCTTAACCCACCGTGAGAGTTTTGGAATATGGGTGATGATTTTTCCTTTTTAGAATTTGTTCACTGACAGGTATTGTTCAGATGTAAGGGGATGTATACCCCATTAACAATAAATCAAATTTTTAATGATATCTCAGTTGTTTGTGTTTTTGTTTTGTATATAGGCAAGCGGGAATCATTTAAGTACTCATTTACCACTAGAGGGCAGAGCCAAAACATGCTTAAATATATACACTTGTTACCCGTTTATAGGAAAGTTACACTACTGTTCAAAAGTTAGGGTTAGATTTTTTTTTTTTTTTCTTTTTTTTTAATGTATACTTTTATTTAACAAGTGTGAAAAAATAAATAAAAAGCCCAAAAGAGACAGTGTTAGACTTTTTTGTTAGTGACAAAAGCTAAAAACATACACTGTACACTGGTGATGTTCCTGGGAGAAAATGGATTTCACAGTAAATTATCTAATTTTCAGCCGAAAGAAAAATGTATTTTGAAGCTTGCTGTTTTGTAGAACAGTAGAGCCTGTATTTAGGGAGTATGTGTTGTGTAATAAAAATATAATTATATTTTCAGAACAACAATTTTGTTTTCTCAAACATAGTCTGTATATTTCTATAAACTTTTTCAGCATATAATGATTTCATGAAGACTGGCTGCTAAACATTCAGCTTTGTCAACACTGCAGGAATAAATCACATTTTAAAATATATTACAATTAAAAGCAAAACATTATTTAAATTGTAATGACATTTCAGAATACAGGTTTTTACCGTAGTTTTTAGTCAAATTAATGCAGCCTAGATTATTTCTCATTTTTTTGTATATTTAAAAGAAACTTACTGAACTTTTGAACAGTAATAGATTGACCTGTATGTAAAAATTTAACTGTTTTTCTTAGTGTTTAGCACAACTTTATAGTTCAGTGTTGTCTAGATTTTTTTTATGCAAAATGTCCTAACATTTTTGAAAAGTTAATAAAATAATAATTATATAAACAACCTGATATAACCTGAATTCCAGTGACTGAAGTCTCCAGTAGGTCAGAGTTGACAGAAAGATGGTCTTTTAGATATTCCTTTGGATATGTTTAAAAAAGAAACAGAAGCTGTTTCTTTGACCTTAATCCCGTTTTTTTAAAAAGCACAATAGTTGGGAGACTCGAGTCTGAGATGATATAAACTTTTCTGGTTACGGTCGTTCGGAAGCATTTATCTCAATTTAACAGCTTACTGACTTCAAACCCAAAAACTGCCACTAGTGTAGGAGTCCTTTGAGGATTACTGAAAAATGTGTCACCCTCACATTTTCACTCCATTTCACAGAGAGACACAAGATGCACATAGTACAATCCTTCCGGCCTCTTTAAATGTCTGGAGCCGCAATGACAAGTGTGCATGACTCAGAGGCAAACGCTGGCCTCCCACTCGCAAATACTTGAATATTCCATCTCATTCAGGTCATGCCAGACTAGCCTTGAAGAAGAATCCCACTCAAAGTCCAAAGGTACATTCTTCCAACTTTAAATTTCAAGCTAATATTTACACTCTGTTTTTTTGTGATATTTTAGCAATATGATTAAACAGAGTAACAGGGATGTGGACATATGACAGAACTACTGTGAAGTTTTACTGTGCAGCTTCTGGTCAGCCATGATCAGACGAGCCCAAGGCTAAAAACTGTAATTCTGCAGACATGAGTTTGGCAGAAGCGATTGATATTGACTTTTCTTCAGAATTTGAAGAAATTTTTATTTCTATCTATATGATTCACTCAGACAGCGGAGGCAGATGGTTTTTCATCCTAAATAACAATCAAATGCTAGACAGAAATGATGAGGAGATATTTCTGTGTCGATATGAAAAGATGAATATAGTTATATCTCAAGTCCTCTGCCCTTTGCATGTTTGTTTATTTTGGCATAACAAATAAGGAGTTTATTGTCCCCAGCTAAGTTTTTTCGATATTTGTCTTATTAACTTATTAATGTAAAAAAACTGCAACCACCATTGAACACTGAAAACTATTCAAAATCCACAAATTTGATCAGGCTTAGGTCTTAAAGAAAAAGGAAAAATGTTTTTATCACGTCTCAAAGTGTAATGTAATAGATTAATAGAATGAAGTAGATGTTTTTTATTCAATATTAATGAATTAAATAATTTGACCTAATAATTAGCAGTCCATTTTGAAGCACTTTTTAGCATTTTCTAACAGCTTGTGCAGGTGTATCATTTAGTACCCTACTTAGGATATAATATTTAAAAACCTAATATTTTGAATTTAATTAATAGATTTGCAAAAAGTATTAAAAGCTGCATGAAATGCTGAATGTTCTAGTTTTTATTATTTCTTGAAGGTGACAACAGTGGAATTAAATCTCATTTAATTAAATGTAAATTAAAGAAAAATAAAGACATCACTCAGTGTACGATTGTTTTGGCAAGAGTGAAAAAGGCTGTGAGGAATAGAAGTACAGTGTGTTCATTGGATTGTAACTGATCACATACCAGTTGTTCTGCTAACAACAAAATATTTTTTCAAGTAGACAAAACTCATTTTGATTGATTGATTGATTGAATTTCAATTTTAAAAATTAAAAGTCTTACCCTCTTATTTACAGCAATTAATAAAGTCAATGAATTTGTTTGACTGAATGGTTATAACTATTTACAATAAGGACACATTTAATTCATGAGCTAACATGAACTTACAATGAGCAATTTGTGTTTTGCAGCTTTTATTGTTAATGGCAAGTAAAAAGGCTGTTGTTCATTGTTTGTTCATGTTAGTACACAGTGCATCAACAGATGCAACTTCTGATTTTAAAAATATATTATTAAATGCCGTGTAAGTATTGTTCATTATTAGCTCATGTTGACAAATTTAGTGAAACAATGTCAACAAATGGAAACTTATAAATCTAGTGTCCTAAATTTGCAGTAATTGCTTTTACAGCGGAAAGACATCATTGTAATGTATGTTATATATAATGTATATACACTGCTCAAAAAAATAAAGGGAACACTTTAACAACACAATGTAACTCCAAGTCAATCACACTTCTGTGAAATCAAACTGCCCACTTAGGAAGCAACACTGATTGAC
>JAUMHE010000042.1:5698900-5736520 GCA_032359235.1 Enteromius mattozi
CTTGGGTTCCTCCTAATGCAAGACAATGCTAGACCTCATGTGGCTGGAGTGTGTCAGCAGTTCCTGCAAGACGAAGGGATTGATGCCTTAGTCCAGGTCTGGGAGGAGATCCCTCAGGAGACCATCCGCCACCTCATCAGAAGCATGCCCAGGCATTGTAGGGAGGTCATACAGGCACACAGAGGCCACACATACTACTGAGCCTCATTTTGACTTGTTTTAAGGACATTACATCAAAGTTAAATCAGCCTGTAGTGTGTTTTTCCACTTCAATTTTGAGTGTGACTCCAAATCCAGACCTCCATGGGTTAATACAATTGATTTTCATTGATAATTTTAGTGTGATTTTGTTGTCAGCACATTCAACTATGGAAAGAACAAAGTATTTAATAAGAATATTTAATTCATTCAGATCTAGGATGCGTTATTTTAGTGTTCCCTTTATTTTTTTGAGCAGTGTATATACAGTGCCTTGCAAAAGTATTCAAATCCCTACAATTTTTTCATGTGTTATGTTGCAGCTTTACGTTATATTGCTGTAAATATATTTTTTTTTCCCACATCAATACACCATATGGCAAGGCAAAAACAGAACTGTCACAACTTTTCTTTAGCAATTTATAGCAAATAAAAAATAAGTATGCAAGTATTCAAACCCTTAACTCAGTACTTAGCTAAAGCATCTTTACAGTCTCAAGACTTTTTTTTTTTTATTTTTTTGATGCAACTTATCAGTTGGCAATTATCTGCCATTCTTCTCCTCACCTCTTCAACTCTCAAGCTCTGTCAGGTTGGATGGGGGCAGACACACATTTGCAGGTTTTCCCCGAAGTATTTGATTGAGCTCAGACCCAGGCTCTGACTGGGCCACAGGACATTCACAGAGTTGTCTATAAGCCACTCTTGTTGTGTGTTTAGGGTCATTGTCCTGTCAGAAGGTAAACCTTCTGCCCAGTCTGAGTTTCTGAACTGCTCTGGACTGTTTTTTCATTAAGGCTATTTCTATATTGTGGTGCACTAAGCTTTTGTTAAAGTCCCTCAGTCCCTGCCGCTGAAAAACAGCCCCAGCATGAGGCTTCTACCAGCACACTTTACTTTTGAGATGCTACTTTGCAGGTGATGAGCAGAGCTGGTTTCCTTCAAACATGATGCTTAGAATTGAGATTCATCAGACCAGAGAATCTTGTTTCTCAGAGTCTGAGGGTCCTTTAGGTGCTTTTTTTAAGTTCCAAGTGTGCTTTCGTGTGTCTTGCCACACTGCCATAAAGCCCAGATCAGTAGTATTGCAGTGATGTTTCTTCTATCTCCACATATGATCATGGAGCTCAAGAGTGACCATCAGGTTCTTGGTCACCACGGTTACCAAAGTCCTTCTCAATCAATTGCTCAGAAGAGTCCTGGTTGTTCTGAACGTCTTACATTATGGATAATGGAGGCTACATGCTTCTGTGAACCTTCAACGCAGCAGAACTTTTTCTAAAATCTTGTGGTTTGATGCAGTCCTGTCTCTGAGCTCTACAGGATGTTTTTTTTTACATCCCAGAGCTTGAGTCTTTTGAGTTTGGTCTTTGTTCCATTATTGATCTTCAGTTGTTAGACCTTTTATTAAGATGTGTGCCTTCTCAAATGATACCCATTCAAGTGAATTTGCCACAAGTTAACTTCACTCAAAGTGTGGTAACATTTACGAACAATGCTCCTGAGCTAAATTTCAACTGTCCCAGATAAGGGTACACTTAAAAAATGGAATCATTTAAGTTCTTTATCTTAACAAATTAGCAAAGATGTTAAAAAACCTGTTATTCGCTTTCATAACATTATAAAAAAATTATATTGTATGAAAGTGTAGATTAATGTGGGAAAAAAAGTTTGACGTAAGGCTGCAACAATAACGAAATGTGAAATAAAAAAGGGGGTTTGAGTACTTTCACAAGATATTGTGTATGTATGTATTAAAAAAAACAGAAGAACGTGCAAAGATTTCATTTAAATAGTCTCTTATTGAACATTTGCAGCAGATGAAACTTCTTTCAAATGACAGAAAATTATGAGTCATGGAGGTCACATGGATCAGACATCTTCAGTGTTAAAGAGATGGTTACAATAGGGCCATGTCATCACAAGCATTTCAATGAGGGCTGTGAGGGGGTGCGCCCATGTGATGCCACTAAGTGAAGGAGAAAAAAGCCTGGTGGGGAAAGAAGTAATTAATGTTGTACAAAACACTCCTAATTATCCACTTACTGCACACACCTCTACTTATTCATGGGAAGGGATAATGGTTAAATTACATTGCTGCAGAACATCAGCAACCGTGTTTTTGTTCCTGTGAATTTATTATTTAAAGTAGTTTATTATTTAAAGTAGCCTAATTTATGCTGTTCTCAATGCAACTTCTAGGAATTTTTAATTAGCATTTTTTCCCCCCAGTTTTCCCGAGACAGATTGTGCTAATTTAAATAATTTGTGTAGGCTAATAGCCATTTCCCTTTTGAAACAAGAAAACAAATCAATATCTGGCATGTTATTCCTGTTGACTAAGCAAGAAACAATGAACAACAATTAGACGTTGAAATATGTGCAACATATACTGCTAATACCTTTTTGGCAAAAAAATTTGTTTGAAATCCTTGTTTGATCTCATGGAAAAAAAGCTCTCAGAACAGCCAATGTTTTCTGTCTGGCTATTATTTACAACATTGTCAAAACTGATGGTCCACAGAGGCATATGTGCATTTGTCAAACTCACACTGTTGAGTCAGTTCTGCTGTATAATTGTGGTCAGAATACCCCCCCAAAAATAGCTAGGAGTAGTTAAGTCAATAGAAATAGTTCATTAAAAAAAAAAAAAAAAACTGAAAATGTCCTCACCTTTAGGCCATTCAAGATGTTGATGACTTTATTTCTGCATGGGAACCGATTTTTTTATTTTTGGCTCACCAATGGATCCTCTGCAGCGAATGGTTGCCGTCCGAGAGTCCAATCAGCTGAAAAAAACCTTACAATAATCCACAAGTAATCCACACAACTCCAGTTCATATATTAACATAGACAGAAATAAGCTACATGTAAGAAATGAAACCATTACTACAGCACTTTAACGTCAAACTGTTGCTTCTGGCTAAAATAGGCTACATCCTCTATCCAAAAAATTATTTTCTCCAGTGAGAAAGTTATCTTGTCTGAATTAGAAGAAAAATATGGATGGAGCATTGTTTACAAGCCAAAAACTAATATGATGTAGGATTTTTTATGTAACAAGACAAAAGATAATGAATTTTTGATTTATTATGGATTATGAACTGGAGCCATGTGGATTACTTGTGAATTGTTGTGATGTGTCAGCTGTTTGAACTCTCATTCTGACGGCACCCATTGACTGCAGAGGATTCACTGGTGAGCGAATGATATAATGTTAAATTCTCCAAATCTGTTCCCGTAAAGAAGCAAACTGATCTACATCTCGGATGGCTTGAGAGTACATACACTGAAATCTCCAAGGCAAAGTTGTGAAATAAGCAACAGCAAAGGATTTAACAATTCAAAAATGAAATATCTGTTTCTCACGCTGCTTTTATTTGCATCAACACAGCCTGCAACAATGGAAAAAATGCTTGTATGCTATTATTTTTCATAAGGTATGGACAGTTCCATTTTATTTTGGATTATGGCTTCCTTCCAGTGGTGTCCAATCATGATCTCAACAAGCACTTGTATTGTGTCAGGGGTTGTAGGTGTAATGTCAAGTATGTGTATTTCTGTATGTTGTTATGGTAGTAATAATGTACAGCTGTGATCAAAGCAGCAGGATATTTTCACTCCAGCGCGAGGTTATCTATGTTCTTCTGCCTGCACATAGGGGTAGCAGATGCTGGGTACTCACTGCATTTAAATCGGTTTAACACACCCATGGTCAATGTTCCCTCTAATTTGTATTCTTTCAGAGCAAAACTGGGCAGATCCTTTAGACACCTGAGCAGAAACACTCATGTACCAGCCATTGTATAATGCAGGACAGATGTTTTATTTATTTATTTATTTATTTTTTTTAACGTGCATTTAGTAGGCCCCTTCTGCTCTCTTGTAAAATAGTTCAACCAAGGCATCACTAAACTGCTACAGTTAGACTATTAACACAGATTTGAGTGATTCTGAGAATGCATGCATTTTAGAGAATAATATTTGGAAACAAATGAACAGCTGAAGTATTTTTGAAACAAAAAAGTGTGTCGAATTTCAAGAATTGAAAGCCATTACATAAAAAATGCTTGCATTTTAATGCTTTCTTCAAATTCCGTTTAAAACTGGAGACTAAACAGGCCTCTCAATAACATTCAACGATGATCACTGAACCAAATATAAGTAGATTTGGATGTATAATTTGGCATGGAAAGTCCAATGACCGTCAAACCTCAGCCTCTGCACCAAAGGCATCAAAATATTTGCCAAAATGGCCTGATACTTCAGTAAATCCACAATACAGTCAACATTTCCATTTCCTGTAATAGCAAAGTACCTCCATAAAAAGACTGGTCCCTCTCCATTTTACTGAGTTTATTATTATTATTATTATTATTATTATTTTTCAGCAGACTTACCCCTCATCCATAAGTCCAAAAATCTAGTTTTGTCACATCCAAATAATTAATAAATAAATAAATAAATAATTATTTCAGAACATAGGTCTATCTAAATTAAGCATTTTAGATAGACAGTTATGTATTCGTCACAATTCACGTTTTCTCAGTTGTTTTGGTCAAACATTTTAGCATTTTATTCCTTTGATAAATATTTAAAAAGTATTTAAAAAACATTTAAAAAAAAAGAAGAAAAAACATCCCTGACCCCAAAGCTCAAGAAATCTTACTGTTTTTCCCACACATTTTTGAGTCTATTTTTTTTCTACACAGGAGCAACATCAAAGCACAGCGTTATTGTGTTTTTTTTAAGAGATAGAGAAAGTTAGTTCAGAGAAGAGATGGAGGTGTGGTGTCTGGATCTCTGTCTAGCTTGTGTGAACTTGGCAAAAAAAGTATCTACAAAGTTATAACTGTTCACATTTGGTTTACCTGAGAGTGAGAGAAAGACAAAGAATGATGAAAATAGACAGATGACACTGGCAGAGTGAGTTGAAAGCGTTCTGAGCGAATTATAGCAGATCGTCTGTAGATTCAGCTTTGTGAACTCATTAAAACAATAAAATTAAAGAAAAAATCTAATTAAAATGCAGAGATGGATGTCAGATACAACACTTTTATCTCTAACTTCACGTCAAATGGTGTCAACCAAAAGGCAGGAATCCCGGCACAGAATCTGATCCATTGGGACTTTCCTTTCCAGCTTTTATTTTCAGTTCCATGTGGTGTAGCATAAAAAGTCTGATGCATTGCTATGCTCTCTGACCGTGCTGTCTTATGGTTGAGATATTGCTTGGTTATTTGTCATTTTGTCTCGGTACTGACATGATGATAAATGCTGTATGTAGTGCCCTTCTGGGCCTGTGACGTAAATATCGCATGTTTGGTTCAAGAAGTGACCTGTGAAATAAGGCACTTAAGCCCAGATTGTACAAGTTTATAGAACTAATTTGTACCAATTTGTTTTTCAGTCTGTTTAACCTTGTCTCAGCCTCAGACGGCCTGCCCACGGTCCGCTCACCAACCATCTGATGAGTATTACACACAAAGCTTCGGATAAGGGGCCGAGTCGGGCTTAGGGGAGCCTGTGATGACGATTTTGTAACGGGCCCAAGAATTGCCATCCTGATTACATAAGAACATGGCAAGTAAAATCCCAAGCTAAAATCTGTTTTGCTGGCTTCTATGTGATTTCAATGAGTCAGTATATTGCAGTTTAAAAAAATAACTATTCGTTTTTACATAGTTTTTTTTCCTGTGATGGCAAAGCTGAATTTTCAGAAACAGGGTCCTTTGATGAATAGAAAATATTCAAAATAATAGCATTTATTGAAAATAGAAGGGTTTTGTAACCGTATAAATATCTCTAAGGACGCTCCTGATAAATTGAATTAATCCTTTTTACGAGGTACCAGACTAAAAAACTGCTACGTATTGAATTTGACAAACATTTTGAGACTCATATGACATTAAAGAAGATGAGTAAGTAAGTCTCAAATGAATGTAATATCTTTAAACACAAATGTGTCCTTGAAAGAATATCTACACTTTTCTTTGACAAACAGAAATTCTGCCAAAAGGTTTTGACTTTTTTTCTTTAGTTGTGTCTGTGATCATTCATAGAGACTGTTATCCTGTCTGAAATACTGGAATCAGCAGCCCCTAATTTTCTGGTATCAGCAATTTTGGTTAACATCATGTTAAAAAATAAAGTTTTTGGTTCCTCTGGTGGCACATTCTTTAAATGAGTAGCAAAGCAAATTATTGCACTTATTCATGTCATTCCAAACTTGAATGGCTTTATTATTTCTTCTGTGGAACACAAAGATTGATATTTATCTCGGCATATTTGATATATGTGCACAAATCAGTGTATTGATTTGATCTGAGATTATACTTTGACCTTTTCGTCTTGGCATTTCAGAACAAGTCCAAGTATAACAAGTACAAGTTCTTCAATACAAGCCTAAGCTGACTTTATTCATTCATGAACATTCTTCAAAAATCTTCTACAGTGAAAACTATGTTTGGAATGACAGGGTGAGCAAATGATGACTATTACAAAGTGATGAAGCCATATAGCACATGGTATTTATATAAAACACACCAAGGAGATTCACAAAAGTGTCTTTGATTGCATTTTTCTTGTTTTCACCTCTCATGACTAATACTTGTCTTTGTGTAAAGATCAGTCCTTAAGTGAAACCTTCCAACTTTACAAACATGTAAAGAGCCTAGAAAAGCTAGCATGAACTTGAGCCGCTTCATTTTATAAAAAAGATACAAGGTAAATCTCACCTATTTTGACCTTCAGGGAATTTATCCATTTCACTTTAGAAAATATGGTGCTGTAGACTAATGTGGCATGACACAAAGAAAAATAAGAAGGATCAGAGACACATTTAGGCAGATATAGGGTTTTGTATGGTCAGAAGGCCACAAATCCCACAGTGTAACAGTTGACATTTAGTCCAGTCATCACTGAAAGGTTTAGCAGGGTAAAAAAGGATTTACTTGAATCTTAGCTTATAAACATGATCATTTCCCCCCGCATTTTTACACAGTACAAATGGGTCTTTAAACATTGAAATGCATAGTTTCCTTTATATTTTAGGAAGGGTATATCCGATTTGGGGGAAAGTTTGAAACTTTCTCTTGTTGGAAAAGAGCTTTAAGTGACATGAGAGTGAGTAAATAATGACACAATCTTCTGTTTTGGGTCAGCAATAAGAACATTCCTAAGCTTAAACTTTCAAAAGACATTCTTTCTAGCAAACAAAAGTAATGTTTCCATGTGGGAATGTGCATTTAACCTGGAGGCAAAGCTGAACCTACAAAATTTCCTGACGTAAACCGTAAATTCTCCACAGGTTAAATGAAATGATTTGACACCTGCTATAAACAAAGCCTACAGAAACTGCTGTTCCACTAGAGAAATTTTATCTTTGGCTTTTATACAGGGTTCAGATGAATAGGGTTTTCATTTCCGAGATAAGCTATAATGACAAATCTCTGCTCCAGGGACAGACTGACAGAATGAGCGGAAAGTGACAAGCCGCGTGAGAGAGCATCATCACAAAGGTTTCCCATCTCTCCTCTCTCAGTAGCCCACCTGTTTGTGCTGGTTCATATCCCTCACTCACTCATTTTTGTGTCTTGCTCTATTTTTCCCTGTCTTTCAAGAAAGCCCTGGCCTTGCTACAGAGACTCATCCTGTTCAGATCCCAATCTCTGTCCCTGCCTTATTAGAAATCCAATTCCCTGCCTCTCTGACCTCCCATTCTCTTCCTCTTTCAACATTTCCAGTGAAACTTTTGATGTGAGCAAAACATCCTGACCAATCAGGGTTTCGTTTGCCTCTATTAAGACGCAATCTTCCCTCCATCTTCACTCTGGGTAAATATGCACATATATTAGAATGCATTACTTCCACGTGCTCTAGACCTACCAGAGTTTATTTTTATAATATACACCGCTGGCTGTCATGAGGCACGAACCCTATCATTTATTGAGCATGCTGATATTTGGTGGGATCTGTTCTGCTTGTTGAGGTATGACTATCTGAGCTTCACCGGTTACATAACTAGATTGCAGGTTTCCTGGCTGAAAATGAATCATAGCCTATTGAACCACCCTGGAGGACCTTGGATAGCATCCTCCAATCCTCCACAGGACCCAGTGCTCACCACAACACATACATCTTATTTTACTGTGTCCAAATGCACTGTAAATTCGTTTTGGACACTGTTAAGAAACCAATTTCCCTTTGCTAACCGAGCTTAAAACAAAGAAAAGAAGAAAAAAAATACATAAGTTAGCAGCCTGATAAAGTAGTAGATAATGATAATTAAAGTAGCACGTGTTTTCGGTAAACTGGGAATCACAATTCTTCACTCGATCATAAAGCAGCGCCTCCCTCGTTAAGCATCTGTCAGGCGCTCCGCGGCGCGCGGCTCCCACGCACTAGATGAATCTCTCGCGCTCTCATCAGAAGCATTGAACTACAGCAGTCGCGCGCAGCTCCGAACACCGACGCTGCGTCGTTTCCATCAGTCGTAGGGAATTCTTTATGCAGCGAAGCGAAGACTTCCGAATCACTTGACGTAAGTACTTAAGTCAAATTACTAAATGAGGTTTTGACCACCTGTTTGTTGAAGTGTATCTTCGGCTTAAGTAAATAGAGTGAGTGATTGTGTGTGTAATAGGCTACTGATGCAAATGTATAGCACTGTTATTTTTTTAAAACTTTTTTTTTTTAATATTTGATAATAATTATTAGCCTGTGTGTATTGGTTTATGTATTCATTTATAATTAGGTTATAATTTATTATAGTTATATAATTAGCTATAAATTATATTTATATTATAAGTAGAGACAGACGTTACTCTCATCTAACTAACCTGAATAATCCATTTTTAATTTAAAAGTATACCCTCAAGCAATGAATCCATGAGAATTTCTTGCTCCAACCAGACAAAGAAAGCACAGTACGCTGTAGGATCCAAAATTCCCAAATGGTTTTAGTCCAAGAGATCCCAGAATATGATGACAAGGAATTATTTAGCTCCTATATATATATATAAGCTATATTCCATTTTTACCTATTCAGTGTAGGATATATTCTTGTCCTGTTTCAGTTATTGTTATCAGTAAGTAACTTGTACAATTGTTCTGCTTTAATTTATATCCATTAAAAACACTCTCGGAAGTACACTCTCAGAGAAAAAAAAGAAAAAGTACAAGAGCTGTCACTCGGCTGCTGACATTTAGATGCTAATGTGTACCTAATGTACCAATATACACCCTTTTGAAACAGTAGGCTACTGCCCCAGTGTAATTTCTTTCCAATAGTGTATGTTTAATTATTCTATTATTTTTGTAGGTCTATTCATAAATCTTCCATTATTTTTTAATTCTTGTTTATGCTGAATAAGTGCAGACCGAGGTTAGGCTACTAATTTGAATGCATCTTGCTAACTTGAATAATGGACTCTGTGTGTGTTTATTTATGAAATATATTTGTTGATGGGTTATGTATTTGTCGAATATTAGAATTAGAATTTGTCTTAGTACATTATATATTATATTATATCAGAACTTTAATGAAATACATACCAAACACATATTCTTTATGTTTTAATCATTTTATGTAATATATATATATATATATATATAGGCCTATTTGTGTGTGTGAATAAAATATATTTATAAAGTAGCCTACATGCATATATAAAATACAATAAATTAGTTAAAGTTTAGGGTTCCATGTTCTGAAAAATAAATAAATAAGTAATTAAATAAATAACCACAATTTTTATCCAGTTAAAGGATTAGACTGGTTAAGGTACTTAAATAAATGTAAGTATTTTAAGAGACCCCACAAATCATTTTAGCTGCAGGAAAAAGGAAATATCCAATAAAAGTGTATTCAGAACACCAGGAAAATACTCCCGCAGAAAACAATAAAGAGGTAGTATAGAAACAGACTGTATGATTCATCAACACGTCTTTGATAATATAAACAACAGGGCTGACGCTGTTTTTGGTGGTCCCCGTGAAGTTATTTCTGAGCTGCACTGTGACTCTTTGTGATGCAAAAAAACTGCTCCGGGCTCTGAATGCATGATAAATTGTAATGGTATTTCAGAGCTTCTTTAAAAAAAAAATGCAAAGACCTAGATCTGCAGCATATGAGAATACAAGTTATGATTACTAATTTGTCTCAGACGTTTGTTTTTAGGTTTTGAAGATGATTAAAGAGCCTGATGTATGCTGTGCATATTAATAGACTGAGCGGCATCCATATCATTGCCTGTCCTGCCCCTTTGGCCTATAGCCAGATGCCCTGCGTTGTCTCATATTTTATTCAGGCCCAGTCAGGTACTTTTCATTCCTTATATTTCAGCTATTATTATGTGCACACAAGGCCCTTAATAAAAGATATTGATTGCAATTTGCCAGACTATTCAAAATAAAGAGATTCAAAAGATGATGATAATAATCATAGCAATATAATGATAATGATTGCAATTTGCCTGACAGTTCAAAATAGTGTAAAAGATTTTTTAAAAGGTATTTATTAAATAAATATGTTAATTATTATTAGTCGTTCTCATTCTATGACGAAGCATGGCACATCACTGCTGGTGGTGGAGCGATATAGCAGGTATCTATGAAATGCCAAACAGATATATACAGGGCTGATAAAATGAAGCATGATGGTAGGTTTCATTCCGACCACGTATCATTGATTTTTGATTTCAGACTAGTAGAACAGCAACTCCTCTCGCTTGCTTCCTGAAGATATCAATCACCAACAGACACTGCATTGGCACAACATGATTGACATTTAGTTCTCATTAATTCTCTGAATGCACACCCAATGGAGATTCAATTACTGGATGAAGAATAGGGTTTTGATAGTGTGACTGTGTGCATGTAGTGGAGTATGAAATATCCCGAGAGCCAAGTAAACAGTGAAATTAAAACAAAATGAAATTCCTTCTAAGAAGCAAAATAATTGCTTGAATCTCCTATGGGGTGCTTTTGTAGAGCAAATAGATGAGTTTGAATAGGGGGGATTGGTTTATTTTTATTTATTTAATTTGCCATGAGGTGATGTCTTCTAATATTGCATTAAATATGTGGAGATGCATAATGACATATTTAATTGCTTTGCTGTGTCTATTTTATTGTTTGTGTTCATCTTAATTAATTGAATAATGAAAAATATCTGTTACAGATAGCTGGTTTGGACCGTTTTGATTGTGATGTAATTCATAAATGTCAGAATAGCTTTGATATTTCCCAGAGAAATTCACTGATCATGAGTTAATGTAACCAAAGTTTAACACAAGAAAATCGTATCTAGTCCCTCACACACTCAAGTTAATTGGACATCATTGAGAACCGTCAGCTGCGCAAATTAAGGCAATTACGCTTTGTTTGAAAGGTGAAGGACAAGACTGTGTTTGATGCGCTTCCAACTCATTTCAGGAGAGTGCAACGTTATTGATTGAGGCCATGTGGTGAGACAGCCTGTAATGATTTTGTGATCGCGCTCATAAACATTTTAGTGCCCAGAAGCATTCCATCTGTTGACCTCCACCTGAATCAAGATCGGATGATACCTGTAGGTGACCCAGGTGGTCCTATGTGTACAAACATCTACACCACGGTTTTATTTAGCAGGTTTTATAGAGACAGTCTCATCGCAACAGGCTGTCTAATCCTACTCTTTGTTCTTTTTCGCCCAAGACATGAATTTTGATAGAGTAGTATTGCCTTGAGCAGTATTAAAGTAATCATTCACCCAAAAATGAAAATTTGCTAAATATTTACTAACCTTGGGCCATCCAAGATACAGATGAATTTGTTTCTTCATGGGAACAGATTTTGAGAAATGTAGCATTACATCACTCAACAATGATGAATGGGTGCTGCCAATGAGAGTCCAAACGTCACAGTAACTTACAAGTAATCTATGTGAAAGCAGTCCATTTAATAAACATTTTGTGAGGTGAAAATACATTAAGAAAACCATTTTAAACGGTCAATTCTACAAACACATCATTTTACTTCACAAGACGTTATGGACTACAAGTGTGGGTTACTTGTGGATTATTGTGATGTTTTTATCAACTGTTTGGACTCTCACTCTGGTGGCACCCATTCACTGCAGAGCAGCCATTCATTGGTGAACAAGTCAGTGCTAAATTTATCCAAATCTGTTCCCACAAAAACAAGCAAACAAACAAACTCATCTATATCTTATATGACCCGAGGGTGAGTAAATTTTCATAATTCCTTTAAAGAAATATTCAGCCTGAAGTGTGATCACCAGTCTATCACTCAGAAGGCTTTTTGGCTCAGTCTGTGCTTTAAGTTTGAGAAGGACAGATCTTCAGTCATTCTGCATCTGGCAATGTGTTCTGATATCTCTCCATGACAGTCTGTTGTTGTTTGCTCTCTGAAGCAGAGATTGCAAAAAATCACATAACCTCTCGAGACGTGTTGCATAAGATTTATGTAGCCTACTCCAAGGCAAAGTTCTTTATTTTGGTTAAAAATGAGCGAGTTCTTAGTGAAATTCCAACTTCCAGATGGTTACCTCAGACCTTGGGATGAATGGAAGTTAATGCATAAAACTTTCTTTTGGGGGAATTGGAAGTCAGTGTAGCTACTTCAAATTGATGCTCTTTCATTTTTAATGTCCTATTGTGAATAATCCGTTGTTGCATGCTATTCAAAGGGGGAAAAAGTTTCTGTAGTCTTTAATCTAAATGTAATTACTTGCTCTTCTTCTAAAATGACTTACCTTTTCCATTGATGTCAATGTGAATAGCCAAATGTACTAGTTTAAACAACTCCCAGCTGGTTACTGCTAACTACTGCATTAAACTATAGGGCATGACCACGAGAAGTTGTGTTTTAGTTGTTTCTGTTATCAACATTTTTTTCCATTTTCCATTAAGCCACCAGTTTGAATTTGGGCCTGTTAGGATGAATGTTTGCATTTGACAGGGTTTGCTGTCATTTTTTTATGTGTTATATGTTATTGCTTTTTATTGCTTATTTTTGTATTGTGCTTTGTTGCACTCATTTAGTAAAATAATAAGGAAAATATCAGATAAATACATTTTACTGACTGCCTATTAAACATAAGTAGTATATAGTTATAGGTAGGTGTACACTGTAAAAAAACAACAACTGTAAAATTTACGGTAAAAAGAACTGCTGCTGTGGTTGCTGGAATTTGACCATAAAAATGGTTTTAAGTTAAATTTCCAGTTAAATACCATAATTTCATTAACTGATATAATGTTATTATACTAGCCTATTAAAGTACCTAAATCTGTTTTGTACCTTTGAAGTACACTGATAAGTACCAAATGCAGGTGATGATGAGAAAGTCACATGATGAACCAAAGCCCATCATAAGCAGCTTTTAAATATGAACATATACAGAAGGTGCTCAGTGTCATTCACACAAGCACTAAACACCATCATGGTGAGATTCAATAAACTGAAATATGCAATAAACATTAATTTAACAACATTAGATGTAACATACAACCCTAATAAACTGACAAGAAAAAACGAAGAAGAAACATAGTTATTTCAAAGAAAAAACATCAAATTGAAACAAAATTTTAAACGCAATGCAGGGAATTCTAGGAATGTCAGTTTATTTTTTTTCCCTGAAATTTTACAGGAATTTACCATTAACCATTTAATAGGTTTTTACCATAGCGTTTTCACATATTTTACCGTTAAAATCACTGTATTTTTTTTTTAGTGTGTAGATTTTAGGGACAAAGACAATAAGGTCCCAATCAGGCAGCATCCATTTGCGATTTTAATAAATACAGACCAACAATGTTGTTATTTAATAGTGTTCAATAATTTGCAATAAATACAGTGTAGCATCTAACACTACACTTAGAACACTAAGTGTAAATTATGGGCTTGGCTAAATTCTAGTTATAAATCTCCCAGCCCCAACAGTCATGCAGTCAGGTACCATCCATGTGCATTATTCTAACTTTAAAAAGGGATAAGAAATAGGGGGGTGAGGGGGGTGGGGGTATGTATGTGCCAGTGTGAAAGCAAAATTGACCTTATTTACTTTTTAATATACAGTGCTGGTGTTATTGTGGATGATTAATTTGCTTCGGAATCTGTTATCAGAATGTAATAACTTGCTCTTGCTCTGAAATGACTTTCCTTTTCAGCTGTTTTCATTAATCCATTTTACTATTCAACCCCTCCCACTCCAACCATGCACCTGGCTTCATTCTGATTTGAATAACAACCATTTCCCATGAGCCAATCCAATCAAAAATAGATAAAATAAAGTCCCTTGCCCTACATTCATTGCATTTCCTGTTTCATTTAGAAATATGTCACATGGTTTTCGCATTAAATGTTATAAACCTTCACTTAGACTAGAGCATCCACATAACAAAATGAATAATTCCCACATTTTCACACACTGTTTTCTGAATCACCATATTTGTTTACTTGCTTCCGATTTGCTGTTTTATACTGAGATCGTGTGTCAAGGATGATGAAGCCACAGCACCAACAAAACAGTGACGAATCTGCTGCACCGTATGAGAGCTCAGTGAATTAACAGAGTAGGTCCTTTGGGAGGGAATTGTGAGACCTTCAAATGCTTATATATTCACTGAAACTACTCGGAATTACCTTTGGTCTTTTGAGATTCTCTGAGGAAGGGAATTGCCATCTAGCAGGTAACCCAGGCAGGGATTTAAAAGTCTTCAAGGCATATCACATATGCAAATACTTTTAATAGAGTGTAAATCAAGAAATTATTGGTGTGAGATATATAGTCCCTGTTGATGCACACCTAGAATGGATTCTGTGATTTGTTGTTGATTTCTTTAGTAGAATATGGCTTTATCTTGCATTTTATTTGTAAAGAAATAATCTTTTTTCTACATACTTAAGAAATTCATGTTTGATATTACTGCGAGTAAATGGTCTTTTAATGAATAAAAGCGAAGATATATGGATAAAGAAAAAAATGAAAGTGAATTTGTACGGTACTAAACACTTGAAGATGCACCGCTTTACACGTTACTGCTAATCTGATGTACAGCTTAACCTACTCTTTGTTTAAAAACCTTGTGAGCTGTCTCTGTCGGCAGCACTTTGAAGCATTATGAGTGCATGAAGGTTGTTCCAAAAGGTAGGCAGCATAATTATTCTGCCTCCCAAGATACCTTATTTTGGCCTGGTTCCATAGGCAGCTTCACCTGCAATGCATTATGAGACCTGTAAAAACAAGGAGTCATGCTTAGCTGAGGTACGTTTACCGAAAGCATTGTTAGATAGTTCTCAGGCTGGAGGTGACTCGCTCACCGACCCCCGAGCGCTCGAGGCTGAACGATTGGTTTCTGGGCTCTGGACGTGGCTCCAAGCCTCGTCTGGCCCCAGTGCCTTTCTTCCCGGAGGTGCATGAGGAGCTCACCAAATCGTGGAAGGCACCGTATACATCTAGGGCACAGTTGAGCTCCTCCCTCCTCAGTACCCTTGATGGCGGAGTGGCCAGGGTGTACGCGGAGATTCCTCAGGCAAAGTTCTAGTCATGTCTGACAACTGAGTATGTTGGATTGTTTGTTGGATTAGCGAGGAGAATTTTTCTTGAAACCCTCCAGCACAATATGTGATGATGTAAGGGCTGTTTGATATTTTTTTAGGCTTTTAGACCCCAAGACTCAACTGATCTCTGGAGTTCTAGGTGTTATCCTTGGAGAGTCTTTGGCCCCTCAAACTGTTCTCCTCACCATGCATTAGGACAATATAGACACATCCTCTTCTTTTCTAAAACTTTTTACATTTGAAAATCAAGGTAAATTGTTCTTAATTTGTCTTCAGGAAACATGCAAGTATCTTCTGTTGCTTCTGAAGGGCAGTACTATATGGAAATAAAATACAACTTCAACAAAATAAGAAAACATTTTCATCCCAAGATGCTCTTAATGCATCTTGTTTCCTTCTGGAGCATCAGTGAATGTTTGAATCTTTTTTAATAGTTGTGTTAAAGTCCCTAAACTGTCCTCAGTGTGAAAAGATGGATCTCAAAATCATACAGTCACTGTTGGAAAGGGTTCAAAAATGCAAAAGATGCTGGAAAACTAAAGAATCTGCAGGACATGGAGGATTTTTCTGAGGAACAGTGCTAAGTTTAACTGTTCAGGACAAACAAGGGACTCATGAACAACCGTCACAAAACAAAATAATTTTAATTCTAATAATTTAGCTATTTTTTTGTCTTGTGGACCATATGTAAACATCTTTTGTGTAAAATATCTTACCCAAAACAGTACTAATTTTAAAAATAACATGCATTTTGTATAATTTCTCCTATTTTATTAAGATTTTTCACAGATTCTGCAAGGGGTTCACATACTTTTTCTTGCAAATGTGTATATATATATATATATATATAGATAGATAGATAGATATATATAGGGGTCAACTGATTATTGGCACCAACATTAAGCTTTTTTTCATTATTATTTTTTTATTTATTTTATCTGCATTTATAGTGCTAATCATAAAAAAACATCATTAGCGGGCAGAGTGCTAATAGTGTTTAAACAGCCTGAGTTTCACAGGCTGATCCTGTTCTAAGTAACTGTAGGAAGTAAGTAATGTGGCTGACAGGAGAAAATATCTAGCTGGGATGGTCTTAAGATCACACTGACTAGCATGGCTTAGCATTGAAAAAGACAGGGTTGGCCATCTATTCCCAGATTTTTTAGCAGTCAGCATGCTCACTGGTGTATTTCCACTGCACTGTGAAAAATGAATCACCACAACTTGTGTGGAGCATATTAGATTGACAAGGCAGCGCCAACGTCTCTCAGTGTTATCAGCATCTTACTGCCAGGCCAGATTACAGCTTCACCAGCAGTGACGCAAATAGTAAACATTTTAAAATGCTTTCATCTGGCTTGGTATGCATACGCATAAATCCTATTACCCCAAACAGAAAACTAAAAAGTGATAAGTACCTTTTAAGTAATGTACCCGGCATATTTTTAAACATGCCGTGTAATGCTGGAAACCATCTTGTGCTCAAATGAGGTGGTAAAGGGGGGCGAGCAAACAAAACTGCCACCTTGAGAACAGCATAGAAAACTGTATCAAATGAACTGCTGGAGTTTACATTTGAAATGGACGTACACTCAGAAATAAAGGGACAAAAGCTGTCACTGGGGCAATACCTTTTCACAAGGTACACGTTTGTACCTATTAGGTTCAAATATGCACTCTTTAAGTAGTAATATGTACCTTTAAGTTTACAAAATGGACCTTTAGGGACAAATATGTACCTTTTGAAAAGGTACCACCCCAGTGACAGCATTTGTACCTTTATTTCTGAGAGTGTACCTCAAAAATGTTATGTTTCCTCAGCAATGGCCACTAGAGCATTCAGTACATTATTTAATTTGTCCACTAACAATGTCCAACAGTGAATGTCACAGAAGAATTCTGTCTTTTTTCTCAACTTAAAATTATAAATTTTGTTTAATAGGAAAAAATTTAATTCCTCTAATTACTCACCCTCAAATCATTCCAATCATGTTAGACCTTTGTTCTTCTTCAGAAAACATGGGCTATTTAAATGATGGCCTTACTACAATTATTGTAATATATGACTAATGGATTAAATATTTTTCACACCATGAATGTTGAAATTGTTTGATTATTACAGTCTTGGTGCTAATGTGCTTTTAGTTTTGATGTAATAATTCAGATATTTATTAGTGTAAGATTTTATAGTTTAAGATTAAAAATCTGACACAAAGTTAATCAATAATGCATTTGAAGCATTTGAAAATAAATGATAATTGATAACAAATTTAAAAAAAAAAAAACTAGCTCACTCAGCCCGATCTAACGGCAATTCACACGTATTTATTTATTTTTGTTGTTTCTTGCTAAATCTTACATATTTTACGAGTTGCCAATTCTTATGAATTTGTACGAATTACTTATACCTAACCCACCCCTAACCCTATCTGTCCCTGGGGTTTCAGACAGTGTAAGGTTGTACAAATTTGTTTGAATTAGCCACCTTGTAAAATATGGTGGAATATTATATTGCATATAGCTGCTGTTAAAAAAGGGGGAAACAGTTCAAAAAATCTAAATCAAAGTGTTTTATTTGCAGGATTGATGGCATAGATATTTGGTAACAATATTATCGTAGATAATTTATAAATGTACTGAATTAATAAATGATAAAGGCATGTTTACATGTCAGTTTTACTATGATCTATATTTTGAGATCTGTCTGCTAGACTCCTTTATAAAAATTAACACATGGGAAATAAATTCAAGAATACCCACTAAAATAATGAGGTTATATAACACAAATTCTCTAGGGTTGTGTTATGGTTTGACTGATTTAAGACTTGTGTTGGTAGATAACATTCTTTTGAATTTCACACTTCAGAATATTAATATAAATTGCTTTCTTTTCACAACTGAAATGACTTTTGCTCTTGCTCATATTTTTTCTTTATCCATCTCTTACAGATCACATCCATATACTTTCACCATGGACCCTATCAACTGCTCATCCGTGGATCTCTCTGATGTTCTGGAGAGTAAGATGAGTCCCAGTAAGATCCTCCTCTCCCTGACTCTCTCCTTCTTAGCTGTGGCAACCACCGCCATCAACTCCCTGGTCATCACTGCTATCCTGATCACCCGCAAACTCCACCAACCTGCCAACTACCTCATCTGCTCTCTGGCTGTGACGGACCTCCTAGTAGCCGTTCTAGTGATGCCTGTCAGCATTGTATACATAGCAGAAGAGACGTGGGTTCTTGGCCCGATCGTGTGTCACCTTTGGTTGGGTGTCGATGTTACGTGCTGCACTTGCTCAATTTTACACCTAGCCGCCATTGCGCTTGATCGATACCGCGCCATTACCGATGCCGTGGCCTATTCCCAGAAACGCACGTATAAAAGAGCAGTCATAACCATTTTGTCCCTGTGGATACTGTCTGTGCTGGTGTCTCTACCACCTTTAGTGTGGAGGAAATTCCCTGTGGAACACAAAGATGGGGAGAGGGATGTCATGGACTGCTTGATTGAGCACGACCACGTGGCTTTCACTGTCTACTCCACTTTTGGTGCATTCTATATTCCACTGACCCTCATTTTGGTTCTTTACTACAAGATCTACAAGGCGGCAGAGACGCTGCGTAACCGTCGAGGGAGCAGCCGATTAGTCAAACAGACGGTGAGCAGTGTCATGCTTCCTGGAATGAGCTCCGATAAAGACATAGCCCTCAGTCCCGAAACATTCTGCCCAGTCGAGAAGTCATTTTCCGATCCGTCAACAGATGGGGAAAGGGTGCGTATTACTTCTTCATCAGGTAATCTCATCAAGGTCCGCAGGAACCCAGGGGCCAGGGAGAGACGGGCGGCTTTTACGTTAGGACTAATCCTGGGAGCCTTTGTGGTTTGTTGGTTGCCGTTCTTCCTGAAGGAGGTGATTGTGAATATTTGCCCAAACTGCAGCACTTCTACTGAGCTCGCAGATTTCCTCACCTGGCTCGGGTACCTCAATTCTCTCATCAATCCGCTAATATACACTATCTTTAATGAGGACTTTAAGAAGGCATTTAAAAGACTTCTGCCCCTCTGCTGCAGCAATATCCTGTAAAACCGACTGGGAGGGAAAATAATATATGTGTTTTAAGGCACAGAACTTGCAAATAACAATGACAATCCTGTCATACTGTAAATCACTGGACTTCCACAAGAATGACACATCTTTCAGAGACATTTCATCAGTATATTGTTTATATAGTGCTTTGGGACATGCATGTAAAAAAACAAAAACAATCCACTTGAAGATTTCAGTATTTTTTAAAAGGAGGATTTTATATAAAACTAAAAAGCATCTGGTGCACAAATGTTGTAAATCGACTCCACCAAGCGGGCAAAGTTTGGGTGGTTAGCATGGTCCAGTTGCCCCTCCTGATATATTGTAACTGGATCCCAAAATAATTTTTCTTCATTAACAGCCATTCAAATATTGCTGTGTATACTGACAAAATAATTTTTTTGAAACATAGAAATCTTTTATAAATATTGTAGCATATTATATTAAATGTTTTGGCAGTGACCAGTTTTTAGGGGAGTTCTTAGTCAAAAATTCCTACCCTCGTGTTATTCTAAACTAATAAAAGGCCTTCGTTCATGTTCAGAACACAATTTAAGATATTTTTGATGGAATTCAAGAGCTTTCTGACCCTACACAGACTGCAATGCAACTAACACGATTAAGATAGGTACTGTAATAAGGACATTGTTAAAATAGTCCATTTGATATCAGTGGTTCAACCGTTTTCTGAAGCTACCAGAATACTTTTGTTCGCAAAGAAAAAAACCCAAAAAACTCTATTCAAGAATCTCTTTTCTTACACTTCATAAAATTAAGGTTGAACCACTGATGCCACTGTTGTAAAGATGTCCTAGCTACCTTTGAGGGCCTTAAACTAGTACTTGTGTTGCTGTCTCTGGAGAGTCAGAAAGCTCTCGATTTCAAGACAAAATATCTTAATTTGTGTTCTGAAGTTGGGTGAGTGAATGTGGGTGAGTAATTGATGACAGAAGTTTCATTTTGGGGTGAGCTATCTCTTTTAAAGTGTGAATGCCTTCACAGTGCAGCTATAGTGAAAGGCTTTGGATTGCATGTTTGAGTTTTGTCACAATGTCATTTTCCTCTTTCTCCAGAGTGATTATGTTCCCTTCAAGTGGAGTTGGAAACATCGTAATTAGGAGTTCTGAGCACGAAAATGATGGAACAAAGCTGTATTTATGAGTGGGAAACTGGTCATTCGAAATGATACACAAGCTGCTGAGTTGTGGTGTTGGAAAAGGTGTGATTTAAAACATTCTGGAGTCACTAATCTATACTATCGATGCTAGTCAACATTTTAAGAGGCTCGAAACCTTTTATCAAAGCTGTCCTAAAAGCGTTCTTGTCTTAGGGCAACTTCGATGAACTTTTACCGCAAATGTTGACTACTGCATAATATATTTGTCATTAATAAAGGAAAGCATTTCACTAATTATTTTGATTGTACATACATGCTGTATTTTAGTCATTTGCATAAAGTTAAACAATTACAAGGTTAATCAGGGTGAAATTTCAGTTCGTTTAACATTTAGTTCTGATACTAATATATGATTTTTTCACTCGAGTTGAAAAGGAGCATCAGCCAAATCAAAGTGGTGTATTGGGTTCAAGAAAAACCTGCGCACAGAACTGAGCACACACAAGTAAAGATGGAAGTCACAGAAACGAGGCAGTTCTATCTGAATGGAAGGTTGCTACATGAACTGCTTTTGATTAGAAATACATAATTGTCTTAATTGACTAATAATAACTCAATTTCAGAATGAGATATATTCTTAAGACATAAATGAAAACACTAAAGACACTTCCTCTCCCTTACAAAGGTGGATGTTGTTAACCCTTTTGTGTTTATATAATTAAAAATACACAAACACCTTTGAATCAGTTCTTTGTCCTACACCAGCAGAAAAACTGTCACAGATGACCGCATTTATGAACAAAGGAAGACATTATTGCAGGCCTCTATGGTATGAGTAAGTTGCATTTCAATATTGGTTCTGAAAAATTAATTTCATTCAGAATATTGGCATAAAGTCAAATTTATCAATGCCATAACTTAGCCAAATTAAATAGAATCAATACCGCCCTCTGTTGGATAAAAGTGGTATTTTATTAGCTCAACAACAATTCTGCAACAGGTTGAAATTCCAGTCAAACAAAATGCCACACAAACAGACATTTAAAAAGATAAAACACTTAAAAACAGTCCACAAATCAGTTCCCCGAATAGTCAAACATACTCCAAGCGGTCCCTTCCATTTTGAGAAGCTGCCACATACCGACCCCCATGAGACGTTCTTCCTTTTGGGCAAGAGCTGCAGAGTAGTCCTCCACTGATCAGCATGAGAACCGCTGCGCCCCAACAGATAAAGACAGCTGCTCCCAACTCCCTCTTCTGAGCTTGGGCCACTAGAGGATTGTAGAAGTCCCCAATGATCTGATGGGCAGTCCAACTAGATGGCACCAAACCCAAGACCCCAGCAGCGACAAAGAAGGCCCCTGCTGCTACAGCAACCCGGGCCTTTGCGAAACCATCTGGCAAGCAGTTAGTACATTTACCACCTGCAATGCTGGCAAATATGGCTATTAAACCAACAAGGGATGCGATGACAAGGATTGCTCGAGAGGCCTGTAGGTCTTGAGAAAGAGCTAGCATGGAGTCGTACACTTTACACTGCATTTGGCCAGTGCTCTGCACCACACAGCTCATCCACAAGCCTTCCCACATTATCTGCGCAGTCACAATGTTGTTCCCAATAAAAGCAGTTACACGCCATAGAGGAAGCGCACATGATATGATGATGCCCAGCCAGCCAAGAACACCAAGTGCAGTTCCAAGGAGTTGTAAGCCTGTAGACATGTCTGCAAAATAATAAAATAAAAGTGAGAAACCAATGAACTAAAAGTACGCAGGTAATGGTTTCTGAAAATATCTTTTCAGTTTGTTAAACTCAAAATCTCCACCTTCCTACCTGAGAACGTCCAAAGCTGTAGATGAGCTTGCAACTCAATCACAATGGTTTCTACAAAGTCCCGAACCAAAAACAAATAAAATACACTGACATACAAGAAGTCAGAACTCTTTTAAAATATTTGTCACGCCAACAACAACGTCCATACGATACACATAACGTTACTTATATTGCTCCAGTGGCTTGAACACGCCATTATCTGATGTTAATGACTATTCATCAGTGATTGGCTGATTATCAATCAATAAAACTAGTTTGTAGTATAACACGCTGTACTGATAACGCTGGTAATGATTGCTCATTAACGAGTTACAAATAAAAAAGATCTAATTACCAGTTCATTCGATTATTACTTTATTTCACAATTCTACAATCAAATGGCGAACGTGTTGGGGGCATTAAAACAAGAAGACTGAAGAAAACTTCGTTCATTAAGGAAACAATTAAAGTGTTTCACAACTTATTTGTGTTTGGAGCGTTCATTACGAGACAGATGAAATATTAACATTCCTGACTGACCGCCGGGCGGGGCCCCCATCTGATTGAAAGGCTCATCGTCCAATCACAAAGCAGAAACTGACTGCTCAACGCGCAACTGACAGGGCACTCCACCAATCAGATGATTCCGACGGGCGGTCCTTAGCCTCACGGTAACAGTCGTGTGGTCTCTGTTGTACGCGCTGGTTTAGACAAGCAGTATGGCGGAAGAAGAGAGTGAATTGGAGTTAGACAGGTTTAAGAAAGAACTGGAGACTTTGTTGAACACTAGTGCAAGCGACGAACGCGGACTCCAGAGCAAGACGTACTGTGAAAGATTTTGTGAGGTAAGATGACAGGCTGGACGAAAGCGTTTGCTAGCTTTATGTAAAAAGCAAACAGAGATGTGCTAACCAGTGTTAGCAGCATGTCAGCAGATTCCCCTCCCCCAGTGTACAGCCACCGTGAGCCCAAATCTCCCTGTATTTTACCTCATTAACTACGGGTGTCTTCAAAATACTGTACCAACAGATCTCAATAGTCTGAGAGTTCATTTTTAATCACGATTTGTAAAACTCGGGCTGTCACTTTCTTTCAGTTAGCTTCATTAGCTGGTTATGTGGCTAACGGTTAGCATTCCCAAGTTGCATTCCAAAACAAGCAGGCTGCGAAAGATCAGCTTATGCACACTTCATGACATTTTATTTGCCAGTGATCTTATGAAACAGAAAACGGACCAACCCCGGTTTGATAAACCCTTATACGCCACTAACGTTACAGGGTGTTAAATGATAGAATAACTGTGTTGATGTCTTACTAACCAGTCTCTGCAAAGGCTAGTTTAAAATCGTTGGTTGTTTAGAACAGTTTACTAAGCAGCTTTTCACTTCTGTTGACATTGTTGCTAAGTTAATGAATCCATCTTTTTTTCAGTAAAGAAACTCTTTTGTGGTGGTTTACGAAAGTTTGATTGACGTTACCTAATCAGAAAGTATCAGTAAGTTCATGTAGTGTGATTATGTGCTAGTGGCTTCCATGACTATAAACAGACATCAAAAGTCACTTGAAGGTAGTGTTTTCTGGCTTTAGGAGCACATTACATTAATAGTATATTCTGTCAATATTTTCATTTCCTATTAATTGTCTCTTTTAATTTAATGAATCCAATTAATTGTCTATTTTCTTTTAGTTGGTGGTGGAGCAAACCGGACGATGGCAAGTGCCTCTTCCCCAGCTCCAGGTGTTGCAGAGTGCCCTGTGTTATTTTGTCCATGGTGCCACAACATTCCCTCCAGAGTGTGAGCATGTACGCTACACTCTGAGTAGTCTGGCTCTGTGAGTATATACTTCTGCTTTTTCCTTTAATTCTATCTTAAAAATGCTGTAAAACTTTTAGGAAGTAGAGCACACGTTTAAGCCACCAGACTTTTAGCATTTACTCCCCCTCATATTAAAACCTGCGGGACTTTATTATTGATATTTTGAAGAATGTCGTTTGCCAAAGTTTACCAAAAACAAAAGAAAACAACACTGAGACATTTCTCGAAATACCTTTTTTGTTCCACAGAAGAACGTCAGTCATACAGTATTGGAATAGAGATGTGTGGGGTGACTAATTTCTTCTGAGTTTAAACAAAGATGTCGTAACTAAATGTTTGTCTAACAAACCCCCAGACAGGAAAAACCATCTGTAAAAGTGACTTGAAATATCTTACTGTGTCATACAGTCAGATGATGTAAAATGGGTTATATACATGCAGTTTACTAGTCTTGCTTTATATATACTTTATCTATAATTTTACTTTATATATAATTTAGTCAATGCCAGCTAATATAGATGAATTAATGTCATACTGGTATAGCAAGGTCAATTGTTAAATGCCAGTTTGACTTAAAAAAAAAAAAATACTGTTTACTGTTACCGTGAGTAAATGATGATAGAAATATCTTTTTTAGGTGAACTCTTTAAGTATTTGTTACCTTGGATGTATATTGTGTATAATGTATATTGTCAGCTCAGGGGTGAATGGTGTGTTGATGTTGCTGAGTTTGAGTTGACAATAGTAATTCAAAAAGACTGCGGTGTAATGCAGTGCAAGTTCCAAAACATTTTTGCCCACCTCCTAATATCTAACTAATCCTGCCTGAATAGGACCTAAATCCACTGGAAGTTCTAAAAGTCGCTAAAAGGCTTACATTATCATTTATTGGAGCAACAGGTTGTAAAAGAAAGTAATTCGAATAACTTTTTATTTATTTATTTACAGGAGTATCTTCGAACTGCTGTTGTTCTTTGGAAAAGATGAATTCGTCGAGCATCCTTTAAAAGACATTCTAGACTCATTCCAGGTAACTGCATTACCTCAATCCTATTATTCTTGGGTAAAGCATCATGTTGAATTCTGCTTACTGGGCTTTCAGTGCTTATTGTGTTGTTACTCATGTTTCTATGTATATGGTTTGATGTTTTAAAATGGTCTTTCTGTTCTATTCTAGGACTGCTATGCGAGCCTGGTAAGCCACCAGAATGTTTACCTTCTGCAGGTTAGACATATTATTAAAGATGGAGGTCCTTGGGCAAACTCTGTTCTTCAGGCCATTCTCAAGGATTTAGAATTACCACAAGAAGACGGTCAGTCAATCAAGCTTTTGTTTAATGATCTGTACATGTTTCCTGAACTGTTAATCGAATTGATTATTATATGGGTCTTATTTATTGTTTTGTTTCACAGTGGACAAATATCTGAGCTCAGAACTATCCATTTTCTTTGAGCTACGTGTTCGTTATCTGGTGGCATGTGAGAGGTTTCCGGAGGCATTGGCACTGACAAGGAGATGCATCGGGCACTCTGTTGTAGGGAGACATCTCTATTTCAAGCAAGCCTACCTCGTCTGCCTTTGGAGGGCTTCTCTTCATGAGCATTTGGACAGGAGGGTGAGTGAGAAGTTACTTTAATAGTTACACCTAGGTCCTAATGTGCTCGATAATTGTTCCATTGGCACGTGATATGCAGATATCACAGCTAAAATGAGTGCTGTGTCGTCTTGTGATGGAAATTGTGAATAAGAAAAATTATATTAGTCGCATAAAAAATGCATTTGAATGAAAAAGCTGTGCAATTGAATGTTTGGTGTGCTTAGAGGAGCCTTATTTGTGGAGCACGAGATGCAATGATAATGTAAGTGTCGTTGTTACATTTTAATGTTTTGTTAGTCTGTCCAGTTGACCCCATGAGATGTGCTGCTCATTCAAAATATTAGAGAAATATAGAAACTCAATGTGGAGAAGATCTTGATTTGGGTGAAGGCACAATATGTAAGTTTATGCTGATATGTCATATTTTCTAAACAATAACAAAGGCAAAGCTTGATGCTATAAAGGAATGCTGGAAGTGCTGGGAGTTGTCGTTACGTATATTTATTAAACAATGAAATACAGAGAAAGCAATTAAAGAACATTTACATTATCGAAGGACATTGCGTTCATAAACTCAACAGACTTGTTTGCGTGTGTGTGTGATTGGTTATAATGCACCGTAAAAAATAATTGTATTATTGCAGTCAGTTCTTTTCATTTTATTTGTGACAGCCATTATGGATTTAGTTTGTACAGCAGCCTTTTTTTATTTATTTTTTTTTTTTTTTACTGTAAGTGCAAATCGAGGATAGTGCGGATCTTATGTCATTGTTAAGTGACAAGGACTAGGGAGGAACAGGGATGAGTCATTGTTTAAAATTGGAATTTCTCTGTATTTACAAATCCTTGGGAACTTTTGGGATAATGTAAGTACACAACTACATAAAAAATATCACACTGTGCGAGTGGTTTTTGGATATTTTAGGGCAAAAATCTTACAAATTATGCCTTTTAAATTTTTTAGATGGACAACTACGACTGTTGCGTTCTGCCTTTTTTGCAGTATCTGGATGGTGTGACATCTAGTATGCACTGCAAATGATTGGTGCAGAAGACTGGAATGCCTTATTTATAATTAGCAAAGCGTAGATGAGGTGTAAATAAGAGACTTATTGTGAAGTGTTGGTTTAATTGATTAATTATGGCAGCATTCTTGAAATTCTAGAGCTCTGTACATAGACAGTCAGTGTACTTTTACTGGGCTGAAACAGGTTATATGACACAAGCAAGACATTAAAATTGGACGTTTAGCTGCTGGGGAAAGCAAAACTGAATTACCAGCATTTGTGAAATACTCTGTAATAGGGAGCTGTGGACATGATATGTGGAACAAATAGATATCAGAAGAAAAAAAAATCACAACTTGTTCATGCCTATGGCTTATTAATTGCCCCTACTCAGACATCACAAACACAGCTTTTACACATCTTTAAAGGTGAAGGCATGTCTCAACAAGTAAAAATAGGCTACTTTCAATAAAACATCCAACATATTAGGAGTACTTTTTAACAAAGTTTAGCTTACCTGTCAAGGAGAAGCTCTACAAGTATGCCATAATGATTGAAACCCGGACATTCCATCAAATTTCTCCATCTTGTCAAAACAATCCCTGTTTTTATCCTCCATCATTTGTCTATATGTATTTTGTATAAATCTTTGGATTTTAGCTTGCACTTCTGTAACAGAATCTGAATTTCTTTTTCCACACCTGGCTAAACTTTATATTGAAACTAAGTAATGATTTAGTACAACTTGGTCACAATTTAACTAAGCTGAGGGAACAAATATACAAGTTATGGGAAAGAATTCTTAATTCAGCGGAACTGCAGCGGGTGATTGTCATGCAAATTGTACAATATCACATTAAGTTGACTTGACTTGACTTAAGTTTTAGTTTTTTATTTTTTTTTTTTTTTTCTGTTGTCCAAATATTTTTGTTTTAAACTATTGGATTATATTGCAATATATTGTTTTAAAATAGTGGAATATGATGAACAATGTGAGAGATCACACTGTTGTTTTCTTTTCTAAAGATGGCAGACATCGATGGGAAGGATGCTGTAGAGATACTCTGCATGATGGAGAATGAAGAGAAAGATGAGACTGTTTTGATGATGAGTAAAGGCTTCCTATCTCAGAAGCTTCAGATCGGAGAAATGTACTACCTTTGGTGGGTCTCTCAAGCTCTAAGAACATTTACAAGGGAAATTGTGTTCAGTGTATTGCCCCTCTTTGTAGATTTCAGTGTTTTTACACAGTCATTGTAACAGCCTGACCAGAAGGACCACAGTCTTATTTCTTTTGTTTTGTTTTTTTCCCCATAAAGGGATTTGGTCTTCATATGGAGCAGACTCTACCTGCGATTGAACGTCTCCAAGCAGGGCTTCCTAGAGGAATGCAAAATATTGATCCTGTCAGCCACCAACATAAAAGCGATTTTCCCATTCATGAAGGTGATTTTGGCAGAGGTAAGATATTTTTGTCTTTGTATTAAATATGTAATTGTACATAGAGACAAAAATCGAACATGCGTCAATGTTTATAGTTTGATAGTGTTTGCGAAGTGTGCCTTTTAATTGTCTTTTATTAAAATGACCACAGCAATCATATATTTATTTTTTTCAGATTGGAAAAGATAGCCTGGAGTTTTGTGTGGAGCTTTGTGCACGAGCCTTGCAGACTGACCTTAAGAATGATCCGGTCACCAAGTCTCTTATCTACAAAACCATTGCATACCTGCTCCCTAACGACCTTGAGGTCTGTAGGGCTTGCACACTGCTAGTTTTCTTCCTAGAGAGAACTGTTGAGTCATACAAGAACGTGTTCCTCCTATATACTCACCCTGATCAAGAGTACCATGCAGACACCAGTCTTTTGGGTAACAGCGTACGCTTTGAGATTCTCCAGATCCTGAAAAAAGACCTGTACTTTGACCCTGAGTTCTGGAGCCTTCTTAACATTGAAACAAACTGTCTGAAGCTAATGAGTGATAAGGTTGGTAAAGCAGCTTTATGTGAAATCATGCAAAGGGACAAGTGGATGCCAAGCTATTGTGTGAAAGGATGTTGTCAGTGTTACGCAGACAACACTTATGGGACTATCAGTAAAACAGAGAAACTAACCAATCAGAAAAAACAGGAAGTGGAGTCAGTGAAAACTTGGGTTAATTCTGCCTCAGGGGAAGCATCCTCCAAACCTCCAGGAAAAAGGCGGGGGAGGAAGCCAGGTACACAGCTTGTAAAAGATTCAGAGGCCTGTCCAGTTCGACGTTCATTTAGGCAATTGGACTCCGCAAAGAATCATGCCAGGCAACTTAATAGTAGACGCCAGAGACATCTTTCGCGGCAGACAGAGATGAACACTCTGAAGCGCAAGGGAAGGAAACCACAATGGCTTTTGGACCAGTTGGCTGCCCAAGCAGAAAACAGTGAACCTCAACAAGACAAGAAACCTGGAAGGAAACCAAAGCAGGCTAATCTTTTAAAGGATATTTCAGTTGAGGAGCCATTAAGTGAAATTACAATGAATTTGTCCTACCCTGATAATGAAGTTGACCTCTCTTCTGATGTCCAGGCCTCATTTTTTTCCATGGAGACCCCTCATATAACTGAAAACATTACAAGAGATCAAAATCAAGAGATTTTGAAATGGCCTGACAGTGCTACGTCTCTTATGGAGTTACTATCATCAGAATCTACTCCATGTAGGAAAAAGGACTTCAGGATGAGGGAAGAGATTGTTTTCCAGGAGCAAGGCCTTTCTATGGTTCGTAAATTCCACACATATTCAAGACCAGTTGGATTAGAAGGAATATCAGTCAACAGTTTCCCCAAAGATGAGAGAGTTAAGGAGGACCAAAATGAATTTAAACAAGAAAGACAGTCTGCTGAGCAACAGTGTGAACCGGCGGAAAGCCTTGAAGCTGCTGCACAGGATAAAAATGCTGTGGAAATCAAGGCTACACCAATCCTAGTTGCAAATGAGGAACCATCTACTCCTGCTGAAGCCATTCTTGAGCCAGTAAAAGAGTTCATTGAACATCCAAAAGTTAACGAGTTATCAAGTCCCCAAGATGCAAACACCAAATACCCAGACTTTGGTCCTTACAGTCCTATTAGTTCTCCAGAAGCTGATACTGCTGATCTTCCACCAGAAGTGACGACTCTTACTACAGCTGACGGCATTCCTGTACCTGATAGTATGCCAGAAAACATGACTGATCTTCATGAGGATGCTCCTCCAGTTCTCACTGACATGACAATGCTCCCTGATGCTACAGTGGCTTCTGTGATTGAAAGTGAGATTTCCACTTCTTCTAAAATTGTGCAAGAGAGTACAGAGGTGCCAGCGCTGTCACCAAGACCTGAGGAGACCTTACCGGAAATGGACACAGCTGTTGAAGGTGTAGTCCCTAACCTTATTCCCCCAAGTGACGCAAATTGCCAGCTTTCAGTTAACTGCAGCCTTTGCAATAAAGAAACCAAATACCCATACGTTCTACGGCATGCAATGTGGCATCATCGGATTGACAGAAAGTGCATGTTCTGTCACAAACGCTACACTCATGGGCGCAGCCCATCAGTTCATTTTAAAGTGCACATTCAAGAGCTGAAAATGTCTAATGGGCTTTTTAATGAAAATATTTGTGAGAATACCACTGAGAACACCTTGCGACATTCTCAGACAAGACTGTTTAAACGTGTAAATCCTGCCATGAAGAATAGGTTTAGAAACCTCAAAATGAGGTTAAACTGTACTTTGAACATCACAGATTTGCACAGGGAAGGGCAAAGCTCAGAGCCTAAGGTGAGATTGCGGGCAAGGTTAGTTAAGAATTCAGATCCCCCAGGTACATCAGAAAAACAAAAGGAGAAAGTTTGCAAAATGAAGAGAAAACATGCAAAAAGATCTCAGTCTATAGATGAGAACAAAAAGGTATTCAGAATGGGATTAGTAAGGAAGAGAGCAAAGACTATGCAAACACTAACTCCAGATGACAACCATTCAGAAACCAAGGGTAGCTTGGCTCATAAGGTAAATGGAGTGATCAGAAAGAAAAGAAAAGTGAAGAGTGAGCCTAAGACAAATACCCTTGATGAAAAGGTTCAGACATCATTACCGCAGGACAGCAAAGTGAAAAATGAGAGTGTAGAAAGTCAGAAAGTCAACGCCAAGACTGAATCTGAGAATGTAGAATTGACAAAAGACAAGAGCAAAACAAAATTGAAAAGAAAAGATAAAATGGTGGACTCTGGGCTGAAAAAGAAGAAGATTACTCCTGGAGAACAAAAAGAAGCTGGAGAAGATGTAAACAAGAGGAAGATAACAAACAGCTCAGAAGTCAGTTCTGAGAATCAGGAACCCAAAGACAGTAAGATAGAATTTAAGGAAATAAATGGGACTCCCCTCAAACCCAAAAAGCCTTCCACACCATTCCAGGGAAAAAGAACTGGAGCATCTACACATGTCAGATGCCCTGTGGAGATATGTACATTTAGTGCAAAGTCCATCCTTGTCCTTTCACATGTGCTGTCTCACCACCATGGTGACAAGAAGGCACTTGTGTTCTTTTTCAACTTTGGAAAGGAAAAATGTCTCTTCTGTTGCAGAAAGATATTCAACCCTCAGCATTTTTTTGACCATGTGATATGCCACAGAGGTGAGCTGAAGTTCCCATGCAACCATTATGGCTGCAAGGAGAGGTACCAAACGCGTATGGAGCTTAGTGAACACATGTTAGGCCATCATCCCTTAAAAGCGATGTGCTGTTTTCCTGGCTGCTCTATGCAAGTTGAGAGCAGTATGCTCCTGTATAAGCATGAGAAAACACATTATCGACCCGATGCGAATCCAGAAAACAACCCATTCCCCAAAGAATCTGAACAAACAGGGCACGGAACCACTCGAAGCCAGGGAGATAATATGGAAGTACTAGCAAATTCTTCAGTCAGTCAACAAATTCTGGGCACAGCCAATTCGAAGGGTCCTGGAAATCAAGATGATGATGGAAAACCTTTGGTCCTCAATAAAGGTTCCGTGAGCTACAGTAGCAAAAACCATAACCTTGTTAATGGGCATGGCGAGGGTGACAAAGTTGTTCCTCCCAAACCTTCAGATCCAGTCATTAAAGAGCAGGAGTCAACGGTTTTAGGAAAACCTGTAACTAAACAATTCGTTCGACCTCTTCCCTCAGCCTATCTGGATGAATCTTACATTAGCATGCCAAAACGCTGGAAGGAACCCCAGGTGGGCTCGAAGTTAGTAGGCTCTGTGTCAAAGCCAGAAAAACTGCCTACCAGGCAGCGCTGCCCTCGATGCTTTCAGTCTTTCAACAGTGAGGAAGAGCTGCAGACACATAAGGACAAATGCACATCCCTCTTTGGTTTTGATTCAGATGATGAAAGTAAGTACCTTTTTTTTTTTTTTTTTTATTATTATTATGAATCTCAAGTCATTTAATTTGCTGAATACTTTTTGTTTTCAACAGGTGCCACCTGAATTTAGCGAAGCAAGCCTTTCTACTAGGAAAATTGCTAAATGCTGCTGTGGGCAATCAACATTCTTACGTGTGTGCTTAACATCTTTGTCAACGCCTCGCGACGGAACTAGATTGAGAACTACATGGGAAATAAATTATCCCTCGTTGTAGTCTTCTGTGACCGATCTGCTGCTTTATCTCAGAGCGAAGGTCTGTTAATTCTTCTTAGAAAAATCTGACATTGTCATTTTTGTTTCCGAGGTCTTTTGAGACTTAGGACTATTTTTTTACTTGATTGTCATCTTTGCTAGTCTTTCTATAAAATGCACAACAGATGCTTTTGACTCTCTCCTTACTTCCTGTCACAGAGCTTAGCCTGTTCTCTCTTTTTTTTTTTATTTTTTTTTTTATTTATATTTTTTTTTTTCTGCTTGTTTTTTCAATTCCTGCATATGAGAGGCCACCAAGGACCATGACACTACAAGATGAGTTGGTCTGTCGTTCTGGCCAGGGTGAATACCTTCGCTAGAAAGCAAAAAATGTTGTTCTGTGGTGGTGGTTGATGAAAGTTTAACTTAAGACAGTTGGTCAGGTATTTACCAATTTTACATTGTGCTTTATGAGCAGAAGTACTGAATGGAAACTAGTCGGCCACTTTTAAGTATTGCAAGCACACTCTAAATATGTTCTTTTATTATTTTTAAAAGACTTAATATGTGAACCTTTGTAAATTGTTACTAATTGCATATTTTGCAAATGTCATTAACTTGCTTATGTTTAAGTCATTGGGCACTTGGGAAGAATTAAAGACAACAGGTCTTTAAATGAAGGACTTCGGTTGAGAAAGCTTAAAGAACTGTCGGCGTGTAACTGGTGCTGCTGGAAAGGCCTAGTCTTTAAGACTGCAGATTCTCCTGTTAAAGGAGGAGTGTATATGTGCCACAAAGCCTCATTGAACATTGTCATGACATATTCTAAATGACTTCTCTTTAAACTCAAGAAAATTGTAAGGGGAGGACTAATTTGTGTCTCAGGCAGAGGCATGTTTATAGCTGTTCCATTGATGAACAGTAACAGTCTTTATTTATTCTTTTTTTGTATCTTCTGTAAATGTTTGAAGAGTTTAAATAGTATATGATTGGATTGGGTGACTGGGTTTATATATCAAGAGCTTTTTTGTCCTGATTAATAAACAACTTTGAAGGGGAATTGTTTTTGTTGGTTTATTGTAAACAGCCGTTGTACTGTATATGGTTAGCACTTGCTCAACATCATGTTTTAACTTTCTCACAGTTATGTGGTAAATTTTAATCTACAGTTTGATGTGTCTCCGTCCACGGGAGGCGCTGTTCACGGTTAGAGCAAGTTTATCATAGCTGTTGCCAAATATACGTTTTCTGTTCTGATTTTTTTTCCGGGCCGTTTTGATCGGCACTACCTTTTTAAGTTTCTTTGTGTAAATATAATAAGCTGTACGAGTAAAGCACATTCCAAAATCTTAAAAGAATAATTGTATGCATTTTTCCCCTCGTCATTTTTATACCCCATACAATTTCTAAAAACTTGGCAACCTCGACCGTCGACGTAATCGAAGCTGCAGCCATAGCAGCCAGATTCAGCTTGGTAAACAAAGCGGACAACTAGCGAGCTAACCGTTATGCCAATAGGAAAACGTTCTAAAATTGTAAGTAAAGCATTTGCCGGGACAGTTTCAAAACGTTATACCGAGTCATTATCTAATGACATTTTCTTTATAATGACATGATATATAATTTAACAGTTTCATGGCTCGTATGTAGCTAACCAGTAGCTAACGTTAACTGGTTAACTTATGCATTGATTCGGGTAACGTTAGTGAGCAAAATGAAACTAAACAGTATGGTCGGTATTATAAGTGACCGTCTGATAATTAGACGATGTATATCGGTTGACCATTTTTAGTTTGTTTCGTCCCTTAATTCTCTACTAGAAAACAAAATGTCTGTAATCAAATCCTTACGAATCACTCGGATAACGTTAGGCAGATAAAAGCGTGCTAGCAGATAACGGGTTGATTGAAAACACTAAGAAAAGAAAATCAGTCGGCAACGTCAATAATCAGCCAAAACGGCTGTCATGAAAAAATAAATCCCAGTTCAAGCACTTGGGGTGAAATGTTCAATCTGATGGCGAACTGCTGCAACTGGTTGAAACGATGGAGAGAACCTGCAAGGTAAGTGTCTAAAAATAGCGTGAAAGTTACAGCTTTCATCTCATGTATCAAAGAGGCTGTGAAGAACTTAGTAACTCGTTTCTGAGTAGAACTGTCAGTCAGCCATTACACTATACAGTATTTGTACAGTGGTCCCAATAATCCATACTTTTGGCATAGTTATGACCTTAATCTGACTGTCCTCTTTATATTTTATGTCACTGAGTTTATTTTTTGTCAACAAACATTACATTTGGATGATGAAAGTGACTACACACCATGCACATTTCAAATAATTACTATTATTTTGTATTGCATTGGGAAGAGCAGAGTGTAACTCTCAAAAAGCATAATTTTGTGTGAAAAAAAAAGGAAATGATTATTGTCTTGTTTTGAAATAATAATAATAAATGAAAGCTGCAAGCAGCGATGAAAGGGCCCTCGCACCCGGGCTTTTAAGAGGCAAATATAGAAATAATATGTAAAAGTAATTTATATGTGCCAAATTTTCTGCTGCCAGCTGGTGGCGCTATGCCTATAACTGAATATCGTTATGTAGATGTCTTCAGGCCAGTACTTTTATCAAACATATCAAGTTTGGTGCAGATTGAACACGGTTTGCTTGAATTAGAGAAAAGCACCTCATATCTGAATATTGGCCTTTAGATGGCTTCAGGTAAGGACTCTTGCTAAATATCTGACGTTTGGTGCAGATTGGACATTGCATGGTGAAGTTGGTGTGAACAAGTCGCTATGATTTAAATGAAATATTGTCCTTCAGATGTGTTCAGGCCAGAATTTGCTGAGATTATTAAAAATAACCGACTTCCTGTTGGGTTTCGGATTTTGCTCCAAGAGACTTTTTTTGTAGGTAATTGTGTGCTACATATGTGTACCGATTTTCGTAAATGTACGTTAAACATAGCGGGAAGAGCATTCTTTGAATGTAAACAGGTGGCGCTATTGAGCCATTTTGTCACACCCACTTCTGAAACCCATATTAGATGTCTATTTTCGCCACTTTTGAGGTGTGTGCAAAGTTTTGTGACTTTGCGCATATGTTTAGGGCCTCAAAAATGCGATTCAGAATAATAATAATAATAAACAGAGCAATTCTAGGAGGGTCCTCGCACCGCTGTGCTCGGGCCCTAAAAATATTTAGGCCTACTTTCCCCCATTATGATTCAAAAAATAATGTACCACAGAAATAATGGCCTAGAAAATATTAAGTGGCATTTATTCTAGAGGAGTAGTCCAATGTTCTGTTCTCTTTTCAGTGGAAGTTTAAACTTTATGGTGAATAAATTAACACAAACTAACACATCCCTTGAAAAGTAACATTAGGCTAATTTCTTAGAAATACCAACTAGAATTTATTTTCATCAGTCACATGTTTTTTTGTTGTGCAGAGCAGTAATATTCTGCATAGATGCATGATTAATACATTCATACTTGCTCTTGTAAACACTAAACATAAAATCAAAACAAAAAATAAATTTGTGCGTCCATATTGGCATTTTCTAGTGTTAATATTTAATCATATTTTGAATTCTAATATTCTTGTATTTTCAGTGTTTAAATAAAAATCTTAAACTAAAATATAGGTTTTAGTTATGTTATGCTTTTGGCATTTATATATATATGTATTTCTATTTTTTTAAGCTTTAATCATTGTAGTACTTTACATTTAACTTGCTTTATTTCAGCTAGTTTTCAAGTCAATATTTCTTTTTTCTTTTCTTTTATTCTTTTTTATTATTTATTTATTTCTTTTACATTTTTCGAATTTTTTTTTAAGTTTAAATTTGACATATTTCAAATTTAAGTTAACAGTTATGCTGGTGACCAAAGCACTCATCAATTCACATGAGGATTCGTTAGATCCGGTGTAAAATTAATTTTAGAATTTCCTCTCTGCATTGATTAATGGCCCTATCTGCACCTCTCGCTGTACATGTTTGAACGTGACTCACAATTAGGCATAGGCTTAAATCCAAGTACTAAATTTTTGATTTCACATCACCTGCTGTGCCTGAAACAAGACGCTTGATAAGCCTAAATCTGGGTCAGATGGTTGATCATAAGACCCAATAATTAGTCTGTATGAACATTAAAGTGTAAAAGTCAGGCCTTAAAAGTCCCAGCGACGTAATGGAGGCTGTTACACTCCCCTGACAGCTCCTAGGCCCAGAGGTGACGGCTAAGTCTTTAAGTTATTGTCTTAATTTCATTGGTTGGACGTAGCGTGTCCTCTAGCACCTCTGTCACTGATCTTGTTGGGTAAGTCGAAATCCCCAGCTAATCCCTCAGATACAGAGCTGACCAGAGGCCAGGAAAGACAGAAGTGTGCGTGTGTGTATCGACAATAACAACCGAAGTCAAGGGAAAGCTAGCTGTCATCTTGATCTATTCCCAGTCTTGATGAAGGCCTCCTGGTTGCAGAGAACTGTCACTTGGATAGTGCGCTTGATGTCCCTGCGGCGCAAATGCCGCAGTTAAGTATCTGTTTGCGTGTGTGTTGGTAGCTGTAAGGACTGTGTGTTTTGATATGTTCATCCGTGGTGACTGCAGGGTTTGTTTACGCCGCCTGGCCTTTGTGTTCGTCTGCCATTTCTTAACATTTAAGCGTAGGTTGACGATGGTGAGCAGAAATCCCATGTCAATTTAGGATATTTGTTTTATTATGCCTCTAAGCCTCCACTGGAAGCCCTGTCAAGCCCTGGACAGATTAGCATTGAACATATTAAATAT
>JAUMHE010000042.1:5736620-5748206 GCA_032359235.1 Enteromius mattozi
TGTTTTATTATGCCTCTAAGCCTCCACTGGAAGCCCTGTCAAGCCCTGGACAGATTAGCATTGAACATATTAAATATTTTTGACGTCATTAGTGTTGGAAAAGGCCACATTATTTACTTTGTCTTTTTGGGAACGGTATGCTGAATCATACTCTTCATCCCTGTGTGCTTTTGCCAGTCAAGAGATGATGCATTACCATGCAGGCTTAGCTTGTATTGGCTGACAGCTGGTCGTAACTCAATGTCAAGTTTTATTAAATGTCAAAAAGTTCAAAGCTTCCTGTATAAAGTCAACTCATTAATGAGTGCAATTAAATTCACATTTTTTGTGATTTGCATGTTTTTAATTTCTGTATTAAAAGTAATTTTGATTTTTTTTGGGGGGATGTAATTAAAAAATTACGGTGGTAAATTAGTTACTAATATCAAAATGAAAAAAGCATAATTAAAAAAAAAAAATCTTGCAAAGAAATACAATTTAAGTGAACAAACAAACTTTTTTTTTTATTATTAAATAATGATAAAGTCATATGTATTAAAAGTATAGCCTGAATATATATATATATATTTTTTAACTCGGTAGCTACAACATATGACATTTTAGCTGTATTATTTTTAAACTATTATAAACTTTAAAGAAACTTTTTTTAAATTGTATTCAAGTTTTTCTTTTTTTTAATATAATTTAGCCTAAAACCAACTTGAGTACATATACTTTTCTATGAACTTTACACTTGACGTTTTTTTTTTTTTTATCATGTTCTCGCTTGCTTGCCATTGACCTTAATGTGTCATTCTAACCTGACTGCACTTCAAGTGTTTGACAGAAAAAGATTTTTGTTTATTATTAGGACTGTCTTGACCAATTAAATGAAGCTGTATCTGTGCTCTTGCAGGAAGGTGACATTAGTAATGGTTGGACTGGACAATGCTGGAAAAACAGCTACTGTCAGAGGAATCCAGGGAGGTAAATCTTCATCTTAATAATTTTGGAGTATTTTTTTATGTAGTGTTTTCAAGGTTAAAAATCAGTCTCACAAGGTCTATGTTTCTGTGACTGTCATAGAAAGTCCTTTAGATGTAGCACCTACAGTGGGCTTCTCAAAGGTGGACCTGAAGCAGGGGAAGTTTGAGGTCACAATCTTCGACTTGGGTGGTGGAAAGCGTATTCGCGGCATTTGGAAAAACTACTACTCTGAGTCTTATGGAGTGGTGTTTGTTGTGGACTCCAGTGATGTTCAAAGGATCCAGGAGACCAGAGACACAATGGCTGAGGTTCTCCGGCACCCTCGTATTGCAGGCAAACCTGTATTAGTGTAAGTGTTCAAAACATGACATGTTCTTGCTGTTGAATGTAACTTAATGTGTAGACTGTTCAAAAGCTTGAAATAAGTAGGATTTTTAATGTTTTTAAGTCTCTTATGTTTATTTTATCAAAAATTTTGTAAAATACTCTTTCAATTTAAAAATAACATATTTGTATTTTACTAACCTTATTACTTTTACTTTGAAATATAATTTATTCCTGTGGCGGCAAAGCTGGATTTTCATCTGGATTTTCATTGATAATAATAAAAAAAATATGTGTGTGTACACATGATTTATTAAATTCCTTATATATATACATATATATATATATATATAAGGAATTTAATAAATCATGCTTATATTGGTTTGTTGTGTTCTGACTGCCAGTCACTCAGTACAGCTATAAATGTGTTTGGACCTATTCTTAAAAAATATAAAAAAATAGGACCAGTTTATTTAAGTAATTAGTGATGTGATGTGTCATTATGTATAAAGTCATCACAGCTGGTCTTCAGTGACAAATGCAAGTTACTTTAATGCATTTACACCAATAAATGACAAGTATTTATGCTGATATTGTGCAAAATCCTTGTCTAGGATGTATAAACATAATGATGAGATATGCAGATATGCATTAATAAAGTTGAAAATTAAAATAGGTGACCTTATATGTTTTATATGTTTATATACCACGTTAAGTGTTTGGATATACAGGGGAAAGCAATGAAAAAGGATGCTGTTTAGGTGGCTGAGATCTTTAATCATTTGTTTTTGTATTTAGTCCTATTCTTCCTGACCTACCTGAAGATTGCATGTTGCACATCCTTGTTGATACATTTATCTTACTACACCACCCTGTGCATGCCTTGACAGTTTTGCATTAGTCCATCTCTCCGAACAGGAAATAATAGGCCTACTACCTGACAAAATGATTTTAGTGGTACACCTGTAAAAAGATCTCAGCACCTGGGGGCAGATCCTCAATTTCGACTGGTACCTGAGATAGTAAACCTATTGATGTGCTTTCCAAACAAGCCGTCTACAGTTCATGTGAAACCTTCGATTGGGCCCTTGTTCTTGTTGGTGTTTGGTAATTATACCAACACCATGTTGGAATCTTTACTATTTCATCACTCTTAACAATCTGTGGACAGTTGCATAAAATGTTTAGGCTAGTCGAACAAGTTAATCATCACGTTTCTTTTTGTCATAATTTTTTAGTCAGTTTTTAATCAGTTACGTAAAAAAGTAGATTGGCCTAATTTGAATCCAAAAATTAAGTCTCATTACCTTTTTAGTAACTGCTAGGTTATCAGGCTACTGCTTAAGACACAGCTTTAACAAAGAAATATGAAACTAGCCTTAGGCCCACCAAAACTGTGTCAGAAAAAAACCATGATGAAGTTGGAACTCTATAAAACCACAGAACTGTGTGTAAAATAGAGAATAGAAATGGGCTCAGAACAGAAGCCTGGGGAACACCCATTTTTAAATGGCTGCTGATAATGTTCACAGCCCTCCTTCACCAGCACTGGCTGCCTGTCAGAAATACAAAATAGTTTAGAGCCAAGACCTTGAGTTTGCTGATGAGCCTGGAGGCTTTGATGAATGTCAAGCTGTAATCAGTGAAGAGCATCCTCACATACTGTCTGCCTCTAGTCCAAGTGGAACAGGGCGGTGTGCAATAAATGTGCAATACATCATCTGTATATCTGTCGGGGCATTAGACAAGCTGCAGTGGGTCCAATTAAAGGAGTGAGCAGCAGATGAAGTCCTTGACTAAATATAGCTTGTTAAGTGTGCCAATAAGTCAAGAGTGCTCTTTAACACAAGGCTAATTACAGTCCACCTCAAGTGCAGACCTCAAGTCATTTGTTTGTGACAGCTTACCTAGTGACCTGCACACCTAGTGATCAGCTCTTTCCTTATTCTGATTGGCTTGCAGACTGGCTAATAAACAGGACCGAGATGGGGCATTGGCTGAAGCAGATATCATTGAGACCCTGTCATTGGAGAAGCTTGTCAATGAGAATAAATGCCTCTGTCAGATTGTGAGTTTACATTTCAGTTTATATTTATCTGTCTGGTTTGAGTTTTTAATCACAAATCCTGAGTCTTCATTTATTTATTATTTGCTGTTAAAAGGTTTAAATTACATCAAATTGATCACATTGGCAACTCTTGGCAGCGATGTTGCAAAACAATCATATAAACTGAGCTAAACTATATAAATTGTTTCCTCTACTCTCAGGAACCCTGTTCTGCAGTGCTGGGTTATGGTAAGAAGGTTGACAAATCCATCAAAAATGGCCTTAGTTGGCTCCTAAATAACATTGCCAAGGACTATGAGGCAATTTCAGAGCGTGTACAAAGAGATACAGCTGAGCAGAAGGCTCAAGAAGAACAAGACAAGAAGGAAAGAGCCGAGAGAGTCCGGCGAATCAGAGAGGAGAGGTCAGTGAGCTGATGATTTCACTCAGATTGTCATGCTGATACCTCTTTTCCAGATATGTCAGGAGTGTATGAAGTTAGTGGCATAGTCATTGAAATTATTTGAGATAATGTAATCTAGTTCTAAAAATGATTTAATTTCAATTTAGCTGGTTTTATTTGCATTTATATTTAAATTGTTTTTTCACTTTGAGTTTTTTTTCAAAATGTTTTCTCTAGATTCTCATGAAGTAACTAAAGTTAGCATGAAATCTAAATTCATTGTATATTTTGTATTTAATGGATCTTATTGTCAATGATTCATCCATGTATATCTTTATTTATTGTTTGTGTGTTTGTTTGTCGTAATGTTTAATCAAAACTTGATCTTCCGGTGAAGGTGACAGATTTCTTTCTGGAGGACCTGACTTCTCGAATCTTTTAGTCTGCTTAAAACCTGCCCCTCGATCAATAGACTGCATGCTCACATCTCAAAATCTAATGAACAGCCAATAAACCAAGTCCAGCCTTCTTGCTGGCATTTTATTAGAAAGAATCGCATTGCTCATAGCAATCAGGCCCAACAAAACTGTATCAACATTAATTCTGGGTGATGTACCGGTTCAAATGATAAACAAGCCTGAAGTACACAAACAGTATATACTTAAGTTGTCTGACCAAAACATACAGAGTTTTAGTCAAACCCCCCAGCACTAATAAACATCAAAAATCAAGATGGAGTTGAAAGGCCACATAGTTGTGTATATAATGGAAAATATAAGAGGGCTCAGAACAGAACCCTGGGGAACACCCATTTTAAATGGTGGCTGATGATACTAGTAGCTCTCCCTCATAACAATTTATTTATTTTTTTGTATTATCTGTTTCACATGTTACAATATTGAAGAAAATAGCTATCTCCACTTCCGTTTCATCGTTACTTTTTAAAGTGTTCTAAATGCAAACAACAGTTTGATAAAATATTTTTTACTGACAGAGATAGACAGGAGCGAGAAGAAGCAGAGCGAGAAGGACGGACACTGAAAGAGGAAGATCTGGATGATGTCGACATGCCCAATCCTTTCCAGCCAATAAACAATGTTGTTGATGAGGTTAGTTATCACAGTGTTTCTTTTAAATGCAAGTTGGATAAATCATTAAGATGCAAATACTGAATTCATATTAAAATCCCAGAATGAAGACAAACTAAACAAAGAAAAAGAGATGCAAAGACAGAGAGAAAATGGCCAGCAGGGCACTGTGCAAGAACAGACAGTCCTTCAAGATGAGGATGAAGAGGAAGAGGAGGATGATGAAGAGAGCGAGAGACAGACCCCAGAGAGCACAGAATCAGGTAGTATATTTTATTCCTCATAACGGCTTCAGCGTGCCAAGAGTAATAAGTGGATAAAGTTTTATTTTAGTATTGTCTATTTTAGTATTGTTATTTTAGTCATTCCAGAAACAAGCTTTTTGCTCTTATAAAGCACGAAGAACCTTTTTACCTCTGCAATTTCTTGAAGTGGATGAAGTGATTTCAGTGTCTGTCACTTTTGATCAGGAGCAGTGGACCAGAACAAAAAGAAAACTAGGAAATTACGATTGAAACGTAAGCACAGAGTCGACCCTCTCAGAGTGGAAGAAGCAGCACCCAAAAGCCCAACCCCTCCTCCTTTACCAGGTAGTAATGTGTCTTTTGCAAGATGTTTCTCATACATGAACAGTGAACAACTTATTGGGTACAACACTTTCACACTGAGGATTTGTTAGTGATGTCCATTTACAATAAGCATCCTCTTGAAAATACACACACACACATTTGAAAAAAAGTTGGGGTTCAGAAGAAGAAAAAAAGTACAACACCAGCCACAGAAGCACTTTACATTAAATGCCTCAAAGAACACTATAAGAATGCAGTATCATGTGGCCTCATTGCCATGCCAACTGCTTCTACAAAGTGCTTGTGCCCTGTGTGTTTGAGAGGTTTTCGTCAAGGCATACCTTACATATTACATGTTATGTAATATGGTAACATAATACTACTGTTCTTATCATGAAAATATTTCCATTTTGTAAAACAACTAATCCTTGTTCCAGGCATGTTGCTGTAGTCATTAAATATGAAATACTGCACATGAATTCCACATGGTTTGCAATACATGCATGTCGGGCAGTCGTGGCCTAATGGATAGGGAGTTGGACTTGTAACCCAAAGGTCGCGGGTTCGAGTCCCAGGTCTGCCAGGGATTGTGGGTTGGGGGAGTGAATAACCAGCGCCCTCTGAACCTTCAATACCATGACTGAGGCGAGACCCTTGAGCAAGGCACCGTTCCCCCAACTTGCAGCAATGGCTGCCTACTGCTCCGGGTGTGTGTTCACGGTGTGTGTGCATGGTTGTTCACTTTTCACTGCTGTATGTGGATGGGTTAAGCGCAGAGCACAAATTCCTAGTATGGGAAACCATACCTGGCCACATGTCATGTCCATGTCATGTCAAATTTTGCGACAGACTTTGTGGGAAATTGTATACATGCATCATTCACCTGTGCAAGTGATGTCAAATTTGTACACAGAAAAAAAGCAGCTTTAGTTGTGGTTTGTGTAATTGTTTATTTGTGTACTCAGACAAAGCACAACCAAAAAAGAGCATTCTTCAGCAGGAACCTGTTATTTTATTATTAAAGCCTTAAAAGTTACATAGTGTAGCTTTAACATAACTACAGGAAAGCATGGTAAAACACTGTTATGTTCAGAAGAGGGAATGCGTGTGTTCCTGTGGGACATTCTACATTTACATTTTTTTCTGATATATTACTAAAGGGTTAGTTCACTCAAAAACCAAACCTGTAAGTCATTTGTTCATCTTCGGAACACAAATTAAGATATTTCTTGGTGAATTCCAATGGCTCTCTGACACTCTATCAAGGGAATAGATCAACTAATGCATGTGACATCAGTGCTTCAACTGTAATTTTACGAAGCTAAAAGGATACTTTTTGTGTGCAAAGAAAACAAAAATAACACCTTCATTCAACAATATGTTTCCTCTGTGTCACCCTGGTGCCATTTTGAGAGTAATGTAGCTGTAACATCGTATTGGGATCCTTGCTGTCTATGAGAAGGTCCGGGAGCTCTCTGAATTTATCAAAAAAAATCTTAATTTGTGTTTCATTGATAAACAAAGGTCTTACAGGTTTGGAACGACATGAGGGTGAGTAATTAATGATAGAATTTTAATTTTTAATTTAATCTAATTGACCAGATCAATTAATTACACAGTATAGTAAACGGCAGGCTTACTGTAAACACCTTACAGTGGTGTATTTGTTCTGTAGCACAAGACAGGAAAGTCGGTGAAGTATGTTTGCAAAATGCCTCATTTTTTAACCACTGATTTGTCCTAGTTTTTCCATTTGTTGCTTCATATTAATGACTCTTAACAGCTAACCCCACTTTTTTCTGTTTTAGTTGGATGGGCTACTCCTAAAGCTTCTAGGCTCCCCAAACTTGAGCCTCTTGGAGATACAAGACATTCTGGTAATTGCTGGTTCATTGCGTCTGTTCCCTGTCTGGCATGTCGACAAGCATGCACATCTCTAACGTTCTTTTTCCCCCCCATTCTGTTTCTTAACCATCTAATCATCTCCCATAATTCTGTTCTTAAAGCTTCTTTTTTTTCCCTCTCCATCCACACAGCAAGCCTCAGCCACATCCTTCCTATACAATCATCTGTGACCAGAAATACCACAACCATCCAGCTTGATAATGTGCCTAATAAATGCTACTAGCATGATCTCCTTAACACCTCACTTACTGCACTGTGACTAATGTGTGTTATTTGATTCCTGATGCTTACAGGAAGCATTTTGAACATTCTGAATGCTGCATGTAATGTTCTGTGTCCTCTTCTCAATGTTAAACCAGGCAGTGTGGCATTTTGAGCTGTGACTTTAATGATGTAGTGAAATCTTAGTTAGCTGATTCTTGTTAAAAAAAAAAGAAAAAAAGGACATTGCTGACCCTAATCTTTTCTTTTCCCCATGACTCTTTCATTGGCAGATTTCTATGGCAAACCTCTCCCACCTGTAGCAATTAGGCAGAGGCCGAACAGCGATACTCATGATGTAATTTCCTAACACTACCTCTGCTTCCCCCCCCTGACTGGTTTACAATTCTCAAGGGTCCCAACCAATCAAAGTATTGTTTTGTTCTTATCTTCAAGCACGGGCAGTGTAGCAAACTACGCAGATGCAATTGCCCAGAAGCGAGGAACTGATACCCAATCGACAAACCCAGACAGATCACATGACTTCCAGCACCTATTGACCTGTGGTCGGCAGAAGCTGTGTTTAATTGAGATGGGGGACATGGACATTTATTTTCAGATAATGTGCTCAAATTTCGGTTCAACGTTTCAACATTTTGATTTCTTTGGAACCGTTTGTCTTGTTTTAATCAAAATACTTAAAATCAGTATTAACAGACATTTGAAACTCAATTGAGACTTCTTTGTCAAAAATATATCACAGACCTATTTTTTAAGAGAATTTAAAATGTATGTAAATACATACCAGTTTAAATTTGTGTACTTGAAATTGTACAAACATGTTTTTATGGTCTACATGCATAACTCTTATATAATGTGCAGTTGATTGTGACACAGTTTGCCTTTTAAATATCAGATGGTCTTTTTTTCAGCAGCATTTATAGGTTTATACACTACGCTGTCTTAATTTTGAGAATGACATTCATAGTCTCAAATAGCACCAGCAACAGATACAGAGATTGGGTGTAAGTGAACTTTTGAATGCGTTGGGAAATGGTTGTGCAAGCCCATTATTGAGTCTGAAACTGCATTTTATTCTCACGTATGGTACACTTTGCTTATCAGGAAGGAAAACGTCTGCTATCTTCTGAAAGATGATGAGTTAGTTATTTCATGATATTGTAATGATGTCATTTATTGTAAACGCTTTTGTATTTATTTGATGCTATTGCCATTTTTATATTTCACATTTGTTTGATGTTTTGTTTTGTATTTTACCCCACACACACTAATATTTAGTTGATGAAATGTTCTGTGCATCATCCAGTTTGCTCTGCTTTCGGTACCTGCGCCTTTTGTACCCAGTTTACACTCAATATGAATGTCAAATTACTACTATTTTATGGTCATTCTCACTCAACACACATTAGCAGCACCCTCTGCTGGTCGATGCTGTAACTGCATCATTATGGTGTCATGGTTTGATCATTGTATGATGGAAACAAACATTAAAAGATGCTTACATTTTACTTTTGCATGAATGATTAAAAAATTCAAAGGAAAGCTTGTTTTTTACACGTTTGGATTTGGAGAAGTTTGGTGATCTGAAGCAAGTGCAAGATTTTTCTTTTTCTTTTGCATTTTTTCCTCGACAGGACAGTAGAGATATGATAGAAAGTGAGTGAGAGAGAAATGGGAGGGAACGAGAAAGGACCAGGATTTGATCTTGAGACACTCAAAGCACAACTGTGCCATATGTCGGCATGCTGCCCTCAAAATATGCCCTATTTTAGAATGCTCAGTTGATTTTCACTTTGACATCCCTTTTGTAACAGACAAAAGAGTATTGCAGATTTTATCTTTACAGCAGAGCTTACCTGTGAAATTTCACAGATGTGAAAGGAAATTACATGGTATTTTATTCTATTAAATATATAAGTTACTCCGCCCCAAAATGAAAATTTGTCATTAATCACTTACCCTCATGTCGTTGCAAACTCGTAAAAGCTTTTTTGACTTGGGAACACAATTTAAGATATTTTGGATGAAAACCAGGAGGCTTGTGACTGTCCCATTGACAGCCAAACAATTGCCACTGCCAAGGTGCAGAAAAGTACAAAAAACATCTTCAGAATAGTTCATCTGTCATCAGTGGTTCACCGTAATGTTACGAAGCCACAAGAATACTGTCATTTTTGTACAGAAACAAAACAAAAATAACAAAACATTTGGCACTGCAGCACCATTTCAGAGAGTATTCTGTGTCAGCTGTGTACATCTTCTATGTGTATTTATATATTGATTTGAACGTAAACAGCACATTTGTATGTGTATACTATTTTGTGCAGTGTTACTCTCCAAAATGGCACTATACTGTGACACTACAGTGCCGAAATTGTTGAATAAAGTTGTTATTTTTGTTTTCTTTCCATACAAAAAGAATTCTCGTCACTTCATAACCACTGATGGCAGATGAACTATTTAGATGGAGGGCCTTGACAGAGTCAGTGGGACAGTCACAAGTCTCACGGTTTTCATTCAAAATATCTTAAATTGTTTGGAATGACATGGGGGTAATTTAATGACGAATTTTTAATTTTGGGCCGGATTAATTCTTTAAGTACAATCAGAAAATATATCAATGTGCAAGGTTTGAAATCTCTTTTGGTACAGTTACTATACTATGGTATAGGTGTAAAATGTTAACAACATATTACCTTTGTTGGCTGCTGCCAGAACACATCTTGGCATTCCAGTTAGTGTAACCAAACTTTGTTCCATCATTCCAAAACCAAGCAGCTTTCTAAAGTGCAGCATTTAAATTACTGAGTTAACATGCAGTAGTTCTCTCATACTTATATTAACATTTTGCATTTACACAAAAAGACTTTATTTCCGATGTTCTTGTTACATTTGGATTTACTGCATTTACTGGTTTGTGAACAGATGCAAGGAGTCCTTTGCCTCCAAGACATTGTTTCTGCAAGGATAGCCAATTTTAAATAAATACATAAAAACATAAACATGTATGAAAATGTTGTAAAGCACTGATGGAAACATTGCACAAATGTCACACCAAGATCAAAATGAACTGCAACAATAGTGTTCCCACAATGGAACATTCAGATCAGTAATTCGGGTCTATTTATGCCCAGCTGCTATCTCACTAATATGTGCAGCTGTTGGTTAAAAACAACAATGAAGACAGTATTTGCGACTTCTATGTAAACAAGATCCGTATTCCTAACATCATCATTTATGTTACTTTTTTTTGTTCAGTTTTTTATGAGTCGGTTACTGATAGAATCCACGATACATCTGAACAAGATATTAAGGACCTCAGCAGAAAAACAGCAAGTAACTATATTGCTTTTCTAATTAGTTTTATACATACTTACAGTGTCATTACATATTTTGGAATAACATTTAAAGCATATATAGTAGATAAGGTCACCTAAAATAGGACCAAATGTTATATTTATATATAAAATATATTTATATATTATATAAAATATTAGAATATGAATATATAAATGTATAAACAAATATTTTCAAAATATATACTGATATACCAATAGATAAGACGTTGCTAGAGCTACAAAAAAAGGTGAATCTTGAAATATGCAATTTACATTTCACAATACACCTTTCAAATAACCCAGTCCGCTGCTTTTGCTACAAGTCTGGACCACAAGTTTGCAGATGAAAACAGAAAGCTTATTTGGACTGTGAGAACTGTGGTCTGAATGGATGTGGCTTACAATGCAAAGGGGAATTTGTAGGTTGAAAACGAACTTAAAAAAAAAACAAAAAAAAAAAACATGGTTTCAACTCAGTCTTCCTTTTTAAAAAGACCATTTGAAGAGTTAATTTGCAAAAATAGTTCACTGGGTTTTTAACAGTTTTCAAAATTATGTTTTTTCATTGTGCATTCCAATTAATCTCAATCATGGATTATTCTGAGTAAGTAAAAAAATACAGCTAACACAATAAAAACATGACAACATGACAAAAAAGAAGTCATCAGTTTTTGCAAATTAACTATTCATTTGTAAATCCTATAGACACAGAATTGCTAGTGAT
>JAUMHE010000042.1:5748306-5773111 GCA_032359235.1 Enteromius mattozi
AAAAAAAAAAAAAAAAAAAAAAAAAAAAAAAAATATATATATATATATATATATATATAACATTATTTCCAGTATTTAAAATGAAATCAAGGTCTATAGACTGTGTCTCCTGTTTGTCACAGTACAGTGGGGCTGGAATATGCTGGTTTGTCATGGTCAGTGAAAGGATAAAGAAACACATAGGTTCAAATAACTGTACATGTAGCTGTTTTGTATAACAATCTCAGATGTAACCGACTTTTATTATATTTTTGGGTTATATATGTGCAAATTAATTTTCTACAGATTGCAATACAGTCACGTGCTCTCTCACATGTTTTGCTACTTTAATGGTAATAGTACAGCAAAAGAAGATGATGTTAGAAAGGCTGGTCAGTCGTTCGAAGACTAGTAAAGTATGTTAACATATGACAAAGAGTTTTGGTACGCATAACATTATATCTAAGGTGTCTAATTAGTACAATATATGAATTCACATATATTCAGTTTTGTTCAAACCTTGATGGTCGGTCACAGTAATGACTGGTCAACTTATGCATATTAATCCTATTGCAGTTGTTAGTGAAAATTACACTGAAATGTTGTAATGACAAAATACTGCACTAAATAAAAAGTTTAAATGTTACAAACAAGTAACAGCATTGATGTTGTAATAGAGAAATATAAAAATTGCAAAGACATATTTTGCAAAAAACAAACAAACAAAACTTAATTGGTTGTATTTATATATATATATATTGTGCATGATAGTAACCCAGAAATGTGATTTAACAGTTTAAAATAGCTGGGCTAAGGTATGTAACAATTTTTATTACTGTAGAAATACTTTGTTAATTCAGTATACACATTATCCCACAGGTTACATTTGTGATCGACCAGAAAACACAATTTTTCACACACTTTCCCAAAATAATAATAAATAATAATTAAAGTTAGCCTAAGTAAACTTAAAAAACATCTTTGCAGATATTAAAAGTTGCTTATTTACCCCATATTTAGCTAACAGAAGCAGCATCATAACTCAACTAACGAAATAAAAATGAATACGAATCGGTAATAGAAAACCGACTGTAAGCACAGAAAAACGGAACAACTGTCATAATCCACGTTTCTGGGGGAACCCAATAAGAAGGCGGACCGCGGAGCAATAAATAAACTTAAGACATACCGGTATACCAATATCGATGTTTTCTTCGAAATTATGCTGCATTAAGGGACTTTCCAGCAGCCCTCTTCTCTTTCTGAAGTCTTTTAAGCGTGTTCTACCCTCCTTGTCTCAAGCTCATGGTCAATGCACAGTCACTAATACAGTGAGCAGTTTATATTACTACTGAAAATATACTGAGAAGTATCTAGATATAATCGTCTTTTTATTTATTTATTTTTATTAGGATCTTTGCATATTTGTCAACATTTTTAATGTATTTTAATACATTTTGTTTAATTGCTGTACATGGTATAAATACTTAGATATACTTATTAAGTATATTATTTTTTTAATTTATGTATCTAATTCTTTATTATTTTTGTAAAACAATATTTGTAATTAATTAAATGAGTTAAACTGTTCTTAACAGCTTGAAGCACAGTGCAAATCTAAACCTCAGAAGCAGGTTTGTAAGACTGTACTGAAGCATTTTGATGCACAGTACAGTGAAGAGCTTGGGGAACAGTGGAGTAGTGCAAGGTGGGAAATTAGATTTTTTTTAAAGCATGTTTTCATGAATGTATGCTATTACATGTATGGCATTACAGTACTTTTTCTTGGTAAATATTAGCTGTCTGGAAATGTAGTATGTAGTAAGTGCATTATATTAAACAATCTCAGAACTAGTCTGCACAACATAACTGTTTGATGTTTTCAGGGATGTGCTTTTGAATCCACTCTCATGGCAGTACGGTGTACTGCTTAATCGCTTCAGTGACCTTACAAACCTCAAGCAGTGCCTCACAGAGCTTGGATACACAAACCTCCTTCCACAGACGCATCCTGAATCCCATCCCCAAACGACACCCATCCCCCTGCAGTGTTTTATTCACAGAGATCCAGTGCGAATTCCTACTCAAAGCCACCACGCCGGCTGGTTAAAACAGTACTACCTTCTAAACGCAGCCTCTCTTCTCCCAGTACTGAGTTTGAATGTGAAGGAAGGGGAGCATGTGCTTGATCTTTGTGCAGCTCCTGGGGGGAAAAGTTTGGCTATATTACAGACAGCCACTCCTGGTAAGTTCCAAACCTAGTCTAGAACAGTTAACAAAATACTTAGGACTAAGGCATGACTCATGCGCAAACTTACATGTACCTACAGTGCACCTACAGTGTACTTTTCTAGGAAAGTACTGGCAATTTAAGGTAAATTCATGGCTTAAGTGTAGGTTTAGGGGTAGGTATTACCTAGTTATTGTAATTAGTATAATAAGTACCTAATATGTACACGAGAAACAGGACTGTAAAATAAAATACTACCAACATTCCTAAAGGATGCCAACAGGGGTGAGGTAAAGAAAAGGACATAAAATAAAGTTTTAAAAAAATGTATTCAATATATATGAACAAGGTTTTGAGAAGAGGAATCTCAGTTACGTATGTAACCCTCGTTCCCTGATGGAGGGAACGGAGACGTTATTTCGTGACGACAGACTGGGGTCTTGCCTAGAGCCCTGATTCGCTCTGCTTAAGAGAAAACGCCAATGAAAATTGGCAAGTGGTTAAACAATCCTGAGCCACTCCCCTTCATCCGGGTATAAAGAGGCGACAGGTGCAACCACTCATCAGATTTGCTTCGGAGCCGAGAAAGAGTCCCAGCTCTCAGCGATGGTTCGAGGTCATGGCAAGGGGACATAACGTCTCCGTTCCCTCCATCAGGGAACAAGGGTTACATATGTAACCGTGACGTTCTATCTGTCAGTCACTACGAGTTATGTCGTGACGACAGACTGGGGTCCAATGGAATATGCCATAACCTGAACCGTTACAACCTTGTAGCACTACAAATGTTGACAAGCGGCGCGTGTCAGACAATTGTTATGCAAATCCGTAGGGACCAGAGTGAGTACACTGCTGCCGGAGAGGCCAGAACTGTTGTTCCTGAAGAAGCAATTTTCTACTTCCTAAAGTGATTTCAACCTTCCGCAAGAGGGGCTGCAACCTCTTGTATTTGTTGTACAGTCTGGCAAGACAATGGGAAAGCGGACCTTCTGAAAAGGGCGCTACGGAGACCACATCCTACCAACGGGAGGTGACATGTGGAACCCTAGTATGGACTGACCTGAAGTGGGGCAGTACAACATACGATCTTGTCTCTAAGGCAGGTCCTATCTAGGAAAGGAGAGGAACAACTGGCAGTAGAGATGGACAGAGTACTCTGTCAAGGAAGACACAGGTTTACCAAGGGAAATCTTAACGTGGAGGATACACATATAGGATGACCAGCAGGGAATAAACTATATGGACATCTAGCCCAGTACAGGGGCTGACCGGACCTCGGGCATGCAGGCCGATACTGAGCCTGGCGTCAACTGCTCCACCCAGTCTGACTGCTGAGGATGCTGGAGGAATCTCTACCAGGGTTCACCACCTGGGGAACTTACCGGAGGAGTAAACAGCGCTCGCATCCCCTGTGAGGTGGAATGGCACAGCAAGCATGACACTTGCCAGTTCTTCCCACCAATTACCTGTTACCCAACACACGGGAAGAAACTGGCTCAACGCTAAGATTGTAGTATCTCGCGAAGGTGTTCCAGCCCGATGCTCATGGTGGCCTGGGCAAGCATGGCCATCAGTGCGGCTCCGTCTCATCTTCCTCCTCGGCTGAGAAAAGCCCATCCCCCGATGCAGCGAGCGACATCTGATCTTCCCTCGGTGCTCCAAACAAAACATAAGGACTGCCCTTGGATGGCCCGCCAAATCACCCAGAAGCCTGACAGGACAGCTACTGTGGGAGGGGTGAGTGGTCAGCGGGGCTGGAACCGGCGGAGTGGCACTCACAGTCACCCTCAGATCCCCCAGAGTGCCAGCCGACAGTCCTCTGCCAGTGGCAGCGAAGCCAGGCCGGGTGGCAGCAGAGGGTGCCTGCTCATCCCGAAGGACGGCAAAGTGGGATTGCAGCACTGGGCAGGGGCATGGCCTCACAATGAGGGCAGGGGCATGGCCTTGCAATGAGGACATCCTCCCTCCGCAAAGGCGTCTTCAGCATGCTGGAGACCCAGACAGTGAAGACAACCTCCGTGGCCGTCGTTTGGAGACCGGTAACGCCCGCACGGCCAAAACGGCATCCTGAAAAAGACACAAAACAACCGTGTTCAGAAATTGCTCTTTTGTGAAACACCCAGGGGATTCGCTTGACAAGGAAACTGCTGATCGTGTTGTCGAGGCCACAGAGAACAACTTCTGCTTCAGCTTCCTCTTCATTGCAGCACTTCAAAGTAGCAGGCATAAACTCACGGCTCCGAAGCAAAATCTGATGAGTGGTTGCACCTGTCACCTCTTTATACCCGGATGAAGGGGAGTGGCTCAGGATTGATTAACCACTTGTCAATTTTCATTGGTGTTTTCTCTTAAGCAGAGCGAATCAGGGCTCTAGGCAAGACCCCAGTCTGTCGTCACAACATAACTCGTAGTGACTGACAGACAGGGAACAAGATTTCAAGTGTAACTTATTATGAGATATTAGTCATGAAATTGAAAGTGCCCAGATCACAGCATCATCCCAGTCTGTCAAATTCAAAGATAATGATTATAATGCAATTTGGCACTGTTGTACTCCCTGATCCTCTTAATTTAATGTGTTATTTGCTGGTTTACTAATGTCTTGTGAAATGAAAAACAATACTTACGTGTGTGAATCAAGTTTATTATCAAGCCAATTTTATTGTAAGAGCATCTTTTATACATGTGTGTATAAATATATATAATATAGCAGTTATTTTAAATCGCAATAATATTTCACAGGACCTTACTTAACTTACCATCCTTTTCACAATACCTGACACAATGCCAAAATCTTACACAGCGTTCTCCATTTCTTTGACTTGGTGACTGTTCATTTTTAAAACTCACAGTACATTTCCTAGTACATTTTCATTAAATGACCCTTTTTCATGTAAATGACTTTTTTTTTCTTTTCTGTTATAAAATTGAACTCTTAGGGCTCTTGCACTGTAATGAAGTGGATCAGCACAGACATGATTGGCTACTGAAGACTCTGGAGTCATATGTTCCTCCTATGCTACGACATCTGCTTTCAGTGACTCACCTGGATGGCCGGAGCATTGGGAGCATGCGGCCAGGGATTTACGACAAGGTACCACTCTTAACCTCTACTCATCTGTCAGAGCCATCAAAATTACAACCTTCAAGCTATCATTTGGCTATTTTAAGTGCTGATATTTACACAGAATGAATCATCAAATGACTTCTTCATAGCAGAAATCATTACTTAACATTTGTTCGATTCCTTTAACTCCAGAAGCTAAATTCACTGAATTAACCTCCACTGAATGTCATCCATCTAAGTGGTTTGGGAAAAAAAACCTGCTTGTTTGTAAATGTCAAAGTGACACTCTTACATGACATCAATAGCGATGCTGCCTCCAAACTCCCTCATTTTTCACTGTTGGCGTAACTGTTAGTGCAAGCCCTTACTTTCCATCTCAAAGCAACTGAAAACCTGCAAGGTGGAATAGAGGTTTTCTGCACACTCAGTCGTTTGAAGGCAAAGCTGCATATGTTCGCATTTTTTTCCCACTCATCATGAGGTGACGAGACACTAGGCAGGTCACTTGCAGCCCTCCAGGCCAAACATGCCAATCAAGTGGTGAATATGGCGCTTTTAAGGTTCCCAGATACTGCTGACTGAGTATTATCCTTTTCTGGCGGTGAGAAAAGTGTGGGGCCGCTGAGCAGAAAGGTAAACGAATACACAATTTGACAGGAGGTGTCGTGAAGGTTTTAAATGAAAGCAGCTCATGTGAATGCATTGGTAAAAGAGGTTAACTTTTTCTTTTCTTTTTTTTGAAGCTTCCCTGTGGCGAGATTTCTGTAAAATACATCATTATTTTGTTGCTTCTTGCATGTTTCTCAACACTTACAAAGATAAATGTTTGTTTAAATCTGAAAGTTTAATCTGAAATGTATAAACAGGTTTCTGGCAGTGTGTCATGTTGTACGTAGCACTATAGTTCAAAATGAAATGTTTGGTGAGTGGCACTAAAAGACTAAAGCCCTGCAACATTTGAAAATAATGTTCCACCTTCACAAAATGTAATCAAACTGATAGTGAGAAAGTAAAAGCAAACATGAGATAAAAATACCAGTATCTTACTTTTACAAGTATTTGAGTGATTTTATTATTATCGATTTTATTAAGATACAACAGTGGAGAACAGACAGAAAGCGAAGTGGGAGAGGGAGGGAGGGAGAGAGAGAGAGAGGGAGGCAGGCAGGATCCGTGAAAGGTCTTTGAGCTAGGATATGAACTTGGGATGCCGTTACATTTTTGAGCTCTTTTGTTGGGACTTATGTTTCATTGGATTTAATCGCAATTGAAGTGTTTACCAGGTGTGCTACTGAGCAAGTTAGTTATGGGATGCAGACTTAAAAATGTATTCGTTTTTGAATCTTGGACTATGGCAAAAGTGTTTTGAGGTCAAAACATGGTATTGTGTATATTATATAGTTTTTATTAAGTCTTTGTTAGTCAATATTCTGCCCCTGCAATCATAATTTGTGTGAAAATTAATAAAATATGTCTGTGTTTTACTGCTATTAATGCTCATTTCAACCAAAAACTGCTGTGAATTAAATGTATAAGTACTTTTTTTTATATAATTTTGCAAAAATCTAACCAGAGTTTTTTTTTTTAATACAATGTTTTTGGTAATTCATTGAATACAGCCCAGCCACACATACCTGTGATACACCCATCCCACCAGAAGGTGGCAGTGTTGTTGTTTTACTCTCACTGACCTCCATTCACATTGGACAGATGCTTAAGATACCCGGGACCCTCGATGGAGGGGACACAGATACGCATCCAAGCTGATGATGAAAACCTTTTCCCCCGAAATGTCAAATGAATATGTCTCAGACGCCCATAATCGAATCACTTTATCAGCACTGGCACTTAGATGAGGGTAACAGGTTTGGCTCTTCCTCTTAAATGTGCTGCCTTTCCTAGATCACATTGTCAGGCCCACGGGGGTCTTTCTACACCATCATGTCCTTTAGTGACGTTGGTCTCCAGAGTGCCCCCCGGCGTTCTTTTAGCCAGACAGGCAGCAGTGCTAAGAGAGGGAATTAAGAGGCTCTAATACAAAGCTGGCAGGGAGAAAAACAGTGAAGCTCAATTGTCAGCTTGACAAGGCAGTCTCAGCCAGTTCTAATGAGGAGAGAGTAGTCTCAAAGGAAGCCAAGAAAGACGAGCTTAGCTAAAGCAAGGAACGATGGGTTTGGTGGGTAAGGGACTGCAGGATTTCCTAAGAGAGATCCATACCAGAACGAATGGCTGCTATTTTTTTTATTCAGTTCTGTCTATTGCTCATCTGAATCTTTCAGGGAGATTCTTACTGTTTGCGTTGGTTGTTTGTTTAACATCTGTAGAATATTCTAGCTCAGGTGTGTTTCGTGATTATTAGCCCCAGGTGTGTGTAGTGTTTCCACTGTCTCTCTCTCTCTCGACTTCAGCCGCTCTCTCATTTGTTCAGCCGGTTTCACAGAGGATGGTGTGAGTGTGTTGGTTCTTTTAAAGAGCTAATGAGGCCCATACCAGCAGGTCCCTGCTGTCCTTCTGCTTTCCTCTTTGTGTTATGTTCACCGTCCCCCAGGTGAACATGAAATATTCCCCTTCAGTCCCCTACACAGTTTTTTCCTCCCTGCAGAGTTAGAGCCTGTTCTCTGATGTGTGTTTGTCTGTGTGCGTTGCTCCATCCCTCTGTGTCAGGTGCTTGTAGATGCCCCGTGCTCTAATGACCGGAGTTGGCTTTATACCCAGGATACCCTCCAAGGGGAAAAGTGGCTGAAGGAGAGAACTCGACTACCGCTCTTACAGAAGGAGCTGCTCTGGTAAATATCTATGATGGGAACTCCCACACACACACACACATACAAACTCATGGGCAAGCAGACACCGCTAAACAATGCTTCAACATTTTTTTTTTCTTGTTTTATTCTTGATTTGATGTCTGCAATTATCTTCTTGATGGTAACTAATAATTATTTTAAACTCCTGGGGTTGACATGAAGGTTAAACATCTGCTTTTATTAACATTTTAAATTATCTTTTTTATATAAATCTCAAGTTTTAATTTTAGGCTTATTAGTTTTTTGTGCTTATGACATTTATAGTTTTTTTTTATTTTCATGTAACATTTATATTTTATGTCAACTATTTCAAAAATATGATTTGATTAGCTTTACTTAAGTTACACCTGCCCTTTTTCTAATGTTGTTTTAGAAATTGTTAATTTAATGATAATGTCTATTTAATGTTAATTATGTCTGGTTGTGTTGTATTGTTTCTCAGTTCGGCCTTAGCAGCAGTGCGTCCTGGAGGAGTGGTTGTCTACTCCACATGCACCATGTCACGAGCTGAGAACCAGTCGGTCGTGGAGGCGGTGCTTGCATCTTATCAAGGGGTGGAGCTTCTGGAACTGGAGCAACACTTAATTGACTCTCTGTCTGATCATTTCTGCTTTGCTTACTTTCATCCTTCAGTTGGAAAGTTAGTGATCCCACAAAAAGGTAAAACTTGGGGACCTATGTATGTTTCTCGGTTAAGAAGAATATATTAAAAATTTTAAAACATTCTGCCATGGTGCAGTGGTAGTACTTTAAACACATCTGAGCTGGGGTGCTCAGATAATTGATAACTAGCTATCTTGAACCTCTTCTTTAAACCACCCTGTCCAAAAGCAATAAATAAATAAATGAAATTTAAAGACAGTTGCGAGAAGAAAAGTCACAATTACCTTTATTTATTTATTTATATTTTTTTGTGGTGGAAACAAAAAGAAGGAACTGTGAGATGTAAACTTAGAATTCATAATAAAAAAAGTCTGAACTGTGGGCTATGAACTCATAATTTCAAGATGAAAATTTCAGAATGTGAGAAAGTCAGTGAATTAATATCCAACAATTCTGACTTTTTTTCTCAGAATTGCAAAAAAGTCAATTGTGAGAAAACTTCACAATTCCATACATTCATTAATTCATTCCATAGGAGAAATTACATTCCATGGAGAACAAAAAAAACAGCAATAATGTGAAATATTTTTTTGCATTTTAAAATAGCTCTTTCCTATTATTTAAGCATGTTTTAAAATGTGCTTCATTCCTGTGATGGAAAAATCAGAATTTTCAGCAGCCTTTAATTAGTCACATGATTCTTCCAAAATGATTCTAATATGCTGATTTGCTGATCAAGAAACTGTGAACTTTGAATTTGCATGTTTTGACAAAGGCAAAAACAGCCCAGGTTAGGCAGAAATGCTAATCTCTGGCGACCCTCCAGCTGAAGCACCACTTAATACGATCTCTCAGAAGTGAAAGCTGTTTTGAAATCTCAGAACGCAACACTTGAACAAGGTTTGAGTAATGAATGTGGGCTCGGGTCTTTTCTCTTTTGCATAAGTGTTTTTAAACGTCTCAGCTGAATTGCATGAGGAGTTTTGCTGTTGTCAGCCTTTAAGGTCAATGACAAATTGCATCTAATAAAATTTAAGAGTTTCCCTAAATCATGGAAGAGCACACTTTGAATGTATACCATTAATATGACATATGAAAATGAGATCGCATACACCTAGACAAGGTGTATACGTTTAAGGAACAGTACTGTATCAGCACCATCCTAGCTTTATTTTTATTTAAAAATTTAGCAGAGTACACGGGTTGTGCATTAACATCATCTCAAGAGTCATTAATGTTAACAGAGAAGCTCGTTGCTGTTAGATTAAAACTGCATACCATGTGGTTTATTTAACTATAAGCTGCATTAGAAGATGTACACTGGGGGTTCAAAAGTGTTTTGAATGTTCAGTGCTTTGAAAGCAGCCCTCACCAAGGCTGAATTTATTTGAATCAAAAATATTTTCAACAACCATTACACAAGTCTTCAGTTTCACATGGTCCTTCAGAAATAACTCTAATATGCATATTTGCTGCTGAAATGTTTCTTATTAATATCAGTGTTTTTGTAGAATTGATTTCTGTACTGAAGACTAATGAGTAATGAGCCATTAAGAGTAATGCCTGCTTAAAATATGCCTTTGACACTACATGAGCAAATTACATTTTACAATGGATTAGGTAACACTTTATTTTAGGGTCTCTTAACTAGTTGCTTATTAGCATGCATATAACTAGCATATTAGCCATTTATTAGTAGTAATTAAGCACATATTATTGCTTTATTTTACATGACCTTATTCTACATCCCTAATCCTACCCAATACCTAAACTTAACAACTATCCTAATAAGCAGAAAATTAGGAATTAATTGAAAGAAAAGTCATAGTTAATATATTATGTTAATAATTAATGAATAAATGTTCCCTATTCTGAAGTGTTACCATGTATTTGAATAGAAAGCAGTTATTTTAAATTGTAATAGCATTTTGCAATTTTACAATTTCTACTGTATTTTTGATCAAATACATGCAACCTTAGTAAGCAGAACATTTTTACTTATTCCCAGACATTTGACCCCCAGTATAAGTATTAAGTATTCAAAGATTGAAGCTGGTTGGATCACCTCTGGCAGGATTACAGTTGTGAGCCTGCGTAGCCTCCATGTCTGTCGGTATTGCACATCTTGATAATGGAATTTTTGCTCATTCTTTCAGAGCATTATTGCTCAAGCTCTGTTGCGGTATGTTTTAGGTCATTGCCCCGTTGGAAGATGAATCGTCTTCCAAATTTCAGTGCTTTTGCGGATTGCTTCACGTTGTCCTCGGGGATTCTACTGTACGTAGCTCCATCCATTTTTACTCCTAACTTTATGAGTTTTCTAATCCTTGCCGCAGAGAAGCCTCCCCAAAGCTTGATGCTGCAACCACCATGCTTCACTCGGAGGGTTGTGTTCTCTCTGTGATGTACTGCTAGGGTTTTGCTTAACAGCATGGAGGTCCAAAGGTTGACTTTATCAGACTGCTGTGTGTTCCTCAAGATGCTTGAGCCCTTCACATGCTATCACATGCTGAGCCTATCGTATTTTTCTCGCCACGCGAGAAAGTTCTAAGTTATGAATTTTATGGATTTTGTATAAATGAGCATCATATAGCTTCTCATTTCAGCGCTTTTTCTTTTTGTTATATAAAGGTGATATATAATGGCTTTTATTTATAGGTATTGATCTATATTTGTACCAAATTTATCTTTTCATTTTAATACTTATTGTGTGAAACTTCTGAAAAAAGTCAAAAATTAATAAATAAATAATGTAAATAGGCTGCATTTGAATATGTATACAGGGGTACAAAAAAGTTTTGAATGTGCAATGATTTAGAAATTTTGAAATGTGCTCAAATTTCAGCACATTCCTCTAAAATGTATTCTTTTTTTTTTTCTTTTCTAAATATTTCAAAAACTGGTACTTTTGGTTATGTTCCTATTATCCATCAATCTTTTGTGTTGAAGTTACCCTGTGCACAAATCAACAGTTTAATTTCCATTCAGTGGAGAATCAACTGGTATTAACAAATTTGCATGTTGCTGTTTATTTGCAATAATACAGACTAAAAAGTATTTTACAGTGTATAGCAGCTCTGCCTGAATATGGAAGGAGCGCAAGAAGGAGCAAAAATGGCTCAGTGTGAGTTTGTGCCGGGACGGCGGGTGTCTTCGCCCTTCCATTTTCTGCATTGGGCTTCGCTTGCCCTTTCAAATCAGTGAGCGGCTCACTCGCGCAGGAAATGAATTATTACCTCTCAGAGGGAGAGGAAACGAAGAGAAAGGGAGGGGCAAGAGACTGGCAGTGTAAAAGCGTACTCAGTAAAAAAAAATGTACATGCTGCCTTTACTAACACATTAATAATTGTATGTTTCAGTATGTATAATTGTACGAAAATATTCATATTTTACATATGGATGCATACCATTACAAATAAGATTATTTTATTTTATTGCCCCTGAAACAATAATTACATACATTCTTAGCTGATCTAAATAGATGTCATCTGTCACCCTTTTAGTATCTTCATTAGATATCTGAACCACCCAGGATACAACAGATCAGTTTCCGCGATAACAGACATGACAGAGCACACAAGCGAAACAGCTGTAATGAGTCGACTTCATCTCGCCTGTTAATTACTTCATACACATTCTGCACTGTTGCTTATGGGACTAATTATGAGGCAAACAGGCAAAGATTTCAAAGTGTCTCTCCTCCAGAACGTTGAAATGTCAAATGGGAGTGTGTTCACGGGTAATGGTGCACAGAGAGACACAGAGGAAGTTCTTCTCCACGGTGTTGGTTTGCTTTGATGATTATGTTTGAGGAGCATATAGCACATTATCCTTAATAGACTATGCTATAAAGATTTGTGTCCGTTCAAAACAATGGCTGTTTCTGTGCTTTCCTGCAATAGGCCTCATCAAGCAATGTGTCAATCAGCTATATTTATTGAGCCAAAACTTATTTTCATAAAATTTATAGGGTGAGAAAAGCAAGAGTGCCTGAACAACAAATAATGTGATATGGATCACTGTAAAAAAAAAAAAAAAAAAAAAAAGTAAAATGGTGTTACCATCAAGTAAACTATAATATTATAAATATGTTATCAATTCTAAAAATGATAAAAATATAATAATAATATACGATAGTAAAATTAAAATGTCTACATCTACATTTTGGAATATATGAATTTTCACCATATATTGTAATCTGAACAAGTAGTAATAAGTCTTCCACGCTTTGTTCTGACAAACTGAGGAAAAAAAGCATTACCATAAATCATGCTACAAATGGTCAATTAAGTGTAACGATATCACATCAACCCCCGAAAATTATTATTTTCATTATTATTACACTTTATTCTTAAATTATTAATGTTAACAACATCAGCACTGGGTGACTATAAGTATAGTGTATATTAGCGTGTAGATTTCAATTAATGTACAGGCTAATCTTAGTCACATCATTCAAATTTCATATTAAGAAATTCTTTTAATCGCGAAAAGAAAATATGCTCCTTTCGAACTGGTTTTCTTTAAAATACAAATCCTGTGTAATCCTAATCTGTAATCAGAAGCATACAGTGTTTAAAACTGGAATATAATTTAATTTCATTTACATGTTTCATAGAATTTTTCTGGATTTCAGTCTGCCATTAAAATGATTTTTTGACATTTAATTATTCAAGCTGATGTGAGAATAGGCTATAATTAAATGATCTGCCACCTTCAGGATCCTCACATGTGATAGCCTAGTAGCTGAGACAGCTTCTTTGTTTTTCTTCATGTTTACAGACGTGATGTAATGATGCAGTGTCACACCTGAATTTCCTGTGAAAACTTACCAGTTCCACTCAAATTAGAACACATTATTATAAGCTAACTGTTATTAATCAGGCTAAAGTAAGGGGAAAGTTTTAAACACTGGCTGATTTATGTACTTGCTCACATATTGATTTTGGATAATTTTAACAAAAAAAAAGTAATGGACTACAGCTTCAATATAAAAAAACCCCAATATAATAACATTAAAATAACTTATACTACGGGTCCGTTGAATGCTTGAATCTGATTGGCTGATGAACGTTCTAAGGTGTGCAATTATTTTCAAGGAACTGCTCAGTGAACATAGTTCCAGGCAGCTCTATGACCGCATTACAGTTCCATATCACTTCACCAAATCATTATTATTATTATTTCAAAGGTCTTACAACCATATGCTTACAACAGCAAAATAACCAAAACCCATATGACACTGGCCAAATAAATGAATATAGTAATCAGTATGATAAAAACAACGTCTCATTTCCATGTTTTGCCACGAAATTCAGTTTTATTATATGGCAAGCACGTACTCTATCTCTCCCTCTTTCTCCCACACATTAACATACGCGCTAATATTAAAACAACTTGATGACTCTGAGGTAATTTGCATGCTCTCTCTCTCTCTCTCTCTCTCTCTCTCAAAATAAAACAAAAAACATCATCATGATGGATGTGTGATCCAAACATGAAGATTTTTACTTTACAAGATGATCATTTATACACTGGAGTCTTGTAGATTATTGTGATGTTTTTTATCAACTGTTTGGACTCTCATTTTGACGGCACCCATTTGCTGGTTCCTGGGATCCTTTTAAAGCTCACTTAAATTGATTTTAAATTGATCATAGATCATGTCATTGCGGTGTCTTGGTAGCCTGTTGGAAACTCTTTCTTTGAGATGTCAGGTGCCTTCATACACAGAACCTTGCCTGTTAAGTCATTGACGGAGCAGCTGCCAGCTGTTTTGGGCACAGTCTTTACAAAATCAACATTTGCAGCATCAGCTGACCTCGACCACGGCAGCCATTTTGTTGACCTCCCCGTGAACCCTGTCTTTTTTTACTTGCTTATTTTGGCAGGCTGTCCCTGAGGCAGCTGAGCTGTGTCGAGCTTCACCCCACTTCAAAGGGAGAATATAGGCCTGCTTTGCATAATCAAGCAGAGAGAAGAAGAGCGAAAAGCTCAGCAGAGAAGCTACAGCTGGAACATACAGCGTTTGATAATCTCTCCCCCTCCACAAGTCGCAGAGCTGCTAACATCCCAGCACAAAAGAGAGAATGACGGAACATCAAGCCTTGTCATGGAGTCTGGCCGTGATGATGGCCATGTGTTTATCTTGTTTTGTTTCACTTGATCTGAAAGTCCAAGCTGCTGGAGCCTATATGCTGTTAAAAGAGGAAAGGCCCTCATGTTCATAAAATGTTGACTGATGATTAAATGCCATACTGTATATGATATTTTGACTGTCAATTTTGTTCATGTCACTTATATTGTAAGCTTAATGGACACAAACCTTAAAAAAGGCTATTTATTCACAATGAACTCAGAATCACACAATAAAACATATGATTTCCTTCAAGGCTTTGTAAACAAATATTTCATAGGGGTAGAATGGCATTAATAATTCACTCTGAAGTTTTCTGTTACCCATCCAACTTGAATATTATATTAGAGATTCGCCAGAGTGAAAAATTTAGCAATACTGATAAGATGATTTCACTCAAGTTCTAAACTGTTTTGTCTAAAATAACAATAACAGTAACAATTATTATTATTATTATATAGTATAAAAAATGGATGAGATCTGCTAAATATGAAATTTAACTGTTTTTAAAGATTACATTTTTAACTTATTGACCATTAGATGATGGCAAAAAAATAATTTTCATGTAAAAGTGTGTAATAAACAGTTAAATATATAATATTGAGCACTACTGATTAAATATATCTAATATGATACTGATATTGTGCCTCTCTAATATTATAGTAATATAATATTTGTTTTTAAATATTATTATTATTATTTGTATTAGCAAATCCTTTAACTATATTCATCCTACTATTTCATATTTAATACACAAATTCCTAAAGCCTCTAAATGATCATCAAATGATCATTTTTACATTTCTTATGGGTCATAAGATGCGATTTCAAATTTTCCTTTCTTTTTGGAGTGTTACAAGCTGTTAGTGCATAGATGATATCCCTAAAGTTGCAAAGATTAAAGTGTCAAAACCAAAACGATATTTATAAAATTTATGACTTGTCCATGCCCCCCGAAAATGGCTAGTTTAAACACGCTCCCACTTTTCTACATCACTGTGTGGGTTTATTTTCAAACACTGCTCAAATGATTACTCAAAGAAAGAAGGCAGAGCTATTATTCTTGCTGTAGTGTTGCTGTGGGAGCCATGTTCTGGAGATGCTGCATGTTGTTGTGAAAGTTAAACTACTTTGTGCTTTTAAAAAAGGACATAACTAGAAATCAGTGGTCAAGTTGTATTCACAACACTGTTGCAGGAAACACTTCAACCCAGATATTAGTGTGTGTTCGGTACATTTACAGAGGACAGACTCCTAAAACTGGGACGCGGCATCATGTTACATGCTTGCGGTATTCTGCGAATCACAACGCACTTGAAAGCTGGCCAATCAGAGCACACATTGTTTTTTTAGAATGATGTGCTTTGTACAAATGTACCTAGGAGGCGGGGCTTAGAGGAGAAACAAAAATGTACAGTATCTGGAAAATAATGTGTTTTTTGCACCTTAAACCGCATAAACACATTGCATTACACCAAATACACCAAATAAATCTTTTTAGTGACATCATATGACCCCTTTAAACGATATCTTAAAATCAGAAAACAGATCAAACAGTCATGATTAATCTCTTGACTTTAAGCTGTCATGCTTTATTTCTTTAAAAGTCACAATGATGAATCTCATCTCACAGGTCATCATCTTGAACCAGTGGATAGACTTGATCTCATTAACCTCATTAAATCATTTTTGCTCAGACCCAGCATAGATGTGCAACCTATGACTTTTCTGTTTTGAGAAAATACTCAGCGCACCGAGCTCATAACAAAACTTTCCGTCCAAATATCCTGCCTGAAAGGAATGCTGAGTTAGGTCTGGCCTTAGATCCTGTAAACTTCTCATCAGCAGGGTCAGTCACAGTCCAGCGCGGTTTAATGTCCATCACTTGAAAGTAATGGGTTGAAGCAGTTCTTTTGCTGATCTGAGACCGGTTTTAGCGTTCTGTCATGGGCATTTTTCCCGCAGCAGATTCAGGAGGAGGTTTTGACTGAGAGGCGGCATGAAGACAGAAAGCATCACCCTTCAGCTGCAGCCATAATAGTCTCTCCTGCTTTATGTAGCCCATTAAATATGATTCTTAATAAAGCTGACTATATTAGCTAACTGACCAACCTACCATTAAAAATGAATGAATAGTGCCGCATGATGCAAGTAGACGGCTAAGGGCCTGTGTATGTGTAGGGGAGAAAAGAGAGTATGGAGAAGATATTTAAATGCCTCGTTAAATGGGCTTTTTAATAGCCAGAGGCATTATTTGTCAGAGTCAGTGGGCAATATGACCATTTTATTAATTTTAGTATATAAAAATATTCTGAATTTAATTTGACATACCCAATGTTTTTAACAGTTCCATATTAATCAAGTATGGGCAAATAATTACTTTCAACTTTCCTATAGTACTGTATGTTCAGTTCTTTTAGCTGTAAATTAATATTAAAGTACTGTATTTTTACAGTTCTGCCGTTAAGAAGTTTACTGTATAATCACATGTATGTTTTACATAATTAAACAAGAAAAATCATGAAATGCAGGCATTTTTCGTTTAAATCCTTCTTCGTGACACCTGGCATCTCTTTTCTTCAACCAGTGCATCAACATCAGCGACCAGCTTTTGTGCAGTTGCTATTGCCATGATGTCATTTTAGATGTCTTCGTGAGCTGGAGCGCAGGGTGGACTTGTTAATGTTAATTATAGCAATAGCCTACTCACAGAGATAGAATCCAGAACTTGCTGAGAACTTTGGGAAACATCGGTTTGAGGTGTTGGTAAAATTCCTCCAGACTGACTGTTACAAATTTATCTTTCAAAGGTATGTTGGACTTCAGTTCGATTAGCTCCATTTAGAGTTCCTCTGGTACAACAATGAGCAGAAGAGTGAGAAGCTCATTAAAGACCTGGAAGTGATTCTGACACTCATTCCGTTTTTCTTTGTATCTGTCTATGTTGTTTTTGTCACGAGCACTGTGCACAGATTTTAAAGTATCTTGGGGGCAGCTGTAATACCCACTGATCTACTTTGATTCCAAATGTTAGAATGCATTTGTAATATTCAGTCACGACTCTGTTGTGGCCTTGAATCTTTGCATGGAGCACATGTAAGTGCTCTGTTATGTCCACCACAATCCTACTCCAGGTCATCCAGCTCAGCCACTTTTGTATATCATGAACTTTCTGATTTCTGAGTCCAGATCAAAGAAATGCTGTGGAAGATTAAAAAAAAGCATCAAACTGCATATGGTTGAGCTCTTATTCTAATATACATTTTTTATCACTACATCCGTTGTGTTGCTACAATGCTTCTTGATGTAATAAACAGTGGTAATTCTGTAATGTTCGTGTTGGATTCTAAATTCTAAATATTCTCTTTTAATTTCCTGTCTTTTTGCCAACCATGGATGGAGCACCATGCGTTGCTATGCTAACAGCACAAATATAATCGACCTCTATAATCGAGTCTATTCAGAGCACCAACAAGGCTGGAATAAATGTCGTTGGAAGGAGTTGTGCCTGTAATTGCCACCAGCATAAAAGTAAAAAAGTCCTCTGTTGAACTAACTTTATTGTTTATCCAATGTAAGTGAATACAAAGATGTGTTTGTGTATCAGACAGCACTATATGATTCTAAATAGCCAGCTAAATGTACTGTAGTAGGCTCAAGATTTGATTGCTAAAATATAGAAAAGGAAAATATCTTACATGCCCTCAATTTTTGTTTGTTTATCAAAGAGGGAAACGTAGCCACACATTCCGTGAGATGGCTAACGAAGAAGCTTAATTTAAAAAGCTTGTTATCATGGTGTGCGTTTATTTGTGCTTTTCACTTATACCACTAATAGGTGCAATAATAACTGTTAACAACATTAACTTTATATTGTAGTTTCTTAATAACACATTTAAGTGTTTTATGACTTCTAATAAAGAAAGCAATACAATGGCAATTGGTGTCTTTGTTGTTCGCTTTTATATAAGCAGAAGGAAATACCCGCATGGAAGAACATTATCATGCTATATTGATGCATGTAAAATCAATATTCCCTTCTGGTTTGTCAAGCTTGTTACACTGTACAACCCTGGCAAGAGCTTCTCAGTGCCCTGGTTCAGTCCCTCCTCACCTGGCACACAGAGTGCCACAAGAGGTGTAGTTCAGCTGTCTTTCATCATGTGTGAGGTCTTGAGGGCATAGTTGGTGTAATTGATGGCTGTCACATAAAGGTCCAGAGGGTAGGCAGTCATTATGATTACCTCAACAGCTAGCGTAGCTTCAATGGGTGCCATGGGGTGCCACTGCATCCACAGCCAACTAAACAGACAAGATTTTGGGATACTCAGCACGGTGTTATGATTATGTGATATCATTTAATAAAAAAAGAAGAGGTTATAAAAGCTTAAAAACTTTAGTTTTATCATAAACTATGCTGTGAAGGCTATGGCAAAAATTGCCATTATGCCATAACTGGGTCATTCTCTGGAGTGTGAGCTCTTTTTTTGTGTCTGAGTCTAGAACTTATCCTTGCTTCTCAGTAATTACTATAATTAAACACCTTTTAAATTACCCTCTTACATGCGAATGTTATAATGTACATTTTTAGAATCCTAATGAATCTAGGAATGAACTCTACCTAAATACAAAGTTCATTCAAGAAAGCAATTTATACAATTTTCAAAATAATATAGCAATTTCAAGTTTAGGAGCTCAAGGAGCTTTTCTTGTTTCATGTTTTCATATATAGTAGCTATGTTGCTCTTTACATTTTGGTACAGACAGCAAAACAATTGTCGTCTTCTTTCAGCAGACCTCTGTCCAATCAGACTGTGACTGTATCTCTATGTTTTTAATTTCATATCTCTAGGTTTGGGGTTGACTGTAGCCATGTTTCCATTACAGATTTACACAAAACTTTGGCGATATTTGATAAATGTCGGTAAAAAAGTATTGCGAAATGATGGCATTTCCATTAAGCAATGTTATGCGACCAAAACGTAACCTTTTGCCTCTCGCGGTAAGTCATGGCAACAGATTATGGCGAGATTTGATGGATTTTGGATATATTTATACAAAGGAGGTGTATGCGTCTATCTTTACAAAAGCAGCATGGAGAGATACTTCAGAAATGTGCGTGATGTGGCTGGAATAAACACAAGCATCAATCGAGTGGCCACAAACAGCTTCAGTGTCGTATCAGAGCTGGACTGCTCCGCAGACGCGTGCAGTTTAAGCTGTCTAAGCATTAATGGCAAGGAAAGCCCATTATTCTTGAGAACGACCACATATTAAGTGTTTCTTGGAGGTTATAATACATTAAAGAATGATCATACGACTTTTTACAAATGCCATGTGACCTGTAAATGCAAAAAAAAAATTCCATTGCAGTTTTGCAAATTATTCCATTTTGAATTGCCTGTAAAATCACCTCATGCGAGCGTTTTTGCGTTATTTGAGAGTTTTTGCAAATTTGACGTGTTTCCATTAGGCCTATTTTCAATTAGCAAATTATAATTTGCGCAGTTTGAAAGGTAATGGAAATGCAGCTTATGTGAACACGAAATGTAGTGGCTTATTTTCTGTTTTGATCCAAACCAAGAGAACCGAACTAAACATACTCTTATTCCTCTCCATTGGACAATTGAATAGTCAACAGGAGAAGAGTGGCATCTATTTGGGGTCAAGAGCTCAGAGGATAAAGCACAGCTGCTGAATACCAAGAGATGTGAAGATGGTTGAGTTAGCCCAAGATTTTTGAAAGTGGGAATTAAAACTGTTCAGTTCATTTCTGTGCTCTGACTTGAGCAAAATAACATCTTCTGGCCCTTTGCCAAGCTTTGGCAAGCATTTGGGAGCTCTGCCTCATTGCTCATGATATGCTGACGCATCAGGTCAATTAAAAACAGAGTGTGATCTCTCTTGAAGACCTGATGAGAAGGCAGATTAGAGGCACCAAGGAACAGATGATTGGCAGCTATAAGTGAACAAGGCTGGTCAGCTGGGATGTGGGGCGGCTGTAAATCAAAATAAATTTACAACTATTTTCTTGTGAGATTAATGTTTTGTGTTCACACAAAAATATGGATAGTCATGTTCTCATCAATATGCAGTGCTGAATCTATTTTAGATTGACAACAATAGTATCGCAATAGCTGCACTGAATCAACACTACAGGAAAGAATTACTTCATGATATCTGTACTTGTTTTGATATAAATTTAATATATAGGACCTCTTCCTTCAATACTCCATGGTAGTTTTGGTAATTTATAAATCCCAATAATAATTAAACACAATAAGTGCTTCTGGACTAAAATGCAGTAGGAGAAGATAGATGTTGCAACATTTTGGCATACATGTGGTCAAGACAATGTGACGCAGCCAAAATATTAATATTATAAGGGATCTCATAACAAAAGAGACTAGTTTACTATTATTATAGTACAATACTATTTTTCAAGACAAAATGGACCTGTCGAACTTTGTTGGAAAAGTATAACTTATCTTTTTAAAAATATTATGTTGTTTAAAGCATAAAACTCAAGCCTGCACGTCTGACAGCAAATTACTAATGCTTTTTAAGCAGAACAATACCACCTCCAATAGTATAAGTATTAGTGCAAGGCGATGAAAGGAGCAAAAAGGGTGACCTGTCAGATTTACAAAAAGGTCAAATCATCGGAGCCCATTTAGAAGGATCTGTACCCTTAAAAGCCCAGTTTTTTGACGTTTTAAACAGAGTCTTCGTGATTATGACTGTGTATACAAAGCATGGCAAGACTTCATCAGAGAAGAAGAATAGTAGGCAATAACCAGAAGTAAATTATAGGGACCCATTTAAACACTAAGAAGGATTGTATCCAAACAACACAGAACTACTGCAGAGAAAATGAAAACAAACCTCAGTATTCACTCTGAAATCCATACTTCACAAAGCCAACGTCCATGAAAGAGCTGCAATTGCAGAAACTTTAAACACAGAAACAAATGCTAAAATATGAACAGTGTAGTGTTATGGTGATCATAAAACTTAGACAGTTGGAGCAGCAAAATGAGCTAGCAGCTCATTTGAATACCACTGTGGACAGTTTTGGAGAGAAAAGTGAGAAGCAGATTTTGTCCTCCAATATCTTTGAATCAAATGACAGATGTCATTAAACAACATTCAACACGCTTTATTCTAAGAAGGGTGGAAGCTGTATTAAAGGCAAATGTTGGTGGAGGATGTTCACATTATTTTGTCCAACCCGTATATATTCATTTGTATATTTGTTTATTCGACAGGAATAATGCAGGCTAACGTTGTTACATAATGGAGAAGATGCTGTGTGCATAGGCTTCTAGCTAATAGCTCATTTGCAGCCTCTGTCCTTGGCTAGACTTATTTTGAATTTAAAAACACAGTTTTAATTTTACATTTAATATGAATCGATGTGGATGTGAGGAGGAAGTGGATATTGTTTTTTCACGGGTCTGCTGCCACAGGGCTAATTTGACAGAAAGACTGTGTAAAACAGACATAATCCCATTTTAAACTCTACACAGCTTTGTCTCATTAGAGTCTGCACTCCGAGCTCCAGTGTGCTGACTTCATTAGCTAATATTGGACAGCAAAATTGGCTGTTGAAAAAGGCGAAGACATCCGGTGCTGCCAAGGAGGAGTCCAATATTAGCTAATGAAATTGAGCTAAAATGAGCTTACAACAGCACAAAATTGCTACCATTTTAAGCTAACATCCGTGCAGAGCCATAACTTTTGTTAGTCCCCCCGAGTGAGAAAATTGACGGTTAATATTAGGCCTATATCTCCTTGCAGAATTGTCGATTTGTCACTCAGCTATAGCTTTATTAATGTTTTTCTGGTGTAAGATAAACCACATTCACATTTATTACTCACTCACATCTGAAAGATACACTTTCATTAAAGCTTTCCAAGGTGACAGCTGCATATAGAGATCAGATAAAAAGAGCAATTGAGGTTTGTTTGCGTATGCTTTTTTTTCTACACATATACCTTGATGATTCTTTGATCAAGGTCTCTGTCTCCTTCATCAGCATAGCAAATGCACGCCTTGAGTATTCAAAGAGCTCTCGATCACGCAACTCCAAGTGTGCATTGTGCAAGTCGTGCAAACATAGACTAAGCTTCGGAACGGCTTGGTCTCCAGGGGGATTTGTGTATGTAAAGGGAGGGAGATTGTGAAAATGTCTGAAACATTAATATTGCTGTAATCTGATATAGATTTCACTTGGGGCGAAAACATTCATCACGCTGGGAGAGAATGACTAATGAAGGATTTATGATATGTGGCGTATCTCAGTAGACACTTATTACAAGTTTAGAGGTTGATATGCAGCGGTGTTTACGTGTGCACTTTAGAGCATGTCTCTGTGTGTTAGTACATCTGCGAAAGTTTGTTATGATTGCCTTAAAGTTTATGTTTGGATAGGGATATTAAAGGGTCTGTAGTGTCTTTAGAAGCTTGTGCAATTTTTCAAAGAGCAACCAGACCTGTCAAAGTATGTGGGAAACTGTAAAAATATTAGAAGTGTTCTATTAAAAATAAGTTATGTATGTTGTTTAAAGCATCAAAATTATGGCCTGTCATAATGTCATGAAAGACTTTTGGTGGTACTGCATCTGTGCAAAACTGCAGTCTGCGTTAGTAAATGTTGACAGGGTCTCTTTGTGAGGTTTTAAGTTTATAGCTTTAGCTGTGAGGCCACAATAATTTCAGTTTAATCTCTTTAAACTCACAATTTTGGGACATTTTGTCATTTACCTCAGTGAATGTAACTATGATTTTCTACTCACATAATAGCAATGTGATAAATTATTCTTGATTCAGCCAAATGGAGGACTTGTACTTATTTTTGCACTGACTGGCACGGAATGAAGAGAATAAAAAGAGCTAAAAAAATAAGACACTAAAGAAAACTGTTTATCTTTTGGTTCTGGTGCATCGGTTTCCATTTTGCATTCTCATTACTCATCACAGCTTGTTGGACAATGTCGCATTTAACAACTGAATGACCAGATATTTTAAACCTGTTTGATATCTGCTATAATGTTGGTGACTAGTCAGTTTGATTACCTGGGACTTACTTACCTAAAAAAGTTAAATGACTCCATGCAAACTCTGATGCTTTCAAAAGTTAATTAAAACATTGTTAAAGCCATAGGAATTGAGCAAGTTAATAAAAGAAAAGACAAATTTGCTCGACTGATGCAAATATGCTCATTAAATAAATGATTGTGTCTCTACAGCAACCTTAGATCAAACTACCTGATACATACGGGTTGATTTAATGTTGTCTTTATAAACTTTTTGAAGCATTAAAAATTATGGTTCTTCTGGATAGGTGAGTGTCTAATGTTACGCCATATTGGTATTCCTCACTGTTCCCATACATTCCATTGAATTAATAGGAAATTGTATAAATTCAATGAGAAACATCACCTAACAAGTCAGCGTTTTCAAATCTGAAGTATTCCTGTACATTCTTCTAATGCAAACACCCTATACATGTAAACTGTTATTTTTAAAGTGGGGAATGTCCCCTGCTTATTAAAAAAAAAAAGATGAACATGATACACAGACGGACACGACCTTGATATCAAATTACGAAGTGCTCACTGTTAAATCTGAAGAAAGATTTTATGCTTTGTATAAAAATATACCTTTATTCACCTTGTACTGCTATTTCTTGTTTATATAATTTTGTTATAGTTTTGCTTTTATTCGTGCAGTAGGCTAACTGCAAATGTTTCAACAATGATTTTGTTTACAGCATTGAAGCAGGTTTGTTAAAATAATTATTAATTTAGCATACATTTTGCATGTAGATGGTAATGTTAGTAAATTTGTGTGATCTTAGACAGTCTGAAATAGATATTGCTCTATCGAGACATTAAAAATATTATGCACGTCAAGTCAAGTCACTTTTATTTATATAGCGCTTTTAACAATACAGATTGTAGCAAAGCACTGAACATTATCAA
>JAUMHE010000042.1:5797048-5809235 GCA_032359235.1 Enteromius mattozi
GAGAAAAGCACATGGACACACAATGAAACATAAACAAAACAGAGAATAACAGAACTGAACAAAACTAAATCGTGACAGATAAATGTGTATAGAGCATTTAACGATACTATAGGCAAATATACCGTTCTGCCCTTGGATATTTAGTAAAAAGGGTTACTCCACCCCAAAATGAAAATTTTGTCAGTAATCATGTCATTCCAAAACCTCGGAACCCAATTTAAGATATTTTGAATTAATCTCAATTTTACGATGCAACAAGAATACTTTTTGTACGCTATTTGTGCTCAGCAGATACTCTGCAAAATGGCGCCACAGTGGTGTGGAGAGACAGGACAGACGAATAGTTGAAAAAATTTTGTTATTTTTATTTTCTTTACATACAAAAAATATTCTTGTAGCTTAATGACGTTACAGTTGAACCACTGATGACAGATGGAGTATTCTGGCAATGTCTTTCATACTTTTCTGGGCCTTGACAGTTTAATTGGCAGTCAATGGGACAGTCACAAGCCTGCTGGTTGACAGAACCAATTAGATTTGAATGCTTCTGACTCTGAGAAAGTGGTTTCCTTTTTTTGTATGCAATATGCATCATCTGGTCAGTAGGCGTAGCCTCGGGCAGAGACTATAATTTTTTTAATCACTTCTCCTGTGATCATATTGATGACTCACTTTGGTTGGTCTCTAGTACTCATTTCTATGACTGTGTCTGCAGTCATCATTGTAACAGTCATTTAAGGCAATAGCAGTCAGCTCATAATGTCTCTGTCTCGAAATAATTCCAAATAAACAAAATCTCTGCGAGTTTCTAAAAATAGGTCCTGCATTAGTGAGGTACAAAGCGACTCTTTTAAGTGGCTCATGCTGCTAAGAGGGTATGAAATAGCATCTACTGTATATAAAGGAGAATATGAGAAAAAATGCTCTAAAGAACAATGTGCATTTATATTACATTGTAACAGATGTGACTTTAGCATATTCAGGAAGATGAGGATAAACATTACTTTTTTTTGTTCAACAAAACTAAGCATTTATGTTGTGAGATTAATCTAACAATGTATAGGTAGAAGGCTGCAAGAGGATGATTGTGAGATTACAAAAGAGTTTTATTAATTTCAAATAATAAATGAAATATACAGTGTGCGTATGTATGTGTATACAGTATATATATTGCCAAAAATGCATGAAAAAAACAAAAATAAATCATTTCAAATAGTAAATGTATTATTATTATTTTTTTCGTTAATACATTTATGCATATATGCATTTATGCAAATAAAAGTATAATTTTATGAATTGTATACAGCAGATGTCTCCTAACAGACTATTGAATGATCCCAGTAATTTGCCTTATATTATTTTTTTCAGAATTAAATAATAATTACTAAATAATAACTAAATAGTAAGGAAATATCATCAATTCTGTATCTGTATAATCTGTATAATGCACCAGTATGGTTTAAGATGAAATAATGGTCACAAATGTTAATGTTCATATTAATTTAAAAGTCAAGAATAATAAGTGTTTAAATATGTTGAGATATTAGACCAGGGAGTGACATCTATGTTCAAGAGCATAATAGATGTGGAAGGGATCTTATCCTTGGGGGCATCATATCCCATCTTAACCTGCATATATGTTTTTTGCTGCCACAATTCCTTTTCACTAAAGTGAATGACTTGTTGATTTATCATGGCCCAATGCAAAGCATATCTCAATATTGGTGCAATACATTGGTGCAGCATATATTCACCTGTCTAACTCACTTGTACTTAGCCCTTAATTGTGTTTATTGTCTGTATTTAACCCTGTAAAGATTAACATTGTAATGGGATACCAGACTTGGAGAGATACAGAGGAACAATGGTAATATGTACCAGCCCAATATACAGTGCAGACAATGAGACTTTTGCAGGGAAGGGCTGGTAAATAAAATAGTTTTGACTATATTAGGTTTCTTATAGGAGAATGAGAGATATGATACTGATATCTGAGCACACACTTCGAGGTATGAAGATGGGTGGATTTCTGGAGGTGGGGAGAGTGGGTGGTGCAGGTGAATATGGTGAGGAGTAGACAGAGACACAGGAGATCACAGGAGGGAAACAAAAATATTTGCTTGTCGTCCAGGTTGGAGACCAGACAAGGAAAGCATGAGAAGTTTGTCTTCTTATAGTGATGGTTATTGATGCGGTGATTAGAAGCAGGTGGCTGATTAAAGCTCAGGAGATAGTGAACATTGAGTGATGGTGGAGCCCTAAACATATTTAAATGTTATATTTATAATCAAGCTCGGTATTTCTTTTGTTGTAAGGAGTAAAACTTAATGCAATTTACTTTATAAAAATCAGTAGATTTCACAGCAAAGAGGTAAGTCTATCACAAGCTAAAAGGGGAAATTTCTTGAATCATCCTAAAAGTCCTTTTACTTGCTAAAAACAGTATGAGCCATCATCGTTGCTGATAGTCTCGTGGGCAGTGTGCTGTATAATGCTGTTGTGCTTTGGGCATCCTGAGTTTGACCTTTCCTGATCCCGTCCCCTCTCTCTCTCCCACTTTGCGTCCTGTCTAGCTACTGTCCTACTATAATAAAGGCAAAAATGGGGAGTATAAACTGTCAATGAGATGCAGGGGTGAGGACAGAAATGTTAAGTGGATGGGTCTTCATAAAACTGGGCAAAAACTTTGTCAACTTTCAACAAAAAAAACCAAAACAAAACATAAACAACTCAACAATAAAAAAGAGTAATAAAAGTTTTATTATTCATTTATTAATTATTTTCATCTAGTATAATGACATATAAACATTATACAAATTACTGTTTGGAATTTATTATTTATTTATTTATATTAAATATAAACACTGGAAATAAGTTTTTTTTTTTTTTTTTTTTTTTATAAACTAATGTTAGCAAACAATGATAAATATTGTAACAAATCCACTGTTATATTGTACCACAGTTTTTCGTTTTCTGTGTAGGAACAATAATAATAGATTAATTTATGACAAAAGTGCTCTTCAAAAAACTACATAAAAGGAGTTGTGCCCTTTGTCCCAAAAAGGCTTTAATGTTGTCTTTTTTCTCACATTTTAGTAATCGTCATAAATTATATACAAATTGAAAGCCTTAAACCTCAATATTCATCTTTTGAAAATCTGCTTTACCATGGAAATGGTAGCCTACTTTAGAATCATAAATAGCAAATTCTAAATAGTAAATAGTAAATATGTGCACCTTAATCTAAAGTGCTACCTCAAACACTGTGCCTAATATGAGGCTTCAAAAACACATTTGAAATGTTGGTAACACTTTAGTTTAGGGACCAGTTCTCACTATTAACTGTTGTTCTTTAGCATGCATGTTATTAACATATTGGCTGTTTATTAGTACTTAAAGCACACATTATGGACTTATTTGAAGTATAAATGTTGGCTGTTTATCTTTCTCTCACTTTTCTGCGCAGGAGAGAAATGGCAATAACGCGCTTGGCTTGACTTTGCAAAATCATTCTTTATTCAGTTAGATCTTAAATTGCGATAGGGACAAATGGCTATGGTAGGTTGTATACTGTAGGTGAGCTTGATAAGCCGTTGGTGGTCGTTGAAATGAGTGTCACACTAAACCTCCTTCTCAGCTGTGATGAAAAGAGATTTGTCCAACGGCTCTCAAAGGATTGATCTTACTCCAACGGCATGTGTGATATTTAAAGCTGCAGCAACACCTCAAGTTGTCAACAACACAGGCTGCTAAATATGTTGAGGCGCAGAAAACTCTGCCACTTTGACAAGATTGCTGGGAAATATGCAAATAGGAGCTCTATGAGAAGTGATGTTCAGCCAATTATAAATCATGTGTCAGTTGCTTATGCTTCCCGTGAATGTCGAGGGTTGTCCAGGGTGAGTTTAAATAAGCTCAGCAGATATAAAAATATCCCATGATATTCAATGTGATGGACAAAGAATTGACCGAAGACCCTGAAAGAAATGATTTCACTCCTAATGACCATCTAACTGTCTGTCCTGACTATAATGGTAGTAATTCCACATGATATATTTTGCTCATTTCATTTTAATGTTTTGTCTTGGCACACATGTCTTTTCCATAGGATTAGTGCTTGACTCATACTAGTCGTGGGTAGGATTCATTGTCTATCATTTTGGCGAATAGCAGGACACTTAGAATAAGCAATTCCTACTTATCAGATTACGAAGACCTAAAACAGACTGCAGCTATAATAATCATAACATTTAAACTAATTTAATACAAGCCTTCATTTAGATTTCACCCTTTATGTTTGATGTACTGTGACGGCTTGTAAAAATGATGGTCTTAGTGTTAAAGCAGTCTTTTAGATTGACTGTCTTTTGTTTCTGTGAGCTGAGTGCTGTGCGAAGAAGGGCACATTATTCATCCTACCCCTTTGTCCATTGAAAGATGCTGGAAAAAACAGTAGCTTCAGGCAAGACATTCATTATGGTGCTGTAAGAAGACAAAACGCTCATTCTGGCTCACAGTTTGATGGACACAGTCAATTTGGCTTTACTGTGGAAAAAATATTTGTGTATCTTTGGAGACTTAAGTCATCACACTTTAATGATAATATTTTTAAAAAATATCAAAAATATATATCTACACTGTTAAACAAATTCTGTAGAAATTACAGTATCACTCAAAGCTAGTTGCCAGTAACTTGTAGATTTAAATTTGTTATTTACTGGCAACAGTTTGTTCAAACATAAATGAACGTTAAACATGAACAAGTCTTTTATTTTTACAAAATAAAATAAATAAAATTACACCCTCATGCAAAGCATTTCTGGGAACCAATATCAGAAGAAAAAAAAAACAACAACAACAAAAAACCCAAACAAAAACAAACAAACAAAAAGAAAAAACAGAAAAAGGTTGATGAGGATTTCTGGTTCCCAGAATGCTTTGTACGAGTGTCACAGCCACCTCCAGTCCAGTCACCTCAACACATGCACGAGTTCAGCCACACCGACACACTACATCTCCCAGCATCCCTCTTGCTACTCACCTGCACTCTGTCATGATCACTCACACCTGCATGCACTTACCTGCATCCTTTATAAGCACGCTCCAAACACTAACTGTCTGGTCTTGAGGTTGATAGCTTCCCATGCTGGTCTCAACCTACCTGTCTGTCTTGGTCATCGGTTCACCACCCACCTACAAGAGAAAGGAAAGAAGGACATTTAAGATAAGCCTGTTTTGACTGCTTCTGCTGCTATTTTCAGTCCATGTCTTGCCGGGAAGCCATTCCTTTGAGTTGTGAATAAATACTCACCTGTTTCATTGAACCCACGTGTCTGCCTCCTTGACCAGATGTGACAATAAGACTGTTTTTAATAGTTTTATTCTGTAAAGATAAAAGACTTGTTTATGTTTAATGTTCATTTATATTTTAACAAACTGTTGCCAATACATTTTATAAACATTTTATAAACACAAATCTACAGTAAGTTACTGGCAACCAGCTTCATTTTTTTTTTCCCCTCAAGTTCAAGTGTTCTAAATAAGATTTAATTCATCACAACTTTAGACCTGTTGCACAAAAGTTCATAACCTACACATGTCAAAATACTGTTATCTATCTACACATGGTATCTATCTCTCTATCTGGTTTGATATTGATTTTTTTTGTTAAAAGTGCATTCAGACATTCATGCTGTAGTTATGCTGCTGATTAAGTGTGACTTAATGTAATAGAAGTAGCAACAGTGGATTCCTTCTCTATTGTGACATACATCAGAGTAAGACTAATTGCCAATGAAGAAAAGTGTAGCATGTGGGTTGGGGACTTAATTAATTTTTTATTCATTGATTGTTGATTGGATGGAGGCAGATCCAAATTCGAGATTGCTGCTGATTAAGTTGACTAAATGATTCTGGCATACACCATTTTGATTAAAAATGCACAGATGACTCATATTCAGTTTCATGCATATCAAAATGTTTGTGGTTGCAGCGTTATACAGCAAAAAGGAACAGGAAGGTATTTTGAATTCTCAGCTCTGTGTATTTTAAGGTTATTTGATACATTTGAACATCCAAGGTCCCTTTGTATAGTTGGTGAACGCATGAAAATCACTTTTACAATTGCATTTGAATTACCCACATACAATTTTAATCAAGACAGAACTTTAAAATATACAAGAGTTGGGGGTTGCAGGTGTTACAACTGAATATTCAGTAAAACATTGAATGAAAGAGGGAAAGAAATGTCTCTGTTATATTAAATTCTGGAGTTTTACTGTTGAGCTGCTTTTCTGATGAACTGCAAAAGAAAAGAGGGGGAGGTGGGGAGGTGGGGAGGTGGGGAGGTGGGGGGGGCACAGAAATAGCCATATATTTTATCATCGCTGGTGTGGTTATCTTAGGTCATATCAACCTTTGTGGAGGTGACACAATCTCTGTGGAGTATAGAGCGGAGAAAGCACTGCAAATATTGAAAAATAAATAAATAAAGGACTTTTTTATTTTTTTGTTCTTTATTCTATCTGTGGCAAGTCTATTTGGGGAATAAGAGTTCTGTGAATGATATGAGGCTTGAGGTAGACGATCTGATGAAAAATGAGTTACAGTGATGGTCAACTGAAGTGCAATCTGAGCTTGGCCTACCTTTGGCTTCATGATCCCAGGCCATTTCTCTATTTCATCAAAGGCTACACTCTCCCTCTGATCCGTCACTGTCAAAGATGACATGCACTGGACAGCCTAATCATTCCTTCATCTCCGAGAATATGGAAAGCCATTGCTGATCGGTTAAAAGATAATATCAGCTCTCCCGTGGACACAGTATCTGGCTTTGACCAGTCAGTGAGAATCAATTGGGGAATCAATTTCGAGGTGACTGGCTTGTCTGAGAGTTGAAGTCTTCCTCACTAGCCATACATGCTACTTGTTAACCTGGAATTGGCTTATGATTACTAGCCTTGTGAAAGATCAATCATCTGGTCATACTTTAGACAGTTTGCTTATTTTGAAGGGCTCTTGTTGTCGTTGTTAAATTACTGTAATTAGCATTGGAGTTGTGTACTGCAAGATGTGTGATATAAGATGTGCTACAGTGTATGAAAATGTAACAAGTGTACAGTTTATTTTAACTTTAGGGGTAAGGATTTATTTATTTATTGAATATTATGCTTATTTATTAAAAGGGTATTTTTTTTATAATTTTGTACTGTTATCTGAGGTTCACTTATAATGTTTTCAAGATTTTTTACATTAAAAAAACAAAAACATAACTTAAAAGTAATAGGCTATTTTCTGTCCTTTTTTACCTCCTCTCGTCAGAACGCATTGTTTGAATAGGCATGGTGTATTGTAAACACTCACTGCTATGATTGGCTAACACTTGTATATGATTTACAGCCAAATATGTTTGATTTAGGATAAAAGTGCATCAATACTCAGTACATATCAACTGACCTGCAATAAAAACAAAGCAATAGTGATCATGTAATGAAACAGTTACTCACATTTGTGTTTCGACATTAGTGTCCGAGCAAGTATAGTTAGGACCGCATCGTCTTTATAGTATAATGACCTCTTATATGTCAAAAGATCAAGGGAATTTTGATTTATCAAATATGTATGACCCCTTTAACACTTTAAAAATGTAAATCATACAAACATTCACTTGAATATGCCCCCTTTATAATACATTTCTTAATTAAAATTAATTGATATCTTTAGAGAAGCATGAAATAAATAAAAACGATCTGATCATGATGAAGAAAAAAGTGTGATTTAATTATTTGTAAGCGTGTATCAATGTTAGTTCATGTTATAAAATCTAATATGGAGTGACTCTCCAAAATGAATTCTTGATGTAATTCATCACTCACATGTATATTCAAAGAAAATTATTTTTCGGAAAACCACATTAGGATCATCACATTTGTTAAAAATAAGATTTTTTTTTTTTCCCCAAACCATATGAAGCCAGCATGAATACAAAGAGTATACCTGGAATAGAGTTTCTTTCTATTGATGATGGACACCTTTAAACAATGAGAAACTGACTTCTTAACCTTTAAAACTGTTCATTGTTCTTCATAAGTCAGTATTTTTTTCCAGTTTTTCTAGCTTTAATGATACTGTATGTCTAAAGGGCGAGAAAAGCACAGCATCTCCAGTTGACTTGCTATGAAGCTATTGTAGATGGGGAGACAGGTCGATGCTTTTTATTTTAGTTTTACAACATTCTGTGGTGTCAAACTCTCTAGCTTCAAAGCCTGTTAAAGTTAAAATGACACTTCTGGAGAGGGAAGAGGACATAAATATTCGATGAAATACCCATAGGGAAGGCAGAGAGAGTGAGAGAGAGACAGAAAAGGAGAAAAAAGTTGGTAGGGCCAGGAGGGATGGAGGGAGGGTATGGTTGCACTGCTCACTCGTGTTACAAAAGAAGAAAGTTCTGTCACTGCGTCAAACAGGACAATCTCTGTCCATTTTGAAACTTTGCATATATTTTTTCTTTAAAAAAAAAAACACCTAAGAAAGTTTGAAACATAGTGAATCATTATTTCCTTCAATTGATTCACTGAAAGTAAGTTCACCAATCGTACTGAATTGGTTCAAGTGGTTTAAGAGTCACCAACTCAAACAACTTTCCAATTTGTTGAAGAAATGAAATTAAAAACCTGTACAACACAATATAAGTTAAATATATATATATATATATATATATATTAGTCCAAAATACCCCATTGACCTTCATTGAGTGGGACAAACCAGTAAACATTCTTTAAAACATTTGTTTTTGTAAGCCATATGAGGGTCTATGAAAGCACAAAAATTATTTATGGGAGGCAAACTATGAATGAGCTAATTACTATGGCCTAATGTTTGATATGTATATGAAGACCACACCTGATTTTCCATTCTTGTCTGAAATTACCATTTTATATAATTTAGCTTAGCAAACAACTGCTGCTATTAAAGAGCATGAAAATAGACCTTTTCAATATAAGTTCCTCATCCATCTAGAGCAAATGAATTTTTAAAGGTTTATTATCTTAAATTAGGATTAGCCCCTATCTCTGCATTAAAGAAGCTGTTTTTTTCACGGCTTATTTTCCTTATGAAGCCCAATCAAAAGCTCATCCAACTTCAAATAAAGTTGTGTTTTAATCAGAACTATGCCATATTGGCAGGGTCTCCATGGGAGGAAGCAGTTGGTTCACGCAAAGGTCACTATTTTTGAGGATCAAAGGCTTCTAGCTCAAGCTCGTTCACTTTTATTCTCTCTCTCTCACTCCGATCCCTCACTCCCCTTCTCTTCCTCTCTCTTTGATCTCTCCTCTCATTCTCAGAGAGCAGAGACAGTGGTCCCTCCTGGCTGTTCCTCTTCTCTTTAAAGCATTCACAGAAGCTATACTTGATATCCTCATAAAGCACGACACCACACACACACACACACACACACAGGCACACAGACTCTGTGTCGGCCTCTCAGGGGTTAGTTGTGTGGCTGTGTGGGTGTTGAGCCGGCGGTTTGAAATGGCAGAGCTGGTGCAGGAACGGGAATGTTGCAGGAGAGAGCTAATTGTGGCTGTAGCGTGGGCTGGTGTGCACAATGGGTGCCAATGATAAACATGTAGAATATCATTGCCACTTCACTGAGGAATATATATAGATTTGGGTATAATATAGTCATTACGTGCTAAGCTATGAGTACCCTGGTTTGTGCAAAAAACCCATCTTGATTCAGTGATTACAGTCACTAGTGGTAATTCTTATTGAAAAAGGCTTAGTGCACGGAGAGAAAATGTAGGAGTGAAAGAACAGGATCAAGTGGCCTCAAGTCCCCGGGAACACCCTAGCTCTAACATTCGCAAATCAAGAGCATACACGTTCCTTCTCTGACAGTTTTATTGATTTTATTGAAGATTTATTGAAGACACTGGGAAGCGGCACAGGCCAGCCTTAAACCTACACCTCAAGAAGATACCGGTTACCAACGCAACCCAACTCAACAGTTTTACTGACTGTCCAGAAAATACATTTTAAAATGAAATTCACACATATGTCTTGAATGCACTTTTATGGTATATTTTTAATTTCTGGTTTAATTTAGTGTAAATATCACAGATTCTTTATATCATAACAAATGCAATTTATTTTATTTTATTTTATTTTTTTATTTTTTTTGCCATTTTGTCAGGATGGCATGAAATACTTTTACATCAAACTGATCAACATACAACAAATTGCCTTTATAACAAATGCAATTATTGATTAATTATAACAATTATAACAGCTTCCTGTTGCTTTTTCTTCCTATATTGGGAGAAAGGTGTTATATTATCATGAAACGAATGCAGAGAGCATAGGGTAATGTTCAAATGTTATGTTCAAAACCGCTTGTAAAAAAAAACAAAGACAAGACCTTTTACACTGAAGCATAGTATCAGAGCTTGATTCATTTTTAGAAAAGCATGTGACTGCTACATGTGTAACAGCTCAGCTGGTAGTGCCAGCGCGTGTCCACTAGATGGCACTCCAGCGACATGTGCCGTCTTCTTTGTGTTTGTCTCCGCTGCTCTCCCCAGACTTTGATCATGAACTCATGTCTCCACCCACCTTGTCTGTTGTCATGGTTTTTCATTCATGTCTCCACCCCGTATCCAATTATCATGTGTATTTAAACCCCGGATGTCTTTTGTGTTTCATGGTTCATTGTAGTTAATCTGTCAGTTTATGTTATCGAGTTCCCGTATTCCAAGCGTTCTTTGTTTTCCGTGTATTCTCTGTCATTGGATTTACTGTTGCCGACCTCGCCTGCCTTGGACTATTGCCTTTGTCTCACCCCCTGGACTCTGTTCGCTGTGATTCTGACCCACGCTACGTTTGTGACCATTCTCTTGTCTCTGCCTCTGTTAACCCTGTTTGCTGGTGATCGACCCTGTCTGTTTCACTCCGTCCTGTAAATAAAACAAGTTGCAGATGAATCCGCACACCTCCTTGTCTCTCCATCGTGACAACATGATTTGGTTTAAACAAAGCGAACCTCAGAGCATTTTCTTTACATTATATTACATTAAAATGATTTATAAAATATCTTAATGATACTTGGCCATGAAATAAATATAAAAATATAATAAAATAGACAGATCATAAATTGTATTTATTAATTTTACATTTTTTAGTGCAAGTACACCAACATAAATAAATGGCTTTGACAATGACTATTATTTATATAAAATATAATAAAACAATGAATCAGTTAGAATCAGATCCATTCACTAGCACAGGGAGAATGGAGATCCAAATGCAGATTTAATAATAATAACCAAAAAGGACAGAATTGAATGCATCAAAAAAAACAAAAAAAAAAAACAAGACTAGACAATGAACAAAGGTAACAAAATACACTGGGGTAACTAGACTAACAAGACGCAAACAGTCTGACTAGTGAGAGGGAAATACAGGAATCAAGAAAAATTACAGCAAAATTACAAACTAAAAGTCTACAAAAACATAAAGATAGTAACATAAAAACATAACATAAAAAAGGAAGCTGGTGCAATGAACGCGGACAAATGGATGGATGGAAAGTCAGGCATGTGAGATGGAAGTAGGCCTGGAGATCATGGCAGACCAAGGTGCCAAGGCAGAGTCTGTGGAATTGGAGAAAACCGGCTGACCAAGGGGATCAAGGCACAAAATTCATATAAGCAGGGTGTCATTGTGGAGCAGAAGCCTGTCACGATAGATTGAAATACCACCACAGTGGAGCAGGGAGATGAAACCAAAAAAAAAAAATTCCATGGCTAAAACAGAACAATCCAGAGGAGCTGCTGTAGCCACTATCATCTCAGACAAGTAAATACAGCCTTAACACAAGATTGTGGTGGCCATAGCCAATTTGTTGTGTCTTAAGAACTAATCTGACCAATTACCAAAGGTTTCAATCTTTTTTGCCTTCTAACCTACTTTTTTATGCAACTGACTTTTATATAAAAAAACAAAACAAACTTGTTAGACTAGTCTAAGCAGTTTATGCAGCCAACCACATTTAATTAAGGCACAAAATCACATAAATTTTATTAATGGAAATCAAATTTATTAACCCATGCAGGTCTGGATTTGGAGTCACACTCAAAATTGAAGTGGAAAAACACACTACAGGCTGATCCAACTTTGATGTAATGTC
>JAUMHE010000042.1:5840240-5860255 GCA_032359235.1 Enteromius mattozi
TGCAGCCCTCCACCAGTCGGGGCTTTATGGCAGAGTGGCCCGACGGAAGCCTCTCCTCAGTGCAAGACACATGAAAGACACATGAAGTGCCGCCTACGGCCATGGTGGATCAGGAGCCTCCTGTGGCTCCGGCTGTTGTGGGATGGAGGAGCCCCCCCAAAAAAATTTTCTTGGGGGTTTTCCCTCTTTTGTAGGCCGTGACTCTTGTATCGCGAACCCAGGGAGGCGCTCTTGCAGCGCAAACTCAGGGAGGTGCTCTTGCAGCGTGAGCTCTGGGGGGTGCTCTTGTAGCGCGAATTCAGGGATTGGACTCGAGATCAGTACTCCTGGCCGTGAGTCGGGATCAGGGTTCGAGAACGGCTCTCCTGGCCGTAATTCAGGAACTGGATTCAGGAACGGCTCTCTTGGCTGTAATTCTGGAGCAGGACTTGGAATCAGTGGACTGGAATCCACGGGGGACTGGATCGGCTCTCCTGGTCGAGACGGGCAAACTGGACTCTCAGGGATGGGGATCGGCACTCCTGGCCGAAACTGAGGAAGTTGCCGTGCTTCCTTTGCCGCTCTAACGGATTGTAGTGACGGGTCGAGAATTTTGGTTCCCAATTTGTTAAGTTGGGGAATTGGTGTCAGAATGGTGTTGTTAGTTTCCATGGCGGTGAAGGAGGAACTTCTCAGCTGCAATACCTCGGCCATCAGCTGAGCGAGGGAACCTTGATGGTAGGCGACAGGAACTTGACTCGATATTTGACGATCGAGTCTCAGCCAGAACAAAGTCTTAAGAGCCCGATCGTCCCAGGGCGTCAGGCGAGCCACATTGAGAATTATTGGACATATTCCAAAATAGGACGTCCTTCCTGTGTTCGGGTGTGAAGGAGCGCTACGGGATCGAAAGGGTAAGCGCTCATGGCTCTCTCCACTCTGTTGGTGTTTTGGGGTCAGTTATTCTGTCAGGCTGTGTGGGAAGCACCAGACGAAGACTGTGGCGTTTGCAATTTAACATCCACTTTAATTCAGCATAGGCACACGAACACACAATTATACACATCTCAAGAAACCTTAATAACCGACAAACACAAGACAAAACTCAACGGGCTTTTAAACAAGACAACATTAGTGAGAACTCAAAACAGGACCAAGATTAGGAAACTCAGGAAGTAAGAAAAGAAACCAAAACTAAACAGAGACAGATGAAAACAACAGACATGCGGCGTGACAGCCGAAGGTTTACCTTCCAACAAGACAAATGATTTTAGCAAATGGCTGCAATATAACAAAGAGTGAAAAATTTAAGGGGGTCTGAATACTTTCTGTACCCATTGTATATATAAATAAATAATTGCACAGTTTGTGTGCAATTATTAAAACATGAACTTGTCCAGTCCTACATTTTTATTATTCATACGTCACAATAAAGAAGGCCATTATTAATGCTGACTTTAAAAATGTCTCTCTGCTGATCATTGTGACTTGTGTTCATATTTTTTCTACAGCACTTTTGTATCCCTCATTGGCCTTGTGTTTGTTGTGTTTTGCCAGCTTCTGTCATGCTGTCCTCCTCAAATGCCTTCAAAAGAAAAGCCGGCTTTCCACAGTCTTAAACTCGCATACACTTTTTGGAGGTTAAACCCAATGACAACCTACCTCTTGCTTTTTCCTTATCTCTCGCCGTCATTTCTGACACCCACAGTGCCTTGCTGCAGCTCCCTGTGGCCCCGTATCTAATATTTCTGAAGAGCGCAAGAGGCCTTTCAATACTCTCCTCACCTGCCTCCTTTAAAATCCGATAGCGAAATCCGTCCGCACAGCCCCCCCTCGCGTTCCGGATCAATACTGTCAACAGGAGCCCAAGTGTGTGCCGAGACACTTTTATCGATGTGCTTTCCCAGCTTAAGCACCAGAGGAAATCACGCTAGCAGGGGGTTCTTGAGTTGGAAGCACCCCAGGATGGAGAGGGTTTCTCTGGGTCAGGGAGGTGCAGTTCAGCCCCTGTAAGCGAGAGTGATTGAATCCCTTACAAAGGTCCGGAGCTCTGGGTGATTGTGATTAAGCACTGGAGTCCAGTAGAGGGACGTTTCTTGTCCTTTTCCCAGCAGTGGTTGTTAATGTTGCTTTGGTCTTTGATGATGAAGCGGCATGGGGTTGAAGCCGGATATCAGTTCTGACTGAGTAAAAAGTGATTTTAGACTTCCAGTGGATTCGACTTAAGGCTCACTGCTCTGGACATACCTTGTTGTTAACAATTGTGTAAACTGGGCAATGAGCAGCAAAAAATTTTGAGATATAGACGTATATAGTGCAAAAACATCCTGGCTTCTGACAGATAAATTAGGGTTTATTAGTGGTGTGATGCTCATTTTGCTATCTATTCATCTGTTCAAAATACATAATGCAATTCAGAGACACAATATATTCTGCATTTAATTTCTCTATTAAACTTCATCATTGTTTCATTTCCTAAATTGCAGTAAAAACAGCATAAGGTTATAGGACTTACTACTGCAGACCCTCATGTTCTTAAAATTTAATCAAATAATCTGACATTTCTTATGACAAGGTAAGGTTAGTTCAGGGTTTGTATTGATGATTGATTGATTGAGTGATTGATTAAAACAACTTAATTTCAACGTTTTGTTTAAATTCAACATTTTGCATGACAGTTACACAACAATGTTAAATTTAATAAAATATTATAATGTATATATATATATATATATATATATAATTAACATTTTGATATAAACCATATGTAACCAACACAAATTAAGTGTTCATTTTAAATAACTGTTAATAGTTTTCAAAGATTTTTCTATTACTTTATCATACATGATTTTTCTTTTTAAGAAAATGATTTGTCATTGCACTTTTAGTAATTAGTGAAATGAAAGATGTAATGCAGACATTTTAGTTTAACCTACTATTGTAGAATTACGTTTGTTCTTATGAGGAGATTTGAAGGTGATTATATATACATAAAATCTTTTTTCTTAGAAATTGTCTTTAAATCCTACTCATCTTTTAAAGCCCACACACATGAATATCCCCTGCTCTTAGGAATGGGAGATGTGGAGGAGTTGGCTGACATTACGTATATATGTGTTTTTACTGAAGTGCTTTTCATGTTCAAGTCAACAAATCCACTTAACCTTCCTTTTTTTTTTCCTTTTCTTGCTATTTTTTCAGAGGCTTACTGTGTTTTTTCCTTCTGAGTCCAGAAAAGTGAGCAAATGTTTTTGAAAAAGTTTTGATTGTCTTTGGAGTATACAAAGCTTCCAAAGTGTGTCTTTGTGTGTGCATATATCTGTCTGTCTTTGAGCACTATTTCAGGGAACTGACAGCACCGAGACAAAATAGAGAGATGAACTGATGAACTCTGCCAGAATACAAAAGCCAAACAAAACAAGGAGTGTTATTTTAGCAGTGGCATAAGAACATTTTACACTAAGCAATTTATAGAGCTTCAAGTATGGAGCTCATGTTCAGGAATAAATTTACAACAAGAGAGATGTGCTCGTGAATAAGAAAACTCTTAATATCCCTTCTCTGAAGCGAGTGGTTGATTAGTTTGGCTTCTTTTGATTAATAGACACCCATTTTCATTTCTGTTTCTTCATCAGACATTAGAGATTGATGTTTTATATTAAGAGAAAGCTTTAAGCTGTGTAGTTTTTCAGTGGTGCCTGAAAAAAAAGCTTCTATCTGGACCATCCTTTGATTTAGCACTTTTGTTTTATTCATGCTAATATGTGTGTTAATTCCTTTTCAGGTGCACGGACCTGTGTTTATTTTTGCACTGCTGTAAACATTTCAGTGATGTTGACATTAATGTGCCTCTCCCAGCTGATAAAACAGAGGAGCCACCAGCTTTGGGACTCTCAGAGAATTTGTTCATCAAATGGCCAGAGGAGAGCAGGGCTTACCACTCAAAGGGAGAGCAGAGGTAAGCTCCATAAATATAACACACACACACACATGCAGTATCCTCTTTTAAACCACACTGGCTTAGAGCTGATGTGTGAGCCTAAGGCAGGGCTTGCTCTCCTTATTGTAAAATGTGGTTGTATTAAACAGACTCTGAATGCTGTCAGGACTTCCGGGACAGTGGAGAAGCCACAGTTAGAAAGACCTCTCATAAAACCTTGTTTCAGACCCCACATTTACAAGCCAGAATTTCTGTGCTTGGCTTTAGTTGAAAACAAAGAAAATCTATTTCTTAATAGTTTTGTCTTGCTAAACATATGCGCTCTTAAAAATAAAGGTGCTTCCCCATAGAAGCCACAGAAGAAACTTTTTGTCTAAATAGTTTTATAAAGAACATAAAATGTTCTTTGTAGCGTAAGATTTTTCAGATTTGAAAAGGTTAGAAAGAGGTGGTTCTTTAAAGAACCTTTGACTGAATGGTTCTTCTATGACATCACTGCGAAGGAGCTTTTAAGCACATATTTACTTTTTAAGAGTGTAAGTGCTTGTTTTATTACACTTTATATGTTTGCATCTGTAGATTTCAATTGCAATATTTTTTTTTCAAGTTTCATACTCATTCACAGAGCCAGAAATTTCCTCTTCTGTGGCACTTACATGCACCAAACAGTTTTATTATATATTATTCTGCCCTCGTTCACTTAATAAATCAACAAAATAAGCATAGATTTTATCCAGTGCTAGACGTTTATGCAAATTAGCGCATATTTAATTATACAATGCTTAATTTGGTGCAAAACAATTGTCTTAATGTACTATAATTAATCAACTGGGAAAAGTATGGTGATATCTATTAGTTAACATTTTGTCAAGGCCAATGTAAATTGTTTTAATTGGTCGTGCCAAATGAGAACTGATCGATCAATCAATCAACTTTGCAGAATTTGCGCCCAGAAACAGAATACTTATATATGTAACTTACATACATGATTAACTTTCCAAATAACCTACATTGTTCAATTTTAAGTATTTTGTTCCCTTTCTTAATCATGGACAGTCTTATTTGTCAGTAAACAGTTACTAATAGAGTATCACAGATTTGACAAAAATACTTATTAGGTAAAAACCTTTACTTTTATTTTACTATGGTCTGAAAGTGTGAATTCAAAGGAAAGCATTACACATCACAGTTTCACGCAATACATCATTCACATGCCAGCCACGCCACGTCAGTGTTTTAACAAGTTCACATGAATTAAGTGAAGTATAAAGCTGAAAAAACAAGCAACAAACCACTGTTCCAGCATTCATTCTGCCAGCCAGCAACCGAATAACACAGCAGAAACTTTGCAAAGATTGGTTTCAGAAATCCAGTGCATTAAATACAGCAGAAACATCTTTCAGAATGAAGTTTCTAAACAAAGCTGTAAATAACGAAGAATGGTGTATCAGGGCTTGTTCTGGTGAAACAACTGAGTGATCAGACAGTCTGGCCTTGATTTAGCGCCTGTTCCAAACTCCCCAGCAATTCCCAGGCGGATTCAGAAACAAGCACAATAGATAATCAAGTGTAATTTATATTCAAGGCAGCATGTGTATGTGTCATGAGTATGGGATATCACTCAAGTATATCTGTGGCATACAGGAAGTCATGTTTTATGTGTGTGTGTGGTTGCTGCATTGAAAAGAGGTGAAGAAAAACAATAAATCCATGACTGCGCTCAAGGATGTTCTGTCTATATGTTAGAGATATATTTGCCCGAACATCTGTGTCAGTGCATATTGAATGATATGGGTGCCTTAACCTTGGTCTGTCTGTTCGATATTAAATAATGCATAGGTATCAATGTAAACAATGTAGCTGCACGGATCTTGGCCTGTCTGGTCATGGTTTGGATGAAAACAGAACCTTTTAAACTCAGTCTAGAAGAGCTTCCTGTGTTTCCAGCCACCCCAACAATACAGCACAACATCACCATTCAGCTCTACAAATAATTGCACGTTAAACCTTTCTTTGCTTCACTGGCTGCCAGTTTTTGCTCAAATCAAGTTTTAGACTCTACATAAAGAACAACTACTGCCTCCGCAACTTCTTATCTACAGTACCCTAATTGCAAAATCTGCATTCTCTCCAAAAGCCTGTCGTTCACTTTTCTGAACTTTCGCTGTTTCTCAATGATCCTGTAAGCCCAGAACAGTTGAGTCCCTTGTGATTTTTAAGAAAAGTCTAAAGATGCATCTCTTGTGGGAGAGTTTAATTTAGTGCGTTTAATAACAAATTAAGTATATATATATATATATATAAATAAAAAGTAAAATGCCAAACTAAATATTATTAATAATATATATTAAATGTTACTGAAAATATTATTAATTATTTTATTTTTGGCATGGCCTAGTACAAACTTTTGTGTTGCAAATTAAATTAAATCAAATTAAATCAAGATAGAATTATGATTTATTTCCTGAAACAGTTGCTTGTATTAATATAAATAAATAAATAAATAAATAATACTGCAAACTTGTTGTGTAGTGTTTTTATTACCATCTCTCGCTTTCATTTTCTTCAAGTTTTCTTAGAGTGGAATGTTTATATTATATTGCATATTGAAGTCTATCTGAATATCTCATCTCTGCAAGATGAATAAATGTAAATGTAAAAACAAAAACACAAAGGCATTTGGAATGCATGAAAGCACTTGACCAGCAACACAGTGTTCTGCTCAGTTTGGTGTGAAAGGACTTCAAGGGCCAAACTAGTTAATTCAAGGTCGAATATAATTCAGCGTCTGAAACTTATTCAAAGTTCCCTACACAGGAGAGAACCCACCAAAGTATCAAACTTAATTAGCGCTCAACCCCCCTCAACTATTTAGATGAAAGACGGTAATTTAACCTGTCTGGGACAGAGCGAGAACAAAATGTTGGACGCCTACACACCTGTGAGAGATTCCCAAAGCTCTGATCCAGTTAAAACCTGTCTCTCCATCTTTCCCCCTCTATCCTTTAATCCTTAGTCCTAAATGATGATGACAGCTCAAAACAGATTTGAAGGAATTCAGAAGATGAGAAAAAAAACAGAGACAAATTTAACACAGTTGGAGCTTTTGTTGTTGCAGACATATCGCAGAACGGCACTGTTTGTTCTGCATAATGTTACAGATAAAAGCTGGGATTCTCATCGAGCTCAGCATCTCCCATAATCCTTTGCTGCGGGATGATAAACGGCTGTAGGGTGTTTCTAGAATGCGTGGATGTGGTTTCTAGAATACTCGAGTGGGGAGAGGAGGAATCAAGGGTGCTATATGGTCTCTTCAGGGCAGTTCAGCTTGTCATAACAACTCACATCTTCATGCTCTTTTTCTTTCTCCATCTCTCCCTCTCTTTTCCTCTGTCTCTTGCTTCATGTCAGCCGTTAATTGTGTTTTGATGTTCTTGCAGACTTGCGACGGTGCTTCTACCCTTTCAAGCCCAAACACAGCGGAGAGTTGTCCATACGCGCACACACACACACACACACACACACACACAGTTGTCTCTTCAAATATACATCAAACCTGCTGTCACCTCACAGACACGCAAGCATGCATGCTCTTTTGCATACATCCATATTCTGTATCACTATTGTCCGTTATTATTTGTCCCACCAATTTCCGATCGGTTTCATTCCTTCTCTGTTTTTTCTGCAACCCCTGATCTAGTAAACTCACGCGTCGCCCCACACACACACACACAGTCAGCCAGTGCTTATGTCAGATGCAATGATGTCAGATGAGGTCTTTGCATGTGAAGTGTGTGCATGTCTTTAGCGATTCCCCAGCTCCTCTGCCCCTGACCCCACCTCGCACTGCTGTGGAAGTAAATATTTGCACGCAATCATGAACTGTTGAGGGTTGCCTGTGACCCACAAGCCCTTGCTGCATTAAATATTAAACGCCTTCTACAAGTAGGGATGGAGAGGGAAAAGTGTGGGAGGAAGGATGGAGATGTAAACGCCTTGTTTAAAGGGGATAGACAGGATGAATGCATGATTTTAACTCATATATTTATATATAACATTTATAGAGTGGAACTTGTCAGATTATGTTGCATGTTCTTTGTGACTGTATATATAATACACTCAGTCACTGTAATGACTGTTGTTGGGTTTTTCTGTCTTATCTTGTAATTTCATTGTGTCTGTGTTTGCCCTGTCTTCCTAACTTGCTCGTTTATTTCTATAGTTACCCTCCAGGGAGGCCCTCCCCTTTGTTACCTTGTTAACTGGTTTAGTTTTGTGTATTTAAGCTCTCATGTCTCTATCTTTCTGTCTAGCTTTGATGTTGTAACCCTGGGGCCTGTTTCATAAAACAAGTTTACCAAATAAAACAGGTTTATTTCAGTTAGTCTGACTGACAGTTTATTGGGTTAAAAATGAAACAGACTAACTGAAATAAGCCTGGCTTATCTGATAAACTTGTTTTATGGAACAGGACCCTGATGTTGGTGAGTTATGTCAAGCCATTGTCAAGCCTGCCTGTCTGGATTATGTACAGCATCTTGTCTTCATTGAAAATACACCCGGGTTCACCGTTTCTTACAGCCACCCAACATATGAGGACATGAAGCTATTTCCATAATTCATATTGCTACATAAACATACTAAACATTTAATTATCGTTATTATTATTAAACATGTAAAAATGCAAGCCGTTTTCTCTGAAGGTTTTGTTTTGGGTTGGTTTAGTGTATAGAAAATATCACTAGTTCAGTATAAAAACCATTACACCTATGGAATGTCCTTGTAATAACAGGTGAAGCAACACATATACTGTATAGCAAATAAAGTATATACAGCAATGGAGTATACCATTGAACCACTTCACACCATATTTTGACTGCAGGCAATGCTGTAATTTCCCAGACCTGCAGTGGAGCTACAGAAACTCTCCAGAGGCAAACTTTGCAGTTTCTCATTCTTTTCTGAAGCCACTTGTTACTAGGGTCTGTGAAACAAAACAGGAAACCATCCGAATGTTCACCTCCACGAGATGTACCTCCTGAATACCTCACGGATGTACTGCATCAAATGTTTCCAAGATTCTTTTAAATCTGAGATATGTACTTGAGTTCGTCAGATATAGCTGTCCTCGTGTTCATTGGAGGAGTAAATGCTTATAGCCTCTTATTTCATCCAGTAGGCTGAGTTCAAGTACCGCAGTTTGGGTTTTAGTACTGTGTTATCACCAGCCACCTACACGAAGACTCACATATGCATACACACACACACACACACACTCTGTTATGCACATGCACATATAGGCTCTCAGGGGAAGCTGAAGAGATGGAGAACACACTAGGGATGGAGGCAGGTGTATTTTTAGCTGTGTAGTGCAAAAGAGTTAGCAGAGAGCTCTTGTCAATGCTAAGCAGGACATTTCGTCCATCTGCTGTTATGAATTGGTGTGTGTGGTTGTGTATGTGTGTAGCTGAGTGCTTTCAAGTATAATTATCTCACATTACCTGTCCGGTAGTGTGAGGATGATTGTGGAGGAGGAAGAATCAATGGGGGGAAGCTTTGTTCCAAAACCTAGTGAGCTGCCACACTTCTTACTGCCTACATTGGCAGTATCCTAAGTGAAATGGAACCTCATTATGGGGCGTTCACACTGACATCGATAAATCGCTGAGGTCGCTGAACCGCTGTGCTATTGGTTTGTAGTAGGAGTTCCTATTTTGCCGCATTAGGTGGTGGTCTTCACTCTCGTTGGTAGTTGTTGCACTTTGTCACTGCTCATTTGCATCGACTTTGCATCCAGACTCATTGAAATTGAATGATGGGCCAATGATGCATAAATGTGAACATCATGCATATCATGCATGTAGTTAAACTGCATGTTATACACAGTTCTCTGCAGTCATCACCCACAATTATTTTTAATACAAATGGCCCAGAAAGGAACAACAGAATACTTTTAGTAGTAAATATACAGTATGTAGCACACACTAATTGCATAATAAACATTGAGTTTTTGGTTAGTTGAATTTTACTTATTTTTAAATTATATTGTTTCACAGTAATTTGGGATATTTATAATACACACAAAAATACATAAAAAAAGAATTAAAAATATTTATTAAGAAATCAAACATTTCTAAAAGTACTGTAGTTTGGTAAATTTTATGTTTCTTTAAAATAACTGTTTTCTAAGTGAATATTTTTAAAGTGCAATTTATTCCTACAATGGAATGCTGAATTTTCAGCAACCATTACTCCAGTCTTCAGTGTCACATAGTCAGAAATCATTCTATTATGCATTCTAATTATTATAATTTCTTACCATTTTCAGTGTTGAAAGAATTTGTGCTCATTTATATTTGTGGAATCTTTAACATGTTTTTTTTATGTTCTTGATTAATAGAAAGTTCAAAAGAAAAGCATTTATTTAAAATAAAAAAAATATTTTGTAACATTAGATTACTTTATAGTAATTTTTTTATTAATGTATTTAATGCATTCTTTCTAAATACAAATATTAATTCATTAATTAAAAAAAATTTAAAAATTTAAAAAAAACTTTTAAGGTAGTGAAAATCTATGCATTTGTTGAATATTTGTATAATACCATACTCCTAGCTATAAATGGCATGAAAATCATTATTTATTAATTTATGTATTTATTAGTATATTTTATATACTTTAAAACCCCTATTATTTGATTCATTGCTCATTACCATTAACTTTGGTATCTTAGGAGGGAGCAAAAGTTTTGCCTGATTTTTGGAACAGAGTGAACAGAGTTACAGTTTTGTATAAATGTCCTCAAACACACACACACACACACACTGAAACAGCAGCAGGTGCACACCTGCTCTTCCCTTGCTGTTCTTAGACATATTTGCACATCCCTTTTAGCTCAACATTCTGTGCCGGTTCACAGCTGTCATGATCGAGTCACCTTTTCTGCCAAATCAATCTCTCCACAGTCCTTTATTCCCAACACTTCCTCACTTCGGCAGCATTTACACACCCATTTAATGCTCTGTGCACGCGAACACAATAGATCTGGTGCTGTAGACAGGATGTAGCACAATTCACTGTCGCAAATGTCTCCCAGCTGATGAATGTGTTAATTGCTTTCCCACAATCCCCTGCCAATGCTGGACAAAGTTCAATAGGGTGCGTATGTGCAAGTGGAGGAGAAAAAGCGTGACAGAGAGTTGTTTTGCATGTGTACGTGTGTGTTTGTCTTCCAGCGAGGCCCGGCCCAGAAGCTTGTGACATGCCCAAACCAGACAGCCCTCCCAATTCAACACTTGCCAGAATATCTATATGGCATGAATGTACAATCAGGACCCTGGTTCCTCTCCAGAAAGCTCTAACAGAAATCAATAGTCATTCCCGGGGCTGATTATACAAAAGATCCCCACAATCCTCTTTGCAATGCCAATGCTTTCAGACTGCTAGGCCTCAGTGCATGAATTTGTCCTTCTCACCTGACAGGGACGTAAGTGATGACAGAACAGTTGACATCTTCTTCATCTGCGTTCAGTGTATGAAAAGACAGATCTTTGCATCATATTCTGTTTTATTAGATGAGCCTGAATGACCTTGCTTTGGTGATGGAAATAAAGAAGTCAGCGCAGATGTGGAGAAATGTGCCTGTGCTCGTCTCTGTAGACTAAGTGGGTTTGCATTGATTGAGAGGGAGGCATAATCTATAGTCGTGTGTCAGGGGCTGGCAAAGACAGAGAGGAGAACACACACAGGTGTGTGTGGATGAAGGATAGACGTGGTGATGTTTGAGTCTCTGTAAAACTCAATGATGTTCAGTTTAATCAGTGCCACAGAGGAGACAGGACTTTGCGAATGCTTAAAGAAAAAGTCCTGTTATTATTTACACCCTCATGTTGTTCCAAACCGGTTTTCCTTCTTCTGTGGAACATATCAATAGTTTTATTAGTTTTTGTAAGCTAAACTGCGGCACAATGAAATGAACAAAGAACCTGTTCAGTTTTACTGATGAGATCTGGATCTTTCCTAATATTGGGATCACAAAGACAGTATCATGATGTGTTCGGAGCCATCTTTATTGTTTGGTCTTTGCATAGACCAGCATGTTCGCCTCTCCAATAAACACTACATGTGTGGATAGCTGGGCGGGGCTAAGCAAGCGCTGATCGTTTGAGGAGGTGGTGCTTATCCACACTGTCACATAATTAAGTAAAAACATTCCAAAAGCTGTTGTTTTGACCGACTGCTTATAATATACAGTAGGTGTCAGGAATCTGGAGGGAGGACTCAAGGCAGGGAGAGTGTTAATAGGTTTATTAAGACAATAGGTAGACAAGAGGAGGTGAGGAGGGGAGTGAACACGGTCCAAACAGTAGGCAGGGAGACGAGGGGAGTCAGGCAGGCTGAGAGGGAGGCTGTAGGGACCAGCCCCGGATGATGGTTAACCGGAGAGGAGAAGGAGCTGTGCAGACGAACAATATAAAGGGAAGGAGAACACGAGGAACAGGTGAGAACACTCAGACAAACAAGGGCTAAACAAGAGGGCATGGCAAAGGGAAACAAGGAGGCAGGACAAGGGGAGCACATGGCAAACACAAACAAAGACACAGCCATGTGCTCAGACACAACACACACAAGGAAACATTAAACAAAGACAACACAGACAAGACAGTCAGGGCAGGGTCATGACAGTAGGCTGTTATATTAACAACAAGGTTTTGCGTTTTAAAACTTATGGGATGTTTTATAGTACAATGACTTTACTCTTTTGAATTTACTCTTACTCCATTTTAGAGTATCTCAATGCACCATATACGCAAGCTTTAACATTTCTGACATAATCAGCCTTGTTTATATACAGGTAAAAGCACACGCACGTGTGTAATCTGCAGCTGTTTACGCGTATGCTTACACAGTAATGTTCTCTAAAATGGCAGAAGAAGTAAGCAATAGGAGAAGAGTTGTTGAGTATATATAAAAAAAGTATTCTTGTATCGTCGCAAAACTGAAGTTGATCCACTGATGTCACATTAACTTTTATATCTTTTCAAGTCATGTTACTTCTGTGGAAAGAATTGGGGTGGTAGGAAAAAAATAACAATATAAGTGGACCTCAAAGAACTTTACAAAATAAAATAACAAAGGCAGTACATGAACATTTTCATTTCATTTTACAAACGTGGTTTTTGGAGTCAGTCAATCTCAACAGACCATAAGGGTTCAAATTATTTGTAAAACAGCCATTTCTTTGCTCTTCTGTAAGCTTAGTCATGTTTGATAATCTGAGTGAATAAAACTGACAGAAGCACAAGGTTTATTTAACTTTTTAACATGCCCAAGGATGCCAGCACCCTGAAAACGGCTTGTTTATATTATGTCAAAGTTGCTGTTAGTTATAAAATAAGAAAATGCAACTCATTTAAATTAATCATTAAAAAGGCCTCAAGCTACACTTTTAACCTCTGTTTGACTATAAAAATCTTTTAGTGACAGTACTTCATTCAGTTGTGCCAGGAGTTTTCAAAAACTGAGTCTGTACATTTAATATGAATATTAGCCTCAGATCCATCCATTGCGGAGAAGTGCTCCACTAAACACTGACCTCAGGGCTTTTAGTCCACCATTGACCTTAACACCACTGACCTTAATCTAATTTGTGTTGAGCATTTGATGCTAAAGAAACGATAAATAAGTAAAACATGAAATGTATGCTTTAACTGTTTAATAGATTTTCTTTCAAAAAGTTTAGGTTCAAAAGGAAAAGTGATTTATTGAAGAAAAAAAATTTTTTTTTGAAAAGCTTGGCTTTCAGTAATAAAACAGTTATAAATAATAATGAAAAATTATTAAATAGAATTATAAAATTTTTAATTGGATGTTTAAAAAGGAATGACACTCCAGTATTTTATCTACTAAATGTAGAAATTGGCAAACTCCTCACATGCGCAGGGTTCTCTTCCACTGGACGCTGATGATGACTTCTGCCGGGAAAGAGATATTTTATCAAAATGTGGCATAAATAAATGTTTTTTAGGCCAGTTCATTTCTCTGCTTCTTTCTCTCCCCCTCTCTCCCACTCTTTTCTATGTCATTAGACATTAATCATAATCAGCATTCCATTGCTGTTAGTTATGGCCAGTGAATTTTAAAAGCCAATTCAATATTAAATATTGTGAGGGTTATTTCTATGGCCCGTGGTTATCTGTTGGCAGGGAGAGTTGATTGGGTGTAATAGCAGTTCACAGTTAATGCTGGCAGTCACAAGATTAGTCGCAAATTCACTTTGTGTTGTTGAGCAGAAGTCACTGACCCCGTATCAGTTCTAACCCATAGATCAGATAGGCATCAACAAAGCTTGAATTGGGTTCAGATCAGCACTTAAAACACTCAGTAAAAAGCCCAGTGCAGAATTTGAGAATTGTGAGCTTTATTTAGCTTTATTTAGCATGAAATTCACAAGGGACCGTTCTTGCGATTAAATGATTATGTGTTCTTATGATATGTTCATAGCTGGCTTAGTTTGTTTCTAATTATATCTAATGGTTTCTACGTATTGTTATCTTGGGATTTAAATAGCTGTTCATATATTGTGTTGCTCCAGATGGCAGAGTTTTGAACAAATATGTCTATGTGGTTACTCAGCGTGGTAGGAAGAAAGAGGAGAGATGCAAAAGTTTGGTTATTTTCTTTCAGCAACAACAACAACAACAGACAATGACAGACAAAATTTGACAAGTTCATCCAAAATTGTGACCACATCTGTGAACAGATGAAGCTAAAAATGAAGAATCACGGGGAGTGTTAATAAGAGATCTATTATTAAAGATCTGTTATTTTATTTAAAAATTCACACTCGCAGTGACTTGAGTACACCTCCTCATGATTAGCAGGCTTTAATTCCAGTGTTTTCTGGGGTGTGCATAAAGCCAGAAATATCAGAAAGGTGCAGCCAACTTGAAAATGTAGATCAACATATTGGTCTGTTGTTATTTCTTTGAAACTTTTTAGTTAATAAAAACACTGCTTAGTATTATCAACGGTAGCAAAAATAATAATAAATACTAGTAATAAATAATGTTTTGCAGTCGTAACTGAAAACAAAGCTGCTTGTACAGTATGTCTGTCTAGACAGATACTGTAGATACATTGTACATTTTAGGTAAAGTCATATGTAAAATTAAGGTATAGTCATATTCAAAGTGGGGGAGACGAGTTATTTATTAATTTATTTATTGATGTATTAATTTATTTTTACTTCATGGTTGCACCACACTTTAATAATAAAAGGGGTACATCTCTAAGAACTTGCCACATATTTTAAACTAGATTTATTTTTATTTTTTTACTAATATACAGCCTGTCATTGCCCCAAGATACGGATGATGAAAGATAAAGGTGGCAGAGAAGTAGAGAAGGTCATTAGAGCCTCTTCTCACCCGGAACAGGTGTTGTTTTAAGGATCCCTCTGAATGTTGAGTGGCCGTATCCTCCCCACCAGGCTGGCTGCTTGTAATTAAAACTGACCATAAAAAAATCCACCGCTCACCTCCACCCCTGTTTCCTCCTCCGCTTTCTCTCCTCCCCTCATTTATACCCTTTTCCCTGGCTCTCTCCATCTCCCAGCTTGAGTTCAGGGACGGAGGAAAACATGTGCTTGAGCTGTCAGGGCTGAAGCAGCAGATTGGAGCTTAGCGTCGTGCTGTGTGAGGGAAACTGAGGCGAAGTGTACGGCCTGCTGGGGGACACAGGGTGGGAGACCCGGGGGTCCGGCAGGATCATAACCCATATGGGGTGAAAGGCTGGTGCCGGCTCCGTCTCTGTGACCGTGTCTGGAAGTAAGATGACAACATCAGTGCACTGCTGGGTTGTATGTCTTTGGCTCCGTGTCTGTCTGTGTGTTTGTGTCTCAGTTTCCAATCAATACTATTGACTGTGCACTCCTGCAAGGACACTAATGATGCTTTTATTGTCATTTCTAAAAGGGAAGCATCTCTCGGTTATCAAAGATTGCTCTTTTTCTGCAACTTGTTTACAGTTTGTCCTTTGTAAACCCCTTTGGGCTTCGACTAGATTAAACTAAAACTTTGGACCAATTAACTTTTAGCAAGCTATGATCTTTCCATTTGCCCTTTATCACGAATCCATTAATTTGTACTTGTGAGTTTTTTTCTGTCAACGGGTCATTTGTAAGCTGTGTCTCCTGTCTAGTAGTGAGAGATGAAACGCTGATGATAAGCATACATACAGGTTCGCTGCAGTAACAGTGGCACAGATGCAGAATGTGTTTGTCTTAAATAGATCTTAAGAAGTACACACACTCAATACACTAATTCATTCTATACCAGCCATTTATTCAAGTATGTCTGCAGTTATTCACAGTAGAGCGCTGGCCGTCTGAGACATATTGCACACAAAAATGGCTTTAGAAGTTGGCAAGGTTAGTGGTGTTAAGGTTTTGAGCTAAAGAAACCCTGGTAGCAAATAAACTAATTAAATTCCATCTAGTAGCAGAACTGTACATGCAGCTTTGTTTTGAGTCACAACTGTAAACCTGTATTTACTACTAATATTTGCTATTATTGTTGATAATATTAAGAAGTGTTGTTATCGAGTCTAAAACAATTAAACATGTATAAATAATACTAAAACAACAAGGATTTAAAATTGAAATACCTAAATTTTCCAATTTTTAATACGTTTACGCTGAAAAACGGGAAATTGGAAATGAAAGACTAAATCAAAAATGTTTTTGTGATCCCATTTTTTTTTTCATGGCCCGATCCCACAGCAATTCGTTGCCAATTCATAAATCATACAAAACCGTGAGTGAGGTCATACGAATTTGCACAAATTAGCACAAATTTGCTAACTCGTAAAATATGTACGGATTGGTCAGTAGACTTTGTTGGTGAATTGTGTAGATATATTTGTAACAATTGCAAATTAGCACTTTTTTTACAGTGTATTTTTATTTCCATGTGACGTTTATCATTATGGTATAATTAACAATAAACTTCAGATAACTCCACCCCTTAACGGCACATAAAAACAAAATGAACCATGGCTGGCCACTTTAGACATTAAGCAGGCCTCATCTTCCTGTAGTGGGCAGTTCTCAAACAAAAAGAGTGAGTCAAAGTCTAGCTACACAAGTATAACCTTGGCATTAAATCTATACATTCCAGGCCCCTCTGGATTTGAACATCTATAGTCTTGATACGTTTCATCCTTATGCATTTTGATCATCACTGTATAGATTTTTGTCCTCCATCAATAAGGGTGACCAGGCAGTCAGCTATAGACAGTATGGGGGCTGTAGGACAGTTCTTCAATGTAGAATTTATTTCCAGAACATTCTAACAGTCTTTGTGTGTCTAAATCTTTCCCTGGATGACAATATTAGCTAGACGGTGATGTCTGAAGCATTATGTCTATGGCTTCTGCCAGATTAGGCATTTATAAAGGATAACTGCACCAGTTGTGTCACCCAAAGGGTGGCCTTTTATATATAAAAATTTAAGAAAATAAGAAATTATTAAATTCTGCATTTTGCAAGGATGCATTAGATTAATAAAAGTGACAGTAAGACATTTGTAATGTTATAAAAAAAGATAAAAATAGATTGTATTTTTAATTATTTTTTTTATTTTAAAATAAATATATTACATTTAATAATTTTTTTTTTAAATTTCATAATATTCTTTCTTTTTATTTTATTTTATTTTATTTTATTTTATTTTATTTTATTTTAATAAATGCAGCCTTGGTAAGAATAAGATATTTATTTATTTATTTATTTTCATCAACAGACTTATTCTCAGCACACATGCCATCCCTTGACCTTGAGATATATCTCTCTTCATGAAACATTTTGTGTTTTTTAATTTATAAACCAGTTAAAAAAACAATGCCGGCAGTCTGAATTCATGAGTTCATACCACCTCGAAATACCAGTGCAATACAGATTGCACATCTTGAATGATGCATGCTGATTGAATATAGAAATGAATGTATGAATGCAGAACACAGCATCCATCTGCATTAGTCAGCTGCTCTTCCACGCTACTTGTGCATCAAGGGAGAATATATCCAAATGAGTCAGCCGTTCCTCTTGGTGCTGATGTTGTGGCTAGTCCTTTCCGCAGCTGCGTGTCCAGCTGTTATGGCCACAGCACCATATTGGGAGCTGCATCATGCAAATAAAAAGCAGCCAAGCATGTGGACGTGTGGTGTGACAAAGTGATCATGCATATGTGTGGATTTGACTGGTAAAGTGCATGAAGATGTGTCAGTTTAAATGCTCGAAGGTGTGCAAACTGTTTTACAAATGTTCTAAATATGTGTGAACATGCGTTAGAGTGTGCATGAATAAATTGTTTTGTAATTACACGAAGGTTTGTGGAAGCATATTGCATGGTAGTCCTTGGGGACAGCGAGAGGGAAGCAATTTAAATCTGTTGCCATAAGTTCATTATGTTGTGGAGTGTTTGTTTTATGATAGGATGAGTGTGTGCACACTCAGATGAGAGTGGATTTCAAGAGCTAGTCATTTCAAATTTACACTGTTTAAAGTGGTAAGTACCATAATGGACAAAGAAACATGTGCAATAATCTGTTTTTAACGAAAGGTGAGTGGGTGGACTGACAGGTGTAGCATAAAAATAGACTGACAGGGGGAAATAGCATAGAAACAGCAGGTACCATTCACTCCAAAATGAAAATTTGCTGAAAATTGACTCACCCTCAGATCATCAAGGATGTAAATGAGTTTGGAGAAATGCAGCATTATATCACTTGCTCACCAGTCAAAACAGCTAATAAAAATATCACAATTATCAACAAGTAACGCACATGGCTCCTGTTCATGAAATATTACAGATAGAGGAACAACATTGGAAGCCACAGTTTAAATCTGTTCCTATGAAAAAACTAAATCATCTCAATCGTGGATGGCCTGATGGTGAGTGTTTTTTATTTATTTATTTATTTTATTTTATTTTATTTCTTTATTTTTTGACAAATATTTTGATTTCTGGGTGAATTATTCTTTTAATGATGATGTGAAGAACTGGTTCAGATGGAGTGAGACTAGGAATTTGACAGTCTTTAAAGACATTTTACATGCTGCTACAATATGCTCATTCTCTTGCCTGCTGACTGTCATTCAGCCCCGCTATGCTTTAAACTACAGGTCAAGTTGAACAAATCACATGCTGTTACTTTGGCTTTCTTAAATCTAAAAACTCCCACATATAATCAATACTCAAGTTGAATGAAGTAGTTAAAGGGCTGTGTGTAATTGGCATCAAAACACGGTTGAGCTAATTATACAATTGTTTCTTAACAGAGGTTGAGGGGTTATCTGAGGCAAGACAGTTTTTGTCTGTTATCCGACTGGTTTATTGACCTCATCGGCCACCACATACTGACAGGGCTCCTTTCAGCTGAAATCCTTTGGTTTCAGGTATGCCCTTTTTGTTGTTACATGTCAGTCTTCCTCTCGGAACTCTATTCTTGGTCTTTCAATCAATACACTTACAAGGCTATAAATTCCCCGCCAGTGTCTGTTTCATTAAGTGCGTCTGATTCTCAGAACAGTGTATCACCACTTCTAGGGAATCTCCCCCCTAGCCACACTTCAGCAGGCCACAAAATCAATCAATATAGTAATTAATGCAAACACGCCAGGTGTTCTGTCTAGAGCGGAGAACCATGAGGGGAAGTTAAAGGCTTTGTTTTATCTCCATGTAACATTGTGTGAAAATTTGTGACTCAGAAAATAGATTATTCTCGTTCACTTGACAACCGTTGTATGTTGGATTGACTTGACTAGATATGGGCATGAGTACGATGTTTGCAAAAAAAAAAAAACAGTCAGGCAAGAATTAACTAATTAATATCACGTCAGAATCCTCTGTGGAACTATATATACAGTGGGTACGGAAAGCATTCAAACCCACTTAAATTTTTCTCTCTTTGTTATATTGCAGCCATTATCATTTTCCACATTAATGTACACACAGCTTCCCCATATTGACAGAAAAACACAGAATTGTTGACATTTTTGCAGATTTATTAAAAAAAGAAAAACTGAAATATCACA
>JAUMHE010000042.1:5860355-5874815 GCA_032359235.1 Enteromius mattozi
CACACAGCTAAAATAACGAAGGAGTGGCTTCACAACAACTCCGTGACTGTTCTTGAATGGCCCAGCCAGAGCCCTAACTTAAACCCTATTGAGCATCTCTGGAGAGACCTAAAAATGGCTGTCCACCAACGTTTACTGTCCAATCTGACAGAACTGGAGAGGATCTGCAAGGAGGAATGGCAGAGGATCCTCAAATCTAGGTGCGAAAAACTTGTTGCATCTTTCCCAAAAGGACTCATTGCTGTTTTAGATCAAAAGGGTGCTTCTACAAAACACTGAGCAAAGGGTCTGAATACTTAGAATCATGTGATATTTCAGTTTTTCTTTTTTAATAAATCTGCAAAAATGTCAACATTTCTGTGTTTTTCTGTCAATGTGTACATTAATGAGGAAAAATGACTTTAGCAAATGGCTGCAATATAACAAAGAGTGAAAAATGTAAGGGGGCCTGAATACTTTCCGTACCCACTGTACATATAAGAATATAGTATCGCTGTCCATGGTGCTGAAGTGATAATCGGACACTATAAGAATATAGTATCGCTGTCCATGGTGCTGAAGTGATAATCGGACACTATAAGAATATAGTATCGCTGTCCATGGTGCTGAAGTGTTAACCGGTCAAAGGGTAAACTGGAGGTCAGTGGGCAACTCAAAAGTTAGAATCACATTCAGATCGCTGTTTATCGACCGGTTGTAATGATCTAAGCGAGCATTGATCTTGAAGGCCCGCTAATAGTTGACCAATAGACTATTTAATCAACATCGTCACGCTGTCCTCGTGGGCTGAATTTAGTCCAATGATGCCAGGCACACTCTCCATGTATTTGCACTTCCTCCCTTCTCGTTCTTTTGCGGCAGCAGATTAGAGTTCACACGCCATTAGTCACGGTGGGGTGTTGCGCGCGGATCCCGCGCCGAGAAATCTTCGTGTCAGGATCGCTTTGTCCCGCCGCGGCGGCTTATCTCCGGGACGAACGCACAATTACTTTTTAACGATTTCATGCCGGTTCATTACGAGAGCAGAGGCCCGCGCACAGAGACTTATAAAAGGTAATCAGACATAATTAAGCTCGCACCGGTGCCTATCGTATAGAAGAATGTGGTCAAACTTCAGTGCCGTGGCCCATGCTATTATAGACCTAAATATCAAGAGACCTTTTCCTATTAGTGTCTCCTTATCCCTCTCTTTGTATATGAGAGTGGGTTTGTTTTAAGATAATTCACAAAAATACCTTTAAAGACACTATAGTACCAGATTTGTTTAAAACTTTGTGTAATATAAGCATTTTGACCTTGATTCCGTATTGACCCCCCACAAAAAACCATTTAGAATATCTCTTTTAAAGCATCCAAGGTCTAAAAGCTTAATGGCGCTCTTATGGCAGCCTGTGGAAAGACAGAGTGTGGAAGCTTTCATCTTTTTGTAAAAGAATGAAAACTCTGGCAGGTTTAAAGAGACTGCTAGTGCAAGTACATTATCAATCTCGCAAGTGACAGCTTCATAGATGAGAGTCCAGGAGTCTCATGGTGTGGAGGAAACCTAACAGCTGTGCTTCTTTTAACCATCATTTGATGTTTTCTTTTCCCAGCCAATCATCCATTTTTCATCTAGGAGACGAATCTTGTCATCTTCTCAGTGTTAGGTATGATGCTCTTGAAATCAAAAGCACAAACATGTTTTTGCTTGCTGCTGCACACACACACACACACACAACGGTGCAGACTATTGTGATGCATTTACTGTATATGTCCTTTTGCTTTCTGCTGAGGAGATTCAGAAATATAGATCTGTGATAACTCTGTTCTTTTTTCCAAACAATAAATGAAAACAGATGGCAAAATAATTTAACGCAGCCATGGTGACAGCTCGGCTCGAGTATTGTAAGTAAAATAGTTATGGAATATAAATTCTGGCCCTTAGTAAATACAGTAAAAAGATTTTATGAACAAACATTTGATTATGAGAGGCTCTTTGCTTTGTTTATCATGAAGTGATCATGCCAATTACAGTATGTCAGATCTCTTTAGATATTTACTGATAAACTCTGACAGCATGCTAAATGAGATTGCAGCCCATACTGACTCTCTGTTATGAGCTTTCCTGAGTGGACACTTAATATTCTTTCATATCAAAAATGACAAAATGTGTATCAAAATAGTGTAATTACAACACATTTTCAAAACTTTTTTTTCTTCTTCAAAACTTTACACTCAAATCCAAGTATTACAATCACAAAATGCAAAATGCCTCACATTTCTTGCAACATGAAGCACTGAATGCAAAATATCACAAACACATCTCAAAAGCAAACATCTGCAAACACGGTATAATATTTTCCTCTTTTGTTACAGTAAGAATTGTGTGTTGTGTTCTGCAAAAAAAATGTGTTTTATTTTGATTTGAAAGGCTTTACAGATTTGGTGTGTGCTTCAGGTGTTTGAGTGTCAGATTTCAGAAATTGTGTGACAAGTAAAAATTTTGTGTGGAAGCAATTAAAAAAACTGTAATAGCCAATGTTTATACACCTAAAGAAAATAATCATTATTTTAATCATGGTAAATTCTTTGTGTCTGCAGATCAGTGAGAAGGGTTTTGTCTAGGGCAGCAGGCTCTCAAGTGGCTATAGATGCCAGTCTTGGACTTGCATGCTTTAGAGCAGATGGAGCAAGGAAAGATTGGGTCACTGCTATTGGATAATTGGACAGCCAGACCTTTCCTATGTTTGCAAATCTCTTGGGTAGTAATCTTCCATTCTTCCAAGTCCAAGTAGCATTCTTCCAATTCCCCAGCAGCTTTCTTTAGGATGGTTCTCTAACTGGATCTGTCTGCAGCCAGTGTCTCCCAGTTTTTCAGGGTCAATGTCAAACTGCAACAACTGTCGCTTTAGCTGATCCTTGTAACTCTTACATGGGGCTCCTCCATCATGCTTGCCCTGGCAAACTTCCCCATATAGCACTGCTTTTGGCAATCTTGCGTCATCCATGTGTGATCCGTGACCTATCCAGCAAAGCTTTCACAGCAAGACCCATTTATTCAGATACCTAGATGAGAGACCCCTTATATGATTGTAAAGCACTTTGAGTGTACAGAAATAAAGCGCTATATAAATACCTTTTTCATTCATGCATGCATTCATATGAAATGCTGTATACTTGCAGTATATTCTTTGAATACATATTTAAAGAAAAGTGTCTACATTTGGTAAAAATGTTGTGTGATATATATATATACATAATATTTTATTTATTTATTTATTTTTTTTATATTATCAATTCAATGTTGGACTCTCACAAACAAATACAAATAGTACTTTTAAAAGACCACTGTATAAAAGCTTAATGGTGCTCTAGCTTAATGGTACACTGTGAAAAGAAAGAATGAAAGCATGTGGAAGCTTTCATCTTTTTGTGAGAGGGTGAAAACAACAGTAGTATAATCCCAGAGCAAAAAATAATAAATACATTAAAAAAAAACAGAAATACAGTACTGCTACTAATACATGTACAAAGCATATGTACAGTATATGTATATCATGTATGTACAAATTATTTTTATATGTATTGTGGTTTTACTGCATTCATGACCTAAGCAAGTGTAATGTAACAAACAAACAAACAATAAATAAATAAAATGGGCTGGTGCTTAGGTTCCCATATATAATGCACAATTTAATTCAGTTCAATTAAAATGATTTTCTGTTAAAAGATAATTAAACAATTAAAATGCTCTTTAACTTTTTAGAGTGTGGAAGTAAAAAAAAACTTCAGAATTATGTCTTTTATGCTTTACAACATCTGTTTCCTTGCCTACATATTGGATGTTCACACACTGTATGCATTGCTATACTGCCTAGCCAGCAAAACCTAATTCAAGTCATCTCCTATATTAAAGTCCCGTTTCCCTCAAAACCTCATGTCTCCAGTCAATCAATAAATTACATTCAGCATATTGTGTATGCATGATGGCATCGGATGACCTTTAAATGGCTGTGCAAGAATAACCATCCTGAATTGATTGTATGTAGGGGATATGAGGGTGAAAGAGGGAGTTATTTTCACATTTGAGACCATTAGACGCCAGTTAGATGTCTGAATTACACAGGCATGACAAGCAGATATATTGTAGACTCTCACGAGGACATCAGTAAGCAATAGGATCCAGACCACAACAGATAAATTAGGTCATGCATTTGCACAGTTGCCCTAAGTGTGAATTATAACCTGTTTATATTCAGAGGTGAACTGTGCACTGTACAAAAATATTTAAAAAAGTAGTGTGACTTCACAGTGGATGAGAGCAGGAATGTAGCAGTTATCTAATGCCATGCTACTATTTTTGCAGATTAAGTGTAATGGCAATAGCAATGTTGACTAAATTATGCAGTTGCGTTTTTGTGCAATGTGCCATTCTGTTTAGCTGTTTCCCTTGTTGTCACTTTTAATTATTGGTGATGTTTTGTTTATTTATTTGTTTTACCCTAATCTGTTTCTTGATTTTCATCATTGCTATGTTGCTGAGAGTTAGAATTTGAAAACCACAGCAGAAAAAATATATTCAGAAACAATAACTGGCTTAACACAATAGTATTTGAACTATTATGTATCTTCTGTCTTCACATAAGTTTTTGTCCCGCATGTGCAACCACACTGTGTTTTAAAGCACTGTTACATCAGCTACATGGGGACAAATTAATAATAACATTAAAAAAAGGTCCAGGCACAAAGGCACACTGATCAATATATAGAAATAATAATAAAAAAAATGTTCACAAAAATACGTGTAGGTTTATGATTGAAAATTAATAAATCTGAGTGGATCTCCTAATCTCATTCTGAATTTAGTTGTAAAAAAATACTGTAAATTCTTACAAAACACTGGAAATATTCTGCAGTGCACCTTCAAAATAGTTAAATGATGATAAACTAATATTACTATAATTGCAAAAGTTTTAAAAAGCTGATGGATGTTTTAACATCTTAAAACCCGAATTATAGGTAGGCTATGCATGCAGAGAAAATGTGTCAGTCATGATAAAAACGCATGAAATTACGTGAATGCACAGATAACTTGCAGATTGATTCTCCTTACAGTAGGCGCAGACCAAAGGAGACTTACTGTTTATGTGCCATGTTTTAAATACGCACGCCGGACTTCCCTAGCCTTGACAGGAGCGCGGGTCGGCACAGCACAGAGTGGAAACGAACACCCTCTAGTGCTGATGAGCTGGTCTTCCGTCTAGATCCGCAAAACTCACTTGGGCTTCTCACCTCAAGATCGCATTTCGCGCGCCTGAGACTGAAAGCGTCGCGGAAGCTCTCGTGCCAGGACTGTCTGCGTGCGCGAGACTGATTCGACTAGTTTAAGCGCGTAATATACGCCAGACTTGTGTCGACGGCACATAGTGTGAAGAAGAGAAGCGCGTGTGAACGCGTAGAGAAGGGGGAAGCCCGTCAATGGACACTGACGACTGGAGAGCACACTTAAGTCTAGTTCGTTATTTCAAGCGTTGACATCCTGACAGCATTAGGGATAACTTATCTCGCAGTCTCTAACCTATATATGGGGTAAATTCTGTAAGTTTTTCAAGTGCCGCTCGTAGTTGTGCGTAATGGGCTGGCATTTCTGTCGCTCTGTATCCGCGTTTTCGCGGTGCGGGGAACGAGGAGGTTGACGCGCAAAATCCTTTACAATAGTTAAATGAATTTTGTAACTGGATATTTTATCTCGGACTCTTTTCTGTAGTAACTGTCACCGACTTGCGTGCACAACTGGATACAAAAATGACTTTTCAAAGATTTTTCTTAATGTTTGCTTTACCGGGATTGGTTTTGTCGGACTCCGGCCATTCAAACCAAGGTGAGTTATAATGAATTGTGTTTAATGGGTTGATACTATATCATAACCTATTCAAATGCACAGCGTGTATGTATATAGTGCGTTGTCTGTAAAGGAGACTCTGTAACCGCATTAAGCCTTTTAGTTTGGACAGAACATTACACATTTATACACCTGGCAAATGACAATTGTAACGATCATTCAAAATATTCTGCATTGTTCTGATTTGTGCAGGACAGATTCGAACGCTGTGTTTACTGTCGTTAGTTCTGCAGCCAGTCTTATGTTAAGCTCAGCATCACACAAACGGGGTACCCATATAGGGAAAAACCGGGGAATGTAACACTTCAACGTCTGGTTTTTCCCCTTTTAACTGTAAAAAACTGATATGATATTCTCATATTTGTCCCATATTACTTTAAGTTACATATTAAAGTAGTTTAGAATTTTTAAACTTAACTGTACTGAACTGTAAATCAAGGTCAAGTATAAAGAGTGTTGTTGTTGTTGTTGGCACTACCAGGGTGGGTAGTTAAACCAATGTTAAACATGGTGATTTTACTTTCTATTCATGAATTTGTGAAATATATTTTGCACAAAAAGACACTCATCAACCCAGCACAGCCTGCTACGTTTAATTCAAAAAGGTAAACACTGGCTTACGGGAAACATTTAATTCAAATAAATAGCAAACAAATACAGAAAAACTAAAAATTGCATATTGCATAGTTGTGGCATTGTCAGTTTTGTAGGTCTTTGTGGGTCCACATTGAAAAGTAGTTTTACCTTCCTTGTGTGGATTTTAGAACAAGAGGACGTGATGGTTTTGATGATAAAGGATGATCAATATAAATAAAAGGAATACAGTAGCTTGACACTGTACCATGTCAGTCTGAAATGTATTTCTTGTGAAAGGTACATATGAAGATGCACTAAAAGTAAAGTGGTTAGTGTACTGTCTTAGTGACAAGCTGTTGTCCAGATTTTTCACTTTTTAATTCTCGGTAAACCTTTATATTGTTACACATAAACTTTTACAATCTCTTCAGGAGGGAGGTGGGCATGTATAAATGTTATGTCTAATGTTACTCACCCTGCATTACAACACACCTAAGAGACGAAATGGCATTGATGGTATCTGATCGCACCTGTCCTGTGTGCCCCTAACTCCTCCCTTCTGTTTACACTTACAGTTTGCAATGGTCATTCGCACAAGCAATGAGTTAAATGGCAGTATTTTGAATATGAACATTACAAGAACAAGTGACTCGTGGGCCATGTCTGTGTTGTGAAAAGAAGAGAAGAACGGAGCATATTTGTGTGGGATGTGCAGAAGATAGAGAGAGAACACTCAAACCATCTGAGTTGGCTTGCACGGCATTTAAAACTTTTTTTTTCCCAGTTATGAGTCATCCTTATTTTTTATTCTTTTTCTCGAGCCGGGATGGAAAGCAGTTATTTAACAGGTCACTGTTTTCTCAATTTAAACCATCACAAATTAGGCAATAGATCTGTAGACAGTTCTTTCCAATGTGAACCCATAAAAATGGAAATTGAGGGTTTGCAGTTCACTTGAACAAAAATCCCGCCTTGTGATTAACACTGATGCTAATGTCCAATTAGTATGCATGCCGAGACGACCCTTCATAACCTCGCAATATATTTATCTTTTGCACTGTCATATAAGAACGTTCTGCTCTTTTCTGCTATATACTGTAGAGTTAGATTTAAACTGCTTTGTATTTCAAACGCTTTAGAGGAACATTTCACAGGCTATTCATTGTAGAACTTTTCAAAGCACTTAAAAATCCATTTAAGAGAAGACTGTACTCTGAATAAGCTTATCGCGCAATCTTCTCTTCTCCTCGTACTTGTAGCTGAATCGCGAATGCCTCTTTGACCCCCTTGTAAAACCAGTCACTGTTTATGCTCAGGTCTATAATAAGCCCTGGTTAAAACCACCTTTTTGCGCTCATGCTTGACGGCTGCTCTTGCCAATCATGCTCAACTGTCATCTTGCACCAAGAGAAACTTCGAAATGGGCATCAGATCGCTGTAAGATAGAAATGTTCTCAAGCGCTCTTCTAATCAGTTCAGAGTGGTGCTTGAGTGTTTTACAAGGGCTTTTTAAGCTCCTCTTCCTCAGATATCGGGTTGGTTTTTCGTTTATGCCTGTCACTGGTCAAAATGGGAGTTGATAAAGTGTGTGTTATCCATTCAGATGTACAGTAGTCTAAAATTGAAGCTCTTCATGGCACTTAATATGATTGTTAGAGAAGCAAAGAAACAATCGATGTGATTTATATCGCTGTTCTGCCAGAGTTGGTAAAAATTCAGAATTTAATAATTGCATCTCTTTCAATTCTTCTTATTTGTTGTTTTCCATTCCGCTAGCTCAAACATAGCGCATGGCGCTAGCAACGGCAAGGTTGGTTTCGATTCGCAGGAAAATGCGATATTTAATTTATATTTTGTAGATTTTATTTTGTGCTTTTGTAATTTTATTAGCTTTTTTATGAACTATTTTGTTAATTTTAGTTTAGCACTTTAATTAAAACTTTTAAAAACAATTTAAAAACGCTTACAGTTTGATGCTGATTCAACATTTCTCTTTGTTTTTTGTTGTTGTTTTTTCAAGTTTTTCAGCTAACATTTTATTCTATTTCAGCCTTCCTGAAATAATTTTTAATCGTTTTAGTTTTCATTTAGTTTAGTTTTAGTTAGAACTTCCAACTGCTTCAAATGTTGCTTTTCTACTGTTTTATGAATTCCTATTTATTTTAATTCTGCTTCCTTGCAGTCAAAGTCGAATTGCGATTCTGCATCCTTCTGCTACCTTGATTCAAATCCAGGAATTGGAATCTAAAAGTGATTCTGGAATAACTTCTGAATGGCACACAACCTGGCAGCTATGATCTTAAGCTGTGTATGTTTGTCTTTCATTCTGATGCACATGGCTTAGTCAGACAGTGACTTTTGTTCTTTTGTTCAGAACAAAGTTTCACTTTATTGGAAATATATGCATGTGCATCTGCCTTGCTTTCTCCCGAGAGCCACAGTTTAAAGCGCCTTACCACGGCTCTGAGGCTGCATGAGTGTGTGTGTGTGAGAGGAAAGTGCTATGTAAACAGTAATTGTGTGCTGTAACAGAGGCCTGTTAATGCCCGGTGCCCTGTTTGTGTTGCTATCATTGCCGCGTGGAGTGCTCCTATTGATTTTATAGACACTGTGGAGCTAAACCTCTGAGGCTTCTCTCTTTATACCTTCAACACTTCAATGGCTCTTCAAAGAGAGAGAAAGGAGCAGGATAAGGCTTTGTGCTGCCAGCAGCTGTATTTATATGTGTTTTCCTGTTCTCTTCATCAGATCAAGGTCACAGAAAAATCATCTTGTCATTTAATTTTGTCGTTTTTGTATCGCTTGTGTTGGTTCCACTTGCGTTGCATTGACACCCTAGACACGCACCCTCTCTTGTGCAGAGATTACATTTATTAAAGCTGAAAAAATATGTTATAGTAACGGAAAAGATAAGTTTTTTGCGTATACTGTGGCACACAGACCTGCTCATGCCTCTCCATTGACTTTCTATTGTCGCTGGAATCAATTTGTAAATTGCACCTTGACATTTCCAGGGCCTGTCTGTGCAATGCGATCTTAGCCTTAACCCCAGTGCTTCCATTTCCTACTCCTCCACATCGTCTCAGACACACTAAATGCCCAGCTAAAGACCACTAATGCATGCAGCGCTGTCCTTATCAGATCAATTTATCTCAAGCATTCGACAAAGGGCCATTTTTCTCCGGTTGTGACATTCAAATTCCAAATGTCACCTTTCTCGTCTTCATCTCTCATCTCAGAGAAAAAAAAAAAGAGAGTGAACATGAGTTGCATGGATCTAGACTTTCTTGTCACACTCGCACACACATCTCTTTTTCTCTTACCAACCATTATTATCTCCCTAAGCCGAGATTCAAAGGAATTTGTTTAGATCGTTTGGCTAAATGTCAGAGCTTAGTAAGCCAGTGCACAATGTTGGTTCTAGTCCAGAGTTTATATAATGAATTTATTGTGGCTGATGTTTGTATTTTATACTATAAAAAACAAACAAAAAAAAAAACATGGTATCACTTTAGAATAGGTAACATTTGTTAACTATTACCTAAGACTTTTCCCTCAATAAATTCAAGATTTGCTGCTTATTAATAGTTAAGGTAGTTGTTAAGTGTATTGGGTAGGATTAGGGATGTAGCATAAGATCACGTACAATAAGGCATTAATATGTGCTTAATTTACACTAATAAAACGCTGATAGTCTAGTAATATGCATGCTAATAAGCAGCTTAAGTGTAACCATAAAATAAAGTGTTACTTAAAACAGGTCTCCATGTTTCGCCAATAACAAAGCATTAACTATGACTTTTGCCTCAATAAACTCCTATAGTTAGTAGGCAGTTGTTACTGTTTGTTTAGGTATTGGATGGAATTAGAGATATACTGTATACAATATGGTCATGCAGAAATTGTGCTTTATAAGTACTAATAAACAGCCAATATGCTAATAATAGGCATGCTATTAAGCAAGTGACAAGTACTTTAACAATCCTATGAAAATGTACACATCATTGCACGCCTGATTGATTTGCCACTGGAAGAGTCCAGAGCTTAATGTCATAATACAGAGGTTTCATGTTTTGAGTACTATAGACAGCATTTACCCATGAATTTGAGAATTACATCTGCAGAGCTGACATCCACTTTTTCCATTTTGCCTTTGAGTAAAGCACTTAACCCTGGGCGTTCAGCTTTGAATAAAGTGGCTAAATGGCAATTACTTAACATTTTTGTTCAGAAATTGTTCCATTCACACTAAATATTTTCAAATACATTACTGTTCAAAACTTGACATTTTACATTTCAGCAAAATATAAAAAAAGCACAACTGTTCTCTACATGGATATAATAATAATAATTTCTTTTAGAGCAGCATATTAGAGAGATCATGTGACACTGAAGACTGGAGTAACGGCTGGTGTTTTTTCAGCTTTGCCATCAGAGGAACAAATTATGTTTTAAAATCTATCAAAATAGAGAGGAAGATCAAACATTTCTTAAATTGTAGTTTACTTAATTTGCAAAACTGCTTATGTTTTTATGTATTTTGTCATTACTAATTTATGCTTCCAAAATAATAAAATATTAAGTGTATGTGCATAAAAGGTGCATATTAGTGGTACCGTTTAGTCAATCAATCAATCACTTTTATTTACAGTATATAGCGCTTTTAACAATACAGATTGTAGCAAAGCACTGAACATTATCAAATAGGAGAATAGAGTAATGGTAATGTATAATGACGAGATTAAACTATTTATTTATTGAATGCAGAGACAGTCTCTGTAATCAAAACGACAATAATCACTAGAAATTAGGTGCCCCCAAGTGCCTTTTTAGTGCCTTTTTAAAATTTATTTCTTCTGTGACAGTTTTTTTATACCATATTTGTATTTGGTTCAGTGTTCATTTCATTCTTAGAAACAGTTTTACTTTCTAGTAACCCTGTCAGTACTGGCCTTTACAGGATACCAAAATGATTTGATTTATAGCTTGAATCAGTCTTCACAGCCGTGATTATTTAAGGACAAATGGCAGTAGCTACAGCATGCTATCTAGATTCATTCCACCTTGACTGAAGATCAATGACCAATCAATACTACATCATTGTTCCCAAAGCAGAAATTGACAAGCATCCCAATCTATTCATATCCCAGAATGCTTTTCTCATCAGTGCCTCAGTAGGTTGAGTATGCCGTTGTCTCTATCAACATGAAAGCCATCCAGCTGAGACTCACAACAGGAATGACATTTCAGCTTACATTGCACACTCTGTGTTTAATTTTGCTGCTTTTTCACAAAATGTCCTTTGGAGGATAAAAAATTAAAAATCTTTTTTTAGAAAAAAGTGTTGTATAATACTAAGACTTATTCAGAATGGGTTCCATGAAAAGACTAATGAGAAGAAATCTAAACTACATAACCTTTAAATGTGTCACTTAATGGGATGTTCTATACTGGGATCCAGTCATCCACCACTTAAAAACACAAGGCAAAAATAAGATCCAGATCTTCTGATATGACACATCAAAGAAACATCTAAGCTATAGAGGCAGCCTAGATACTCAAGGTTTTTCTCCATCTGCCTTTTCTTTTCTTTTCTTTTTTATCCTTTCCTCCTTTCCATGTGGCCTACTTTAGGGACTCCAGATTTTTACAGACAGACATAGGCGCTAGCTGCCACTTCTGATGTGTCTCTGTTGATGTCTCACTCTCCACGCTGAGGCGGAGGGAGAGAGACAACAAACATTCAGCAGCTGATTTGGTTTGAAATGAAGCTTGCGGATCTTGTCAACACTAGTTATAAAGATTCGACTGCAGCAAGACAACCCGCTTTGCTTTTTCTAATAAGACCATCAATAATAGTCCCATCTGGAAAGCGCCTTGCCATTGGCAGCGTTACTCTTGCCAGCCCCATTATCTATTTCTAAGGGCTGGTAATTTGAATTTGCCATACTGTTTTAATTTCAAGCTGTTGTACAGGAAGTTTTTCCCTTTTTTCCATTGTCAAATGACACTTGCAGTTCATTGACCTTTTTGTTTGGATCATTTTTATATCAGCACCTTATTATGCTTACTATTTTCAGACTACACCTACATTAACAGTTAACCACAATGAAATTTAATGATTCCAGACTGATGGATAATTTCTTACTTAGTGTTTTGTCTTGTTTTACAGTACGAATATCTGAACATTCTCAAACTGAGAAACATTTTCTTGAGATGCAAAATGACGACTTCTTTTTTTCTAGAGATTAAAAGTGAATTTATACTTAATCAAGAAAAACAGATCTGTGATTGAGGTGAGAAAAGGAAAGGGGGAAAAAACTATCTTCATTTTTTTTCCCTTGTTTTAAGGATAAGCAGTACATTTGATGCTTTTTTAAGATAACACGATTTAATATTGATGTAAGCATGTCCTGGAAAACAATTTTTAATCAGAATTGTAATTTAAAAAAGAGTTTATAGATATACAATTTAAATAAACAGACAGACAGACAGATAGACATATAGACAGATAGATAGATAGATAGAAAGTCATCCTAAGGACCCCTTGGAAGTTTGCTAAGGCCTTCTAATGGGCCCCGGGCCCCTGGTGGAGAACCATTGATATAAAAAATATATATATATGTATATCACCAATTGAAGCTTTTCATGTTTGACCTTTGAGGAGTTTATGCAGCATTGTAGTATTAATATTTTTGTTAAAAAAAATCCAAGGCTATGATTTAAGATTGTACTGTTTCTCTCTCTCTCTCACTGTCACTCTCACCCTCAGTGTTTGTCGTGGAGTTGGCTCATGCATGTACAATGAGCTTGAAGTCACTGCTTCGTGAGATGAGCATGTCCCTGGAAGAGACAATACAGAGCCATTTTCAGCAAGGCAAAATCAGGCTCTTTATCACTGTCAAATCTGGGAAGAGAAGCTTTAGGTTTTTAATGTTGAACTAGCAATTAACATGTCCATCGTTGAGGCTCGGATGATAGTTGCGCTACAGGAATTCCAGGTGCGAAATATGCCTGTGGGTTTATGGCAGTTGCCTGCAGGATCATATGACCGCTCCCCTGTGGAGAGGGATTGAAATGTGCCTGTAAATGATGGTGACTGCACATACTGTACCTAGTCCCTGCGGGAGTCTGAGTCTCATATGATCTAGGTTTCTTTTCAAAGTCCCTTACTACAAAAAACATTTTATGTAATCAATATTCATAAACGATTCCTTTTTTTTCTATTGTAATAGAAGTTGTTTTTGTCTACACTTTTACCTTCAGACATTGAAATTCCAAACACTAGCAAAAACAAAGTATCATTTGTAAGAATATACACTGATACACACTGGTGCTAATACTAATCAAACAAAAAGCTTTAAAATTTAAAGCGATAGTTCACCCAAAAATGAAAATTCGGGCATTACCCATCCTAGTACTCTCGTGAATACACTCTCTTTTCTCTTTTCGCACAAGAAGTATCCTCGTAGCTTAATACAATATGGTTGAACTGATGTCACATGGACTATTTTAACAATGTCCTCACTACCTTTCTGGGTCTTGAATGTGGTAGTTCCCTTGCTGTCTATGCAGAGTCAGAAAGCTCTTGGATTCCGTCATAAATATCTTAATTTGTGTTCCAAAATAAACAAAAGTGTTACAGGTTTGGAACGATGTGAGGGTGAGTAATTAATGACATGAGTTTTTATTTTTTGTGAACTAACCCTACTGTCATGACTGATACGCGAGGAGACGTGCAGATCCATGTGCAAGCTTTATTGTAAACACAGAGTCAAGACAAGCAGAGTTGATAACGGCAGGCAGGGACATGGAACGCAACGACAGCAGAATAATCCAAATACATAGCGAAGGTCAGACGATGGGCGAACAGTATCCAATGGGGCGAGGCTAAATCAAGAGTCCGGGAGCATGCAAGGTCGAGAGCGGTAATCCGGGGCGAGAACAAAGAGAAACACGGGGAACACAGGAAACACGGATGGCTTACAGAGGGAGAACATAAA
>JAUMHE010000042.1:5874915-5887557 GCA_032359235.1 Enteromius mattozi
CAGACAAGGTGGGTGGAGACAACGAGTTCATAATAAGAGTCCTGGTATGGAAACGTAGACAAACACACAATGACATACACATAGAGCTGGAGTGCCATCCAGAGGCTTTTGCCCCCCTTTAAGGAGCGGCTTCCAGACGCTCCAAATTTGGGAGCTGGCGGGAACGCACACCTGGGCGGCGCAAACGCCGGAGATGCCCACCAGGGTGGATCAGATGACGGAGAAGCCCACCTGGGCAGATCAGACGGTGGAGACGCCCGCCCGGGCGAAGCAGACGGCGGAGACACCTTCCAAGGCGGGGCAGACGGCGGAGAAGCCCACCTAGGCGGATCAAACGGCAGAGAGGCCCTCCAGGGCGGAGCAGATGGCGGAGAAGCCCACCTGGGTGGATCAAACGGCAGAGAAGCCCTCCTGGGCGGAGCAGACGGTGGAGAAGCCCACATGGGCGGATCAAATGGCGGAGAAGCCCTCCTGGGTGGAGCAGACGGTGGAGAAGCCCACCTGGGCGGACCAGACGGCGGAGACGCCCTCCAGGGTGGGTCAGATGGCGGAGAGGCCCACCTGGGCGGACCAAACAGCAGAGATGCCCTTCAGGGCGGAACAGGGGACCGGAATGTCATGAATGAGACGCGAGGAGACGTGCGGATCCATGTGCAAGCTTTATTGTAAACACAGTATCAAGACAAGCAGAGCTGGACTGTTACACCTACCATTTATTGTTCACATTGTGGAAGTCAATATGAAATTTATTCTTTTCCTCTCTCAGTCCACAGACATAACTTTTTCTTTTTTTTTTTTTGATAAATTTGTCAATTGGTCCTTAAAATAAAGTGGTACTGTGATTTCTTCTAAAAAAAAAAAATGGCAAAAAGCTCAAATCCAGGGGCACAGAATATTTGAAACATGTGAATGAGATAAATAAGTGTTTTTGACAAAGATTTCTCATGTATTGTTTGATCTCTACTACCTAACCTTAACCAGTTGAGTGTGCATCATAGACTGGCTTTAAGCCTAATCTGGTAAATATCTCTTAATAAAGTCATTACAATTCGATCACCCATCCCAATATGCTTGCAGACATGTTTAATCTCCCTTCATTGTCAGGGAGAAAGTGAGTGCGGAAATTTCGGGATAATATGTCTCGAGACAGAGACACTGGGTCTAGACAGAGGTGTAATGTGATTTAGGATGAGTGTCCAAAGTGCCTAACCCTCTAATTCACATTTTTCTGTTTGGGTGTGTTAGTAGCACAGATCCATCACTTCCAGGCAGAATTATCAGGCATTGTCAAGCAAATTTGATCAGGGCGAACAGTAGTGCTCAGCCTGTCTGCAGGCTCTCTACAGACAGGCACTCATCGAAGATCATTACGTTAACTCTTTGACAACACATATATGGATAAGCTGATTATTAGCTCAGTATTACAACACATATTCAGAAAGCTGTCTTACACACAGACCGCTTTGCTGAGTGAGAATAATGACCACTTGTTCAAAGGCCAAAATCAAGAGTCATATTTACTGTTCAAGTTTATTCAACCAGAAATACACTACTTTTTCCACATTTTGAATGCTGGATTATGGCTAAGTAGGAGAGAGAGTGGCACATACTCTGACTTTGTGTCACGAGTATATTATGACTGTGACACACTTTTATTGATAGACATTGTAATTAAGTCTTGGTGTAGAGACAAAGGAAATTGCACATTCATCATATCAAACTGGCATATGTGGGTGAGCAAATGACCCTTTTTTTATTTGGAGTGCTGAATCACCTGCTGGGGGCAGTGGATGTGACTAGCTTCAAAGAGGAAATTGTATTAGCATGCAGACTAAATGCAGTGCGTTCATTTCTGATTGGTGGTGGATGGTTTCATTTGTGTATTCTTCCACTGTGGTTTTTGATATAATGTCTTTTGTCTTTGTTAATGATGTCAAGCATGAGGATAAGCTATTATGAGTCTTGTTGCCAGAGTATTGGTACTAATTTCTTTGTATCCTTAATTAATTGCTGTATTTTCTTAATATCACTGAAAATCCTCTCATTTACTAATATGTTTAAGAATTTTAGTTAGTAAAATTAAAAGGGGAAATTCTGAACAATTGCTGGTAACTTGTCCAGGAATTTACAATAAAATGAGATTGGAGATTTAAGCTTTAAAAAATCAGTATAAAGGTATCATAATTTTTTCTTACTATAAATTTCTTTCGCTAAATTTATAGCCTACTAAATTTGACTTAAAAGATTTGTTGGATGACAACTAAGACTATATATATTTATATTATTTATACATTTCATTTTATATGTTTATATATTTAGTCTTAGTTGTGAATTAATAAAAAATTTTGACAACCCCAGACTCATTCACATTTGTGACCCTGTCTGTGAATCCAGGCTAAAGTCTCAAAATCTAATTTTGAGATAACAAGCTTAAAATGTTGATTTCAACCATTCATTTCATTATAATTTCAATCTCCGACATGGCTGTACTCAGTCAATATTAAAGATATCAAGGTTATATTTTCACAGAATGCTCATAAGTTATAAAGGATGATTTTATGTAGAAAACAGTAAATGACAAAAAAATTACTTTAGGTGGGCTTTCACAGATAGAGTCACATTTCTTTATTTCATTTTCTTTATTTATTTAAATTTATCTTATTGAATGTACTACATAAATGTTCTTCATTTTTTGTATGCCCATACTGTTTAATATTTATATATTGTGTTTTAGACACTATTTTAGCTGACCCTAGTTGTTATCTTTTTTGTCTTTCTCATAGTGGTTCTCTTGGACACTACAGCTGTGCTTGGAGAACTAAGCTGGAAGACCTACCCAATAAATGGGGTGAGTAATATTTCCCTGTGACCTTTGTACCTCATACACAATTTCCCTTGCAGTATGTACATGTACGGCAGTTATTAAAAAAGAAACTCTTATAAAGCTCCTCTAAATGCATTCCAACCATGCCTATACAAACATTACTTATATCAGGTTAATCCAAACCGCACTATTCGAAAAAAGAAGTTTGTTATAATGAAATTTAATCAAACCAGGCCACCGAGACAGCATTAGTGATCCAGAATCAATTCAAAGAGATTCTTAAAGGGTAATTATTGACACAGGTCTAAATAATTCAATTTCACCCCTTTCATTTTTGTGAACACTATAGAGGGAATTTCCAAGACATTAAAACCAGTCAAAAGGCTAGAAGCAATTTGAATGAAGCAACCAAGTGTGATCTCACAGCCCAGAGGAGCTTCTAATAGTAGAGCTACTATTATTAAATCACTTTCATGATAAAGAGCAGTATGATGGCTGCTCGATCACTGCTCTTTTTCTGAGGCCAACTATAAGTACCAGTCCTAGTCTTAAGCCATACTCGAGTAAAAGTTTTGTAGTGGAGGAACCAGAGTCAGCCCACTGAGTGTTTTTTTTTTTTTGTGTGTAAAATGACCTATAGCCCATAAAATGATTTCCCAGTGGAGTTGCAGTGCACATCTTCATATTAGTTCTGCTCTTACACAGGTGCCCACGATGTCAAAGAAAGCGAGTTCATCTTACCAGTAAACACCACTTGGGGTTTCTTTCTGTTTTTTTCATGCTGTAAGAGGCTGGTGCCTCCGATCAAATCAATAATTCATGCTATAATATCCTGGGTCAAATACCTCTCCTATTAGTATTTACCACAATGTCTTTTTCAGGTTCTTTTTGTTAGGTCAGGGTATGTCATGTTAATCAAAGCCTTTTTCGTTCTTCACCCAGAGCTAGATGGAACATACCTTTTCCAGTCTGGGGAGACTTTACCTGCCGTTTAATTTGTTTTCTAGCGATGGGAGACCAGCGTGTATGTTTTGTTTACTCTGGCACAGACATATCCTATGGGGTTTCTATCTCTCTACCTGTCTCTCTCTCTCTCTGCCGCTCTTCCACTTTACCTTCTCTGTTTGGAGAAACAGGTTTGTTTGTGCTGTTCCATTGTTTCGTTGACTATTCTCTTGGCTCCACTCCACTGTAAGCCCCTCAGATTCTGTGCTGTAATTACCAAATGTGTCACAGAACCCTTTGTGTAGTGTATGCACTTCTCTACCTTGAGAAAATATTATATGCTTACTGCATGCTAACCCTCATCATAAATAGTTAAATGAACTGTAGATGACATGACTGAAATGTTTATAGGTGAATTTGAAAAAATATTCAAATACAAATAATATTATACTTAGTGATGTCAAATGATTATTCTGGATTAATAAGTTTTTGTTTGCATGTGCATATTTGTGTGTTCTGTGTATGTTTATATAAACACACACACACACACACACACACACACAAATTATATTATATTACATTATATTATATTTAGCACTGAAATACTTTCCTCATCATACATTGAGAAAATATAGAAAATTTAGGATTTTAAGAATTTTAAGAATTAAAAGAATTCTCTTATGATCACCAAGTCTGCATTTGTTTGATCAGATAAACAGTAAAACAGCAATATTGTGAAATGTTACTACAGTTAATATATATATATATATATATTATTATTATTATTTTTATTTTTATTTTTATTTTTATTTTTATTTTTATTTTTATTTTTATTTTTATTTTTCCAGGATTGAATAGATAGAAAAAGAGCAGAATTTACTAATTAGAAATCTTTTGTAAAATGTAACATTTCTTTACTGTCACTTCTATTTAATGCATTGCATCCTTGATGAATAAATAAATATTTATTAATTTATTAAAAAAGGCTTCAAAATGCTTTTAAAATCTGCTGACCGTTGACCACATTTAGCAGGTACTTCTGTCCTTTTCAAGATTAAAAAGTTGTGACAGTCATCAAAGATGTTGAATTCATTGTAAATGAGCATAATTAAAAACAGTCAGCATGGTTACATCGCTGTAGTTACGATACAAAGACTTCCATGTCAATCAAAGAGTGATTAATGATCTCTTAACGCTCTCTCATTCCCTGTCGGCCATTTGAAAGGTTGACCTTTTCTAAAAAGGCCTGTCCGTCTCTTTTCAAAGGGACTGCAGCACTGGGACGTGAATGATTAATACATGCTGTTTTAGGAGAAGTTGAGTCAAGATGAGACAGAAAGCCACACTTTAGAGTGTTAATTTCTTATCTGTAATGGGACTTTGAGCGACCTTCAGCAGGACAGATCTGGTATTTAATGATAGATCACAACAAAATCTGGACCTCAGTCATTGAAGCTCAGCAGGTCGATGTTTTATACCAGTGAGTTCAACTCAGGTGTATCCCATGGTACCTTTAACAGGTTCAAACACATACTATGAGTTTGCTTTATTAGACCTAAAAAAAATCAGCTGCTAAAATATCCTGGCACCTCATTTATAATGACATATTTAGAATGATCCTGAATGTGACCATACAACAATTCTTATAATTGTTTAGTTGTTGATTAGCATGCAAATTACTAGCATATTGGCTGTTTATTAGGACATATAAAGCACATATTGATGCATTGTTCAAAATGAGCATATTTTAGATCCCGTAATTTGACCCAATACCCAAACTTAACAGTAGTTAAACTTAACAGTCAGTAGTTGTTAGTTAATAATGAGAATTGGTCCCCAAACTAAAGTGTGACCATTTTCCTTAATGCATCATTGTTCGTCTTAAATTCACGTGCACTACATAAGGATCTACGTGTGCATCTATGTATATATATCCACGTGTCAGACGCGTCACACGTCGGATGTTGTGAATGAGTCGGACACCGTGGTGTATCAGAGGTAAAAAAATGATGTAAATACTGTTTCAAACTGATCATTTCATGTCTTAGTTAAAAATATTTGTTTGTGTTCTACTGAAGAAACAAAGTCACTTACATCTTGGATGCCCTGGAGGTAAGCAGATAAACATCAAATTTAAATTTTTTGGGTGAGCTATCCCTTTAAAACATCGGGTAAACATTAGCCTTACACAATTTATATCAGGATCCAAATTATTTATTAAGGTAATTATAAAATGATACTGCAGGTAATTCTTGAACTATAGTCATTTAAACATTGTCTGTCATAACGTATTTACATAACAGATTTATTTAATCATTAATTGAATCAAACACTACAGGATAATTCTGCTCCATAAAGTTTTCAAAATGCCCATTCTATTTGGTAGGCATATACGTGAGAACATTTTCATGTAATTTGTCATCTTTATAAATCCTGATTTGTTTCTCATTTCAAATTTTTGCAATTGATCAAAAGAAGGCATGGCTACGTATGTGCTTTATAGGTTCTAATAAACAGCCAATATGCTAGTAATATGCATGCTAATCAACAATTAAATTTAGGATCAAATTTATCATTATTTTATAAAAGAAGTTTTTGATTATTCTCAGAATTTTTCAGTTCTGAAACAAAATAATGTGTGTAATATTTGCAAGTTTGTGTGGATCACACTTCCGCTAGTCTCCAACTGGGCTGCATTCCTCTGATTCCAGTCCATACAAAACATGTAAACACAATAGTACTAATCTGATAATCTAACACCAGCATGTGCTCTCTGATATCTGCGGCTGATTCTGTGGTTATTGATTGAGTTCAGAAAGTGTTACTTCAAATTCGCTGAGAAAACCAGAGCTGCCACTGATTTGAAACACCTTTTTCTTCATCATTGCAACTGACACTAAACACCAAGCTCGGTTTTAGCTCACACCCACATCCTGACAAAATTTCTTATAACACAAGCGAGTTCTCGTTCTGTCTTACTCAGCCTTTGCTATTTCAAGCTGCAGAGTTTTTCTCTCGCAGTCGTGATCTAAAAGTGACTGATGTGCTCTGTACAAATCTGTTTTCATGATGTGATTCACTGATATTATCTTTTTAGCAGGGAATGTAAATACATAACTGTGTGGGATAGGGCAGCAGAGTTCAGTCTTTCCTATATATATATATATATATATATGAAGAGTTTGGTTCCAAAGCTCCGTTTTGCTTAATTTGAGTAAAAATGTGTTTTCTTTACCAAGAAGTGACAACATAAAAATCACTATTTTCTGTTTCAAACTTACACTTAGCATCTTTAGATTATAATAACATTAAAAATTAAAATCGCTATATTTCCATCTCTTTTCCTCTCTCTCTCTCAACTCGAAAGCTTTGCCCTGTATCTGTGTTCATGGTTGTGAGAGCTTTGTTTTCATAACTTGTCCGATTGGAGGTTAGCTTGAGAACCTGGTCTGAGTGCAATACATCACCATCAGCCTCTGCTTTACAGGCAGTGACAAATTGCTGTTACTTCTCATTTACATGCCCGGTCGGCCTTGACACATGTTATATCCTACGTTTGCACTCAAGAACAGCAGCAAAGCTTTCCAGGTAATACAATAGATTGAACACTGAACAATCTGTTTGATTTGTGCTGAATACAAGTGACCAGAATGCACAAACAACCAAACAGTTGCACAACGTCTGCTTGCGGTATTTCGGCGCAAACATCTGTGTCTGGTTTAGTTAGCACTTCCAATATAGTTTCAATAAATAATTCACCAAAAAATGGACGTTTAGATGTACTTACCCTCAGGCCAGCCAAGATGTAAATGAGTTTGTTTGTTGTTTTGGATAAATAGCATTATTCACTCATTATTGGATCCTCTGCAGTGAATGGGTGCCGTCAGAATGAGATCACTGTGATTCATGTGACTCTAGGGTGACCATACGTGCCATTTTCCTCGGACGCGTCCTGGCCAGGATTTCAATAAGGATATAGTTTTGGCTCGGTTTGCGCATGCGGACCGATCGGTATGACATCAGTTCCTTTTGTTTCCAAAACACTCTTGATGTCCGGGGAAAATGGCACGTATGGTCACCCTATGTGACTCCACCCCATAAAATAACATCTTGTGAAGTAAAAAGCTTTGTGTTAGTAAAAAAACTAATCTATCAATGTATATAAATACATATTTTAACTTCAAATGATTCCTCTATCCATAACATTGCTTTCCCTGGTTATCTTGTCTGAATCAGGAGAAAAAATTTGCACAGATCAAGCACAGTTTACAAGGAAAACAAGTTTAAACAAATCTGTTAGCACATACTACATACTGACTATAAGAAACTTTGCAAGTATATTTCAACTTATTCTACTAACCCTAAACCTACCCTAAATGTGTACTCTGAGAGTTAGTAGACATGTAGTTGCAAGTTAATGAGATTTAGTTGACATGTAGTTGACATATAGTTACAAAGTTACTTATAGTTAGTAGAATGTCTAAAGTTAAATATTAAAATAAAGTGTAATCGTTTGGACTCTTATTATGACCCACTCACTACAGAAAATTAATTCAGTAGGTGATGTAATATGCTTAACTTCGATGAAGAAACAAACTCTTGGATGGCCCGAGGGTGAGTAAATTTTCAGCAAATTTCCATTTTTGGGTGAACTATTTCTTTAACCTGGCGCTAAATGACTATTTAATTCAAGTCAGTATACCTTCTTTCTATGTAAATTAGGTTTGCTTTTTCACAAAACTCAGTGAGATGGGGAACTGCACCATGCAAATTGCATTCAGTTTTGGGTGTGTTTGCGCCGTTAACGCATTTGCATAATTTCTGTAGTGAATCGGTGCTAAAACAATGCAGACAGTATGTGCGAATACCACAGTTATTAGGGAATTGCTCTCATTATGTTGTGTATCGGTGAAGGAAACTTCGGCTGTGGCCATTCCGGTTGTCAATAGGGAGGAGAACTTTGATAACAGACAGAACGAAATGTCAAATGTGTCCCTTTGCTGTTTCCTTGCGATGGCTCTTGTAAAGTAGTCACGATGACAAAAGAATGTAGAGATGTCAAAGGATTTCGAGTGGATGTAGGTCATTGTTAGTGTTGTTCTGGACCGTCCAGAGTGACCCTGAAGTCCCGTTGGTCTCTCCTGCTCTTGTTCCCTTTTACCTTAACTGGTGCATGATGGAAGAGAAACCTTTTTTTTTGTTAGGGTTAGGTCTTTCATCACTGTCTACCTTTTGTGTTGCTGCTGTTAGATGTTAGATTTCAGTGGTATCTCTTTCCATCTTTATCCACTGTCCCTCTTACTTTCTTTCTTTGTCAAGGGTAGATGACATTTTCTTGTCTCTGTCTCACTCAGTTTCTCTCTATCGTTTGCTCTCTTTCCTTCTGGTTTCTCTTATGAGAAACATAGTTTTGATTTGCGTTTTCCTTTTTTCATGCGGAAATAAAGTCATATCAGAATTGAGATTGTATCTGAGTCTAGGTTGTAAAACAGTCTGGGATAATGAAAGCGAAATAAGACAAAGGATAGATTAGACAGGAGACGACCTAAAGGCATATTGATGTATGTCTGACTTTACCCAGAGCAAAATTAGACATTTTTCATGTCCTTTTTTGTAAGCCAGACTACATGTTCAAAATGAGATTTCAACACCTTGAGATATCTTGCACAAGAATTATTATTACTGAAACTAATCATAGTTGGCGAGATTCTAAAATTACAGTACACCATGGGATGTCGACCTTTCTGATATTTTTCAGTTCTTTCATTTCCCATGGCTTGTTTGTTTGTTTTTCATTCCATAATTATTTTTTCTCTCTGTGATGAAGTAAACTGTACAGTAAACTTTTGGCATTTGTTTTCATATTGGTTAAACTTCAAAATGATTTTCAAAAATAAATATATATTATATACAATGATTAATATCTAGCTTGTGTACATTTAAATATATATGATAATATGTTTAAATACATAAACACACAAAGGTTTAGCTGTCCATTTAAATTTACATTTTGTATATTTTTTTTGTAAATGAATTAATTATTTAATAATTAAATCAGAAATATTATTGTGGTAGGATTTAATAAATGGTTTAAGTTTTATCACACTTTTATTTTGTATTTATTTTTATTTTTTTTATAATTAATCACTAGCTCAAAATTAAGCAGCCCAAGTAAGTTATAATAATGATTGTTACCTGTGTATTTATTTATGTATTTATTTATTTATTTATTTATTTTAAATTTGATTGTAACCTGAGTGTGTAACAGAACATTTAACAGAAATATGTATTTTTAAAAAATAAATTTTGAAACAATATGAAATGTGTAAAGCACTATACAGTTATATATGAATTAAATAATTAAATGGTTTAATATTTCATTTGATTTAATTAAAGCAAAAAAGGAAAAATTCTGCACATGCCATACATTTTGCTGTGAAAAAAGCAAGTAAATGTAGTGTTTAAGCTACAGGGATTGCACAAGGTTGAAGTGATCCGTGACAAAGAAAGGAATGTTTGTCATTCATTTGGTGTTTTTATTGATGCCGTTTGAAGTGGAAGTCAATTAATCAATTATTGAGTCAAAGGTAGCGCCGGTATCTCTCTCACAAAGCACTTCCATTACCCAAGGTTAATGTGTACTTAATAATTAAAAGATAATTAAACTCACACTCAAGCTTAATTGTATTTTCATTTGCCCAGGGCTCGTTTGCAATTGATAGACCCCCCCCCCAACTCCCCTGATAGCAGACCTTTATTTGGGTTGTGTAAATTCTATTATAGAGTCTCGAAGTGTGTCCTTTCAATGCAAGACGTGCTGAAAAATCAAAGCTTCAAAGATCAATCCTAAGCTGGATCTGACAAACAGAAATCATTGATGATAATAGATGCTTTTAAGCTATTGAGCGTACATATTGACATGCTAGTCATTTCAGCACCGCTTTCTGAAAAGGTTCATTTACAGCCAGAGAGACCAAAAACAGTCAGAAAAAAGCCGGATTCCAAATAGAGGACCGCCACTGACAGATTGCAATTCAGTGTTGTTATAAGCATATTGCTTTTCATATGCATTACTGTGTACCGGCATTATCTAAAATATCCTATGTCCTGATGTGCACGTGTGGCTCTTGCCAGCAACTGCACCAGCGATATGCCTTTTTCACAGCCAGTTTCAAAGTGGAGAAATGATGACAGATATCAAAGGAGAGTCAGGAATCTTAGACGTCTGCTGAAAGAAACCATTTTTAAACCATTTTAAAAGCAATGACCCCCCCCCATCCCCGAGATGCATTTCCTCCATGTTGTCTCTATCACACAGATCTGTGGAGTTTTTGAATCCTTCTCTGTGGACCCCTGCCAACTTAATGTGATGTGTAGCCAGCGATTTTAGCTTCATCCATCTCAGCCACTTTTATCAGTGCGTGTAGCATCTTAAGCCGCGTGCTGATATCTCATCCCCACCGCAGTGTTCCTAGATGTATCCGGTCACTTTCTAGCAGGAGATTGAAAGCGCGCTGCTGCCTCCCCATTCTACTAAATGCCTCGTTTTACCACCAACAAAAAAGCTGATGAGAAACAAAGGGCTTTAAGGCAGTGGCAGGGTGAGAGGAGATTATAGGATCGGGACATGTATCAAACGACCTGGAGTCGGTGTGCTGTTCTGAGCTCAATTTATTTCTTTGATGACTTTATGAATGACATTATATGGCCTGTCTGGAGATAATGAAAAGCTAGCTAAACATTATTATCAGCATCAGCTTTTTTCAACCTACGACTGCATATAACAATAAACAGTAACACTTTATTTTGAGGACCTTTTTTTTTTTTTTCAGTTGTTTACATTTTCAAAACTTCACATCCAAGAATTGCATTTAACACTGCATTCAAAATATCACAAACATTTTATGTAATATTAATTCCTGTTGCATTTTTCTGTGTTACATAGAGAGTTGTGTGTTGTGTTTTGCAAAACGTTTTTTATGACATTGAAAACTGAGTCAAAGACTGAGAATTAGCATATGGTTTTACATATATGGTGTGTGCTTCTGGTGTTTGAGACTAAAATTTCAGAAATTGTGTTAGCCATTAAAAAACAACTAGTTACTTAATTGCATGCATATTAACATATTGGCTGTTTATTAATGCATATATTAATGCATTATTATTTATGACCATATTTTAGACCCCTTAGACTAAAGTGTGACACAATAAACAAATATTGTTAAATATATTTATAGCCATTAATAAAACCCTGGTCTCACACTTTTTACAAATCACATAGATAGATAGATAGATAGATAGATAGATGGATTTTTTTTAGTAAGCGATTTCTATTAGAATCTGCATAATGGAATGTCATAATTTGCTGAAAAAATAAGGGCAAACAGGGTCCAAAAATAATTACAAACAGGGTCCTAAATGAACACTCCACAAGTGTCAAATATGAGTAGAAATTGGCTGTAGTGAGTAAATAAAAGAGTTGCTTGCCATTTGGCTGGTAGCTGTGAATGAAATATATTGCCTGAATAATGTTGCCTAAACAGAAATATAAAGTACAAAGTCATGCTGGGTCACATATGAATATATATCTGACAGTTGCAGTTCCTGGCTCATCTCACATGATGTATGAGTTTGCGAATGTTTAGAAAAAACAACTTAAAGGGACGTAAATATATTAATATTTCATCATTCAGTAGCTGATAAGACATATTTATGGATGATACATTTTCTCAATTCTTCTGTCATCAGTGGCGAAAATTAATAGAAAATGGGAATTTCATTTGCAAAAACAGGTAACTCAGTTACCCTTTCAGTCGAATCACTTCGACGTTACATATGGGATCTCGCATGAGAGACCGATCGTCTTCGAGCCG
>JAUMHE010000042.1:5914890-5936571 GCA_032359235.1 Enteromius mattozi
CACCATTCTGAGGGTTGTTACATGTGTGTAGTTACAGAAATATTACAGCTGTAGATACTATGTAGCAATGTGTACTTGCACTGTGGTTACATACTAGATACACATCTAGTTACTATGGAAGTACACAGATAGGGACACTTAATATAAAGTGGGACCAGCGTATAATTTAGTGTTCTATATAAATGTGCAAATGGACAAAACTGCAGGAGGGGATCATTTCTGTCAGTTCAAATCCTAAACAGGTCATAGATTTTATCTTTGTCTAGTAGGCTATTATTGCTTATGCAATCTATAGTAGTTATTTTGGCACTCATCCATGAAGTACTGTACCACTCGTACTTTCTATAATCCATAATTTAGGACTCTTTATGAGTTTTGTTTTTGTTTTGTTTTTCTTCAAGTTTCCAGTTTTCAGTTGAACTGTAGCAGTTTTTGGACATCAGCCTTCTAGTTCCTTATAATTCCAGAATTAAAATAAAATCTTATGAATTTTCTGTTGACTTTGACCTAGTTACAGATACTTCAGGGCTTTGTTTTTACCTACTGACTCCATAACACTGTCTACTAAGACCTTGTTTGCCATAATCGTATCCATGTCATAATGTGTGCCAGAATATACAGAAACAGTCACCTCCAGAATTAGTGAATCCCTCACCATATGCCTCTGAAATATATTTGTTAACGGCATGTGTTTAATGAAAAAAGTACTAATCAAAGGACTAGTTCTTTACATAAGTCAATGAATGTACATGCACTGTATACAAAATAATGGAAAGTTATATGTTATGTGAAATGTGTTGTAAAACAAGAACAAAAGTGGAACTACAGCCTACAGAAACCTGAAATGGAAGCGCCTACACAGCTTTTATGTTCCCTCGGGGTCAGTGCCATAGAGAGATCTGTGTCTACAGGGCTCTTAAATAAGGCTCACGGGCCCCTGGAGAATAAAACGAGGCCTGGAAAGACAGTTATAGGAGAATCACTAAACACAGGTCACTTGCACAAACCTGACCAATAAGCCTCTTGTGAACATGTGATTCTCATTTACTACAGTATTGATCGCTGGGTGCAGTGTCTTGTAGGTCACTCTCTTTCTCTTTACTCAGTTTTGGAAAAGTAAAAGGAACTATTTAAAGAGATAGCGTAAGGGATAAGGGATAGAGATAGAAAAAAAATCTAGGTTAGGACTTAGAAAATGAATAAAATGAGTGAGCATTATTTATAAAAATTACATTAAAATATAAATAATGTATAATAATGCTGTCATTTTGACTGTCACCATGGATAAGAAGTAGAATAGGACAAGTATTTCTTTATATATATATATATATATATATATATATATATATCTGATACACATTTATGTGGATAAGTACAATAAATTGTATAGTAAAGTATTGTTTTGGACAGCAAATCAATCAATGTGTATAAGTATAAACTGTCTTAAGTCCTTAGGTTTACAATCAAAGTGCAAAGTAAGACATTTCGATGGAAAGACAGAGAGTTACAGCATGAATGAATTAGGATTGAGAGCAATTTCTTAATTTTCTACTCAGCTAGTTTCTCACTGCCCTTGTGTCAGAGAGATAGAGTAGGGCAGTTGATATATAGACTGACATGTACAGGATATAGAAAGATGTAATTGAAGAGAAGAAGAAAACCACTATAAAGCAAAGATACATTGTGACACTCTCATATGAGAACGTAACGGGACACTGACTTTATAATCAAGAAATACACTCAGTCCGAAGCCAGGTGATAGCTGGCCCCTCCTCTGTCTGTGTAAAGGTTATTTCAACCTTTTCAAGTTCAGCTCCTTTCAGACTCCTGTTCCATTAACACTAATGCCCAAATAATTCCACTAATGCCTCCTTACTCATAGCTGAGGATTAAACCCAATAAATCTGTATCATTCTCATAGAATGCTGGAGACCTTTTAACACGGAGCCAATAAATTCCATTTCCCTTTTCCTCTCACGCTCTTTTTCCCTCTCCGTCTCTATAACCAGTAATTGATATTTGGGGATTGTTTTTTTTCTGCTCTCATGCAGCCTAAGCAGAATGAGATTGAGTGATTGTGAAGTAAAAACAGCTGAGGCTAGTAGAAAAATACACAATTGGCTGTGTGCGTGCACATGGTGACTTAGGATTAACCGCTACACGCTGGAAGAAAAAGAAAAAAAGGAAACCTAAACCGATTGTCGAAGCAGAGCGGTGAAAACAATAACCCAATGACTCTGTTTCTATGTTTTGTTGATCATGAGTGATGCACTGATTGGATGGCACTTTCATTTCATTGTACTTGTTACAATGACAGTAAAGATTTGAACTTGAACTTGAACATAAACTAGTATATGCTGATATCAAATTTAACACTTTATTTTGACAGTCAAGTTTAAACATTGTACTAACTGCAAGTAAATTTGCAACTACATTTCAATTACCAGTCATCAGTGCATGAGTAGACCGACTGCTTAAAGGAATAGTTCATCATTTACTCATCCTCACGTCGTTCCAAACCATGAATTTCTTTCTTCTGATAAACACAAAAGATGATATTTTAATCAAACAGTTGATAGTAGCCATGAACTGCCTCTTTATACATGCCAGATACATGCCAACTTATTGTACTAACCCTAACATAAGTGTCTACTAATTTTAATACTCTAATTAGAGTTGTAGTAGTTGAAATATAGTCACAGTTAGTAGAATGTCAAAAGTGGACTATCCAAATAAAGTGTAACCACAAAGTTAAAAAAGTTCAGCGTGTGAAGTTTGTACTTCCTGTATCTGGGTTTGAGATGAGAAGCGAGAAGAAAGTGGAACACATTGCACTGGTCTTAAAATATATTAGCGCCTTTGTTTTGCCTTAAGATGCACACCAGTAATGTTTTTTATCTAACATGTTTATAAAAAATTACTCAGATGTCCTAATTTAGCTATGGCATAATATTTGCTAATTCCTGTCTGAAAAACTGGACCTCAATGTTTTAACTGTGTAGCAACAAGATGCCAACGTTATGATTGTTTACATTTGTTACATTGTTTACTCTTAGTGTGAAACAATTGCTTGCTAACATTTCCCATGTTACGTTACATGAGTTGCCTTGTATTGGACTCACAGTATATAATATTTCCTGTTTTCCCTTTCTTCTGTATACAGAAGAAAGGGAAAACTTTGACTATAGTCAATTTGTAGTCCAATTTTTCATTGGCTCCTCCTAGACTGGTCTCTCGAGGTGTCTCTTACTGTCTTGTCAAGCTTGTTAGCCCCAGTGTACTGTACATAGCCCTTGGATTTCACTTGTCCTTTGTCAGTTGTTGAAAGTAGTGCAGTTTTGCTTGTGTTTTCTGTGCCTTGTTTTCCAGTGGTCTTCGTCTTTTGTCTACTTTGTTACTTCAATAAATATGCTGCAACTAGACCTACGTACATCCCAGCCTGCTTGCTTTACTTCTGATGTGTTATAGTTATATTACAACTTTATTGCAATGACAACATACTGTAACGCATAACAGCCAATTGTAAAAATTATGCAACCAACTTCAAAGCTCAGATAAACAGCTCTAACAGAAGAATGAATGTAGGCTATATATATGTGTATATATATATATATATATATATATATATATGAATATATTTCAAATTCTAAGCTGTATTATTGGACCTTTAATATTCCTTTAACGTAAGTAAAGTTTTTTTGTTTTTTTTAAAGCAACACTACAGTATTATACTTTGTGATGCGCAGATTGACCAGGGTGTTGAAAGTGTCTGTTTTGTAGTAGAAATAAAGTGCCAAGTCACGTTGGCTACTACGTGCAATACTATATCTGCTGCATTTGCTCTCAGTGCCTCTCACTTCAGGTCATGGAGAGGGTGTAGGTCTTATCACATCATCTTGGAAATTCCATACCCCCCCTTCCTTCCTTACCATCCACTCCTTTGAATTTAATGCTATAGCCATACATTATAGATGAACTTGATACTCTTCTTACCCCCATCCCAGAAGACTCATCCTTCTTGGTGATCTTAATATTCACTTGATGCTCCTACCTACTTCAACGCACCTCATGTCCTTCAAACTCACTCTTTTAGACTCCTTTGCAAATCACAAGGAGGGCAACTTGATCTTCTTTCATAAACTGTCCTACATCTTTATTATCGGTTCGCCTTCCTCCATGTGGCTGACCACTTATTTATTTTGTTTTGTATGTATATTAAAACGAACCTCTGGTATATACATACATATATATATATATACATATGGTTTATTTACAGCATATTTTCTGGTGCAGTTACAGCTTTTTTACAGTATATTAGGTGAGTTTTTCCAATTCTAAAATTGACTGTAAATCCTCATTGAGGATGATATTTTTATTTTATTTTATTTATTTGTATTATTATTATTTCTTTTTTTTTTATTCTTTATTTATTCTTTTTTTTTCCAAGATGGGGTTGAATCTTTGTTCACCTCTCCACAGAAATTAAGGCTATCAGAGCTGACTTTCCTTTCCTTCTTCTCAATCTATTTTGGCAGCTGGTGTGAATCACCATGGAGAATTAGTTTAGTGTTGCGAATTTGTTGTCCCAAATGTATTTTGGGGATTAAATGAAATGACATAAATACTGTCTTTTCACAGTAAGCCATGATCTCGCTTTGGATAAAACGCTAAATAAATAAATGTAAAATCAATAAATGCCATTGTCTGACCTGAGGCTATTGACTGTGTGGCTTGTTTTTCTTTGCTGTTGTTTGGTTTTTTGCAACAAATTGTTAGGATTAAATATCCATGCCTCATGAAATTGCTTCAGTTTGTTTTGTTTCCCTCACTAAGTTGTAATGAAAGAGAGGAGTGCTAATGGGTATTACCACGGTGCCTAATTACCACCACACTTGTGCGTCCTTCGAGATGTTAACAGCTACTCCGGGCATCCAGACTGTGTTCTGGAAAGCATTATGACGGGGAAGATTACACAGAAGGAGTTTTCTTACTTTAAATGACTTACATAAAAAAAGGAATTCTGTCTTTCTCTGTGATTTCGGTAGCTTCTGTACAATGCCTCACAAGTGCCTTCTAAAACCAGCGAGGAGAGCTGGAAGCATCACAGGCACTCACTGTCTTGCTGTTCATTACATCTCCTGCCAGATGGTTTATGTGGGTACTCTAGTCTGATTTGGTTGAAGGCCTGTTTGGATATTCATTTTGACATTTTTTTTCCCCCAGCCTCTCGCTAGCAGCAGATCAGAAGATAATTATGAACTGTAACTTTTGTCACCTTTTCACTAAAAGCAGTTGATTATGCAGCAGAACTGGTGTAGCATATGATTAGAGATGTTACACATGCCACAAATTCACACTCTTTTAATGTTGTGGGTGATACTTGAGCGTAGTTTTAATCAGTGAAGCTCTAACAAGAGTGACAAATTAGATACAGCAAAGTGTCATCATTCACACACACACACACACACACACACACACACACACACACATAAATTATACAAATGTACTTGAGACGTTTTGCTCTTTCATTCCAAATTGAAACAAAAGATCTTCTAAAACTTAAACTGTTTATCTGCATTGGATTTGTGGGTTGTCATAATATCAGTTTTTCACTGTGCACAATTATCATGGTCAAAATAATTCCTGATAAAAATATTTTTGAAATGTTTAAATAAGAAAATAAGAAATACAAATATATAAAAATAAATACAACTCATCTTTATAAATGTACATAGATACAAATATATTGTCATATGAATAAAAAATATATGAAAGCCATTGAAAATTTAAAAAATTCTTATATAAACATACAAACACAAATATACAAATGTGTATGTTTATGTATGCTTAACATATTTTTGGACATATCTCCTGTACATAGTAGCTTACTGCATACTATTTACGAAATTGTGGTAAAATGCACTCACTCTGTCTGTATGGACAAAGATGACCTTACACCGTCATGCAATTGGATAAATTCACTCCAAACTCTTTTGATAGCCAGATCTGTTCATTGCTGATAATCACATTTGAGCTTCTTTTTTTTTTCTTCTCCAGATTCATTTTATTCCCTCCTTTTTTATTATCCACCTGTCATCAGAATCAGAGATCTATAAATTAAGAGACGTCCATAGGCATGTCCTTGGGAGATACCTCCACTATGGAATAGACAAATGCAACCTTCCTCTTTCCTTCCATTTATTTCTTCCCAGCAGTTTGCCCTTAGGGTATGATGGATATTCCTCAGAATACATCAGGATTTCTTGATGAATGATCCACTCTTCCCTCTTGTCCCATATGTTCTCTTTGTTTTCCCGATGGAAGCCTTGGCTCTGCTTCAGCCCTCCCTCATTGCGGCAAACTTTCAAACTGATGATTGTGAGTTTCTCCTAGAAAGATAAACAAGAAATGCAATTTCTAAATGCATAACTTTCATCATACCCATATTCAAAATAAGCAGCGATTATCATCTGTGTCGCCTCCCTTCCTCTAAAACTGTTAAATTAGAAAAAGTTCAACCTAAAAATGTAGGGTTTTGGATTAGTTTTTCCCTTATAATGTCATTCTCAGAAGAAATGGAATTGCTTTCTGTAAAATATATATCTGGATTGTGAAATGTGATGGGTCCAGGCTGTTTATGTAAATATAGACGGGTTTTCTCTTCTTATTGTTCCTGGCCAGGCAATATTTAGAATTAATATTGGAGTACTAAAAGCAGATGGGAGCTAAAATGATCCCTGTGCATGCCTGCATGCAGCCAAGGTTTGGTGGGGAGGGTTATTGGGTAACCAGGTTGGACAGGTGGACACAGGAACAGAATCTTGCATTTGGGATGGATTTTTGTTGACTATGTGTACTACCACACAAAAATATTAAGAAAAAACAGAGATAGAAAAAGGATACATTTTATATCTGTTAAATTATGTCATGTAGCATTTTTAACATGAGACACAATTGGAAATACCAAAGGCAATATGATTGGTGTGGACTCATGTTTAATAATTTACAAATAAAAATAACAGTATATTTTATTGTAATGTCAGTTTGTTTCTTCACTTTTTTGCCAAACTAGTCTAATATCTTAAATTACCTTCATTTGTGGGGTTTTCTTTGCAAATATTAAAAAATGTGATTATTATTTTGACTCATTGAGCAACAAATCATGTAACTAATTGTATTAACCATTTTAATTAATCAACAGCCCAAATAAATATATGATGATACTTTCAGTGGGAATAACCTTACAGTGCTAGGGTTGTTATCATCAGTAATAAATAACTAAATATTTGAAGTTTATTTATTGATTTGTTTGTTTTTGGCATGCTCACATCCCACTATAAATGAAGAGCCATTATGCTCTTTGGCCTGAAGAGACATTTATAATTAAAAGAAAGAGTCAGAACACATTATTACGGTATACCTCATCTGTGGTATTTAGCATGGCTGAGGGCTCTTAATTCTTGCTTAAAAGAATATAAAACACTCTTTCATACACACAAAGACAATGCTGAATCAGTGAGCTCTTCACTTCCAGAGACAATTGTTAATGAGCAAATCTGCATACGTTTGAATTCACACATTCACGTTCACTTAATTACTTGCAAATGACACCCAATTACCCCCTCACTTTGCTTTGAGTGGCAGTTCATGGTTTGAAATGATTCCGTTTCAAGGCTTCTCCCTTCTCTCTGTCTGCCTCGCTCTCTTCTCATATACCTTTGCACAGGCAGAACCCACTTCTCTGTCATTTACACACACTGCTGATTTTTAAATAGTACTCCAGTCTCTCGCTCCCTATCGTAATTGTCATTAGGACTGTATTTATAACATGTTCTGCATGTGGGCACTTGAAACAGTTTTTACACCAGTGTGCTGATGCCAATCCATCAGACAGGCCCTTCACAAAAGCACTTTAAGACTGTGGATATGGATTTAGTGTTAAGAGGATACACTTTTGTTTTTTCTCTGTCAGCATAGGTCTATAAAAGCAGCACTTTTTAATTGTTTTTCAAAATAATGGAAAGCAACTTTTAGTAATCAAGTACAAAGTACTCTAACTAAAAAGTAGTGAAGCAATAAAATGATTGTACAAGCAGTGTTTACTCCTCTGTGTTACAGATTTCTTCCACAGTAGTCGTTTGTTTACTGTATAAAAGTCCTTTTTGGTATTTTTTCTGTTTTATACTCTTTTTCTCTCTCATGGAGTCTGCTGACTGTTTTCATATTTTCTGTGCTGATCTATGGAAAAAAAAAAATCTATGGAATGGGTTTTAAAGTGGTGAAACGTGTTAAATAGAGAAGAAAGTTCTACACATTTGTTTGCTTGCTGAAGGCTAAATTAAATTAGCAACAAATATTTAATAAAAGAATATGCCAGAGGAAAGGATGTGCGGAACTTTAGCCCAAACCTAGTAAAGAAAGAAAATTTTAGGATGTTAATAATTCTCAAAAAAGAAAAAGAGAAGTTATATTGAAGATTCTCTACAATTTTACATCAAGTCTAATCAAATCATATCTTATAAGTAAGCTTTTCAATAACATATTTGGTGTACAGTATTTTAATGTTGGCAATGTAGTATCATTATTGTATCCTGTTTTTATTTGTTTTATTTGTTCATTTTTTTTTTCCTGTTACATTCGCGCTTTACATTCTGTAATTAAACACATTATGTATGAAAGGTGTAACAAAACTAAATGTACAAAGTGTGAAAAAAAATTCAGACATATCTACTGTACCATGTATATCTTAGATGCGTCGAATATCACATACAGACTAAGTTCCACATTTGGCAACCTTTACAAACTTTCCTAGTCTTATGTTGTTGTTGTGTCTTTATCCAGCATGTGACTTACAGTTGGTCAGTTGAGTCACTTAACTGCTGTTCACAACTATTCTGTCATGTCCTCATGTGATAGTAAAGTGTCAATTGGATGTGTACTTCAAAATCTCAGCTCAAGCAGTAGGTCATCCAAATATTTTCCACCAACTGTATTACAAAATGCTGATTTTTTTGGATGTAATACCATTTGTTACACTTATAATATAGTTTGTGGTGAAGCATTTACATAGAATATGAAGCATTATTGCTGATTTCAGATGTTTAGACACCAGATTGTGTTTAAGTGCACACATTGTCATTTTAACGTACAGTTGAGGTCAAGTTTACATTCCCCTTTCAGAATCAACAAAATGTTAATTATTTAACAAACTAAAGGAAACATACAAAATGCATGTTATTGTTTATTTTGTACTGACCTGAGTAACATATTTAACGTAAAGGATGTTTACGTACAGTCCACGAGAGAAATAATAGTTGAATTTATGAAAATGAACCCATTCAAAAGTTTACATTCCCTTGATTCTTAATACTGTGTTGTTACCTGAATTAACCAGAGCTGTGTTTTTTGTTTAGTGATAGTTGTTCATGAGTCTCTTGTTTGTCCTGAACAGTTAAACTGCCTGCTACTCTTCAGAAAAATCCTTCAGGTCTCACAAGTTTATTGGTTTTGCAGCATTTTTTGTGTTTTGAACCCATTCCAACAAGGACTGTGTGACTTTGAGATCCATCTTTTCACACTGATATTTCAGAAACTATTTCAGAAGGTTCAAACACTCACTGATGCTCCAGAAGGAAAAAAACAAAAAAAAAAAAAAAAAAACATGCACTAATAGCAAGGGGTTGAAACTTTTTGAATTTGAAGATCAGGGTAAATTTAACATATTTTGTCTTCTGTTTAACTTATTTTGTCATTTTGTAAATTCTGAAAAGGGGGTGTAAACTTTTGACCTCAACTGTATGTCTATAGCTTTACCTCTATTACGTATTATGTATCAAGTTTTTTTTTCAACCTGGTCTCATAAAAAATATATACTTCTGTGCACTTTTTGTGCAACACCGTTTTTACGTGCCTTACCGCAGATTTCATCTCAGTTTCAAAGAGAAATGTCCACTGAGTGCCACTAAAACAAAGGTTCAATACGTGAACTCTGGTACCTTTTTTTTTCATTGACATAGGTACATATTGCCGTGTTTTTATTATGTTGCTTTAGTATGCTAATGCACGTCCTGATTTTACCAAGTTCGATGTGTCCCTAGGTGAACATATTTTGTTGACCCTGGAACATTTTAATGCAAAAATATAGTTTTAATGCCTAAAATCAGAGGAAATGATAGATGACTGACACTGATGTACAAGCACCAAACACTGATTGTATGCCTAAACTTCAGAAAAACTGTAAATTGTTTCTTCAAATCTGATTGGTTAATCACAATATTGTCCCAGGGTCAAGGTGTTGACCCAGGGATATGTTGCACTTGGTAAAATCAGGTTAGCGGATGCGAACATTTAATAGCATCAATTTTTTAGATATTTCAGCAAATTAATATTGTTCTGAAATCATAACATGATTTTCTTCAAGTTATTGTGCAAAAATTACACTTTATTAATTGAAACTCTGTAAATTTGAGTTTTACTGCCTCTAGTGTTCATTTCTTTTGGAAACTGCAGTGATATGTACTTGGTGGTACATATTTCGTGTCTCTCTAAAAAGTGCATCGAGGTACTTTTATGCCAGGAGACCAGGTAGCCTTTTTTTTGTTGTTTTTTGTTTTTTCCTGCAAAAATACTTATTGTAAATATAACAAATCCTTTAAATGTAATCACACTAAAAATTTTCTTGCTTCTAACTGCTGTAGATTGAATCAGTCAACATACTACAAATTTAATATCTAGAATATCTTTCAGTGCTTAGAGGTAAACATTTCAGTTTCATTTATTCATTCACTTTTGTACAGAAAGAAGCTTGCAAATCATCTGGCAGTTATATTTGTTTGGACTCATTTCAGATGCTATCCTCATTGTGTTTCTTCCCTCGTTCTCTATGGATTGAGCCCTGCAGTAAAGCGCACTGAGCACAGGGCATGAAAAGAGAGAACTGGGGCCTTTTAGGCACTTTTGCACCTCAGGGATATTTTTGGATTGATACAACAGTTATACATCTCACAATCTGCAGTTAGGATGCCCACTTCTCCAAAAATAGAGCATAATGCAGAGTTCAATATATGAGAGAGAGAATGTTCAACCTGATCTTACGGCAATTCGTACATATTTTACGAGGTGGCTAATTCGTACAAATTCGTATGACAAATATTGAAAATATTGCTTCTGTATGATTCAGCAAACCCATAAAAGCTGACGTTGAAGTACAATATTGTATCAAGATGCTCACACTTTCAGCTTTAGTTGTATTTTGCTAATTTGTACATGCCTAATGGTGCTTTTAAATGTCTTAACAGCACAGAGTTCAAATGCCCAATGCATAACACTATCATTCTCAATTAGGAGCCTATTACACTCTCTAAATAGGCCTAGATTTGATTGCACCATAAATGATAATTGAATCCAAATCGACTGAATGCCAGTATGTGTGAAGGAGCTCGTTAAGGCTGTTAGATGTTCATTAAGCTTGTCAGATGGGTGAACTTGTGTTGCAGCGTGTTTTCTCTCTGGAATAGCACTTTTACGTCTAGGTCAGAGGTTGGCCACTAAGATAATTGAAGTAATTGGTAGTGACTGCTGAGCAATGTAAGGTTTTTGCATCAGGTCGTCGTTTACCCTGTCATGCCTACTTAAGCCACACTTATATTCCCATGGCTTGCGTGCATCCATCTTTCAAATCTCTGAAGCTGTCTTAGATCTACCATACAACCGGAGCACTTCCTTGAACTGTCAAAAGCAAATGTCCAACCACGGCAGCCTAAGGACCCTGCAGTTAAGATTTAACTGATGGCTGTAGTGGAACGCTTTGTCTCTTGGTGTCTGTCAAATGTGGTTCCTGTATACGCCAGTGGCTGAGGTCTTACGCAGCAGGAAATAAATCACTTGGTTTGGTTTATTTGAATGTTCTCTTATGATCATCAATCAGGGGGCGGGAAGTATTTTTCCCCTGTGTCACCTCCAGTCTCGGTGCTCCTCATTAAGAATTCATTAACTTTGTTTTTCTTCTCTGTAATTCCACCAAGCAAAAAATGGACTCATGGTTAAAAAAGGGGAAGAAAAAAAATACAGTGAGAGCTTAAAGTTTAATGACGAAGGGAGCAAAAGGGTGAGAGGGAAAAAAAAGAAATGGTTGATGGGAGGAGATTGGGGTGTGGGAGTAAGGCAGAATGTACAAGGAGGAACCAAGGAAAAAGAGGTGATGAAAGAAGGAAAAATGGAAAAATTTAAGAGAGAAATGCCAAAGACATGTTTATGAGCTGAAGGAGTACAAAAACATTGCATCAGAAATATTGTCCACCTGCACAGAGAGTCTGTCAAAAGTAGTTTCAAACAACTTTAGCAGATGGCCATGTTTTAGGATATACTTATATGCAGAGCCCATACTATTTTATAAGATTGTGCTATAGTCGTTTTATAAGATTGTGCTATGGTTAATGAATGAACAATTTTCATTTATTTGTTGATTAGTAATTATTTAATTTATGCGAATGTATTTTTCGTAGTTTGGAATCGTGTATATTTTCCCATAACCACTCGACAATGTAAAATTTCATTTTACAGTATATGGATAGGCCTGTTTTCTTAGAATTACTGTACCTACTTATCAAACCACCGTCGTGGGTTTACATTAAAAATATAATATGGATTAAAAAAAAAACACTTTGTCATCAACTGTCAGAACAAGAAAATTATATTTTTGTCATAGTATCCTTTCAAAGTTTAAGGAGATTACCATCACCTGGCATCAGCACTGTTTTCTATTATAATTATATTGTCAGTGGCAAAAATGGTCCAAATATTGTCACAATTTCTGATAATTTGGACTTTGTTTGCCTGTTTTGTTCTTTGACCTGTAATTTCTGTCTCCCATTTGATTACGTTAGTTAGTTCATCTGTGTCTTGTTAATTATCCTCATTTGGTCTGTGTACTTAAGTTCCTGTTGTCGGTTATTGATGTTTGGACTTTACGTGTGCTATTTTTGGATTACCTGTTCTTCTGTGTTAGTCGTTAATAAATACTATGGAGTCTGTCATCTTCTTCATATGCTTTATATAGCAGCCCTGTAATAATAATAGGACAGTACCCCAGAAAAAGCAGTTGTTGTGACAGGCCTATAAATGTAGTGATCTTTGACACTTAATTGAAAATCCACAATAATTCATAACAGATACAAAACTTCAGCATCAGAACAGAAACACATTCACAGTATGTATACTGTGAGCCGCTGAAGAACAACACGACAAGGCAAGACTGTTTGTGTGCCCCGGAGGGTGGATTTATTGGTGACAAAAGTGAACAAACTGGTGTTTTTCCTGTGAATGTGGGGTCCGTGGAGTAAGTGCTCGTGCTCCTTTTCCTCCTTCTGGGTGACGGTGTCCAGTGCTCCAGGGTGCTCTGTGGCGTCTTCTGGGCCAGTCGGTCACGGCGTCTCGTCTATACGGGAGGAAACAGAGAGGCATTAAGCACAGGTTCAGTGGAGATCAAGCTCAGTTATATTTCACATGCCGTGACCGATTGGCCCGAGTTGATGAGCTCCAGGTGCTCGTAGTGTGTTTCCAGGGCGACGCTGATCCCTTGGCGGGATCCCTGTCACAATTCTTAAATTACAAACAGTACTCAAAATAGTAATGCCTATATGCAATCAATTTTGCCATTGTACATAGATGTAGTTTTCTGCTTGGTTATGATTTGTGTCGCAGACATACTGTACCATTTGTACTGCTATCCACCTTAATTTGCAGTGAGGAAATCAGACTGTTTTTATACAACTTAATTTTACCAAAAACCATATGTTAAAAATAAGGTAGATGTTTATATACGCCATACCACCAGTGCTACTAGTGAGTAAACTGTTTGCAGGTATGGCCCCCCTGGAGCAGCCCAGGGTTAAATGTCCTCCTCAGTGGCACATAGAGCGAAACTGCAATATCAACAGCTCCGCAATACCACAGCAGCATTACATACAGGACCGAACGGCGAGTTCTGCATTAGCAGCCAGTTAAATGAACATCAAATTGACACAGATAAATGGAAAGCAGAATTCCTCCTCCGCTCAATGAAGGCTTATTGCTGTGCATAAGGCAGAAAATACACACGTGTCTCCTCGTGCAGAGGTAGAAAATCACATTCATAACATTTAAATACCAACTGGAGATTAAAAATGAATCATTTGTCCTAAAACTCAATGCTTATAATTCTTTTTTCAATATTCGCTCCGGGCGGCAAGTCGGAGGAAGGCAGCACGCACTCGTAAGCCGCTGAACACATTTAGCAGTCCATTACAATTTTCACTATAGACTGCCTTTCCAAATTGAATAATGACTGTTAATACTCCACATTTTGTAAAACTGTCATGTGAGGAAGCGTTGAGTATATTCCAGCAATCTGTCACTCTACCCTTTGTTTGCCAACTGCTAACTGACAGATATGATTAGCATTCAGGAAAACCCTTCAATGGGATTTGTATATCTAAATGCTGAGGCGAAAAAATAACGCAAATTAGTGGAATCAGCAGGATCAGGGGCTGCCCGAAATGGACCACTGATTGAATTTCTTTCTCTTTTATTTTGTCTATCAAAGCTCCCCGATTTGTTTCCCTTGCACACCAAAGCTATTATTTCCAGCTTTTTAGCGTATTAAGTAATTGTGCTATCATGGGTCTATTTCCTCCTCTGGGAACTGACATACAGCTGGAGGCAATCTCCAATGCCTATTTCCATACCCAGATAGACTGTCAACAGAGAGCAGAGAGATACAGAGAGGAAGGTGGGCAGATGGAGGGACAAAGAGAGAGAATGAAGGAGAGAGATAAAGAGACCAAGAAAAGGCAAGAGAGAGAGAGAAGAGAGATGATGAGGCCTAGACTGCTCTGCACCATCGGGTCACTAGCTCTGAGTCCATTCATTAAAGGCGAATGAGAATTTTAAACCGCATACGAAATCATAATTGCATTTTCTACCGGCAGTCCCCTGTGCTAACGATGAAATTGTTTACCTGTGGGACTACATCTCTTCCTTGCTCTCTCCTAAAATCCTTCCTCTCGTTTCCCGTCTCCTCCTATCCTTACACCTTATGCACACAAACACAGCAGCGCTGCAAAATGCCCCAAAACTGTCATCGAAAATGAGGAAAAGAGACACGGAGAAAAGACGAAGAAAGAAGGGGAGGGAAAGAATCTCTAGAACTATATCTTCCACACAGATACTCTCTTGTCCTCCTGTCATAAAGGTCTTGTCCTCGGGGGCAAGCAAAGTGCCGTTGAGATGGGATGATTGCTGGGGGAGAGAGAGAGAGACTTACTCTCTACGCTGTCTGTCATCGTAACAATTCAGACACACTCGGAATAATAAAACACTCTGCTTTCTTCCAAATGGACCACCTAAACCCTCCTCGACGTTGTTATTATGTGCTACATGACCATTAAGCAAAAGCCTGAACTGAAGGTCAGGCAGCTGAACAACTTTTCCAAGGTTCGTTCCCAGAGCCACGGCCGTTTTTTTTTTTTTTTTAGAAAAGTTTAAAGCCGCAGTTGCAGGGAATTGGATCGATTTTCTAAATTACTGTCTCCTGTTCATCTCCCCTGCTGTTCTAACCCCCTGCTCAGACAGTATGTCAGCTGATACTCAATACATGTCTGACTGAGGGGAAAAAATATATATTCATATTGACATAGCCATTACGGAGTCCATTAACTGGCACTGAGGGTTGTATTTAATTGGCTTTTTAGAAAGTATGCGACTGAATTGTGGACATCGCCGGATCCGGCAACTGCTTTTTAGGTGAAAGTAGCAGAAACGACTCTTTTAGCACCTGAAATGCTGCAGAGATTGTGTGGTGTAAGAATGAGGCTTTATTTCTCCAAAAACAACAGAAATCATTCAAATAAAACCAAATAAACTACTGAAAATGAAGCTTAATTAAAGGTGAATGTAGTATTGTTTTTATGTTTTTTTGCTTTTATTTTCCCAGCGCACCCATACCGATGTTGTTGTTTTTTTCCCACTGTGTAATTACAAGGCTTGTAAAGAGCAATACCGGGAGTTGTTTTACAATGTGAGCAAATTAAAATTGAACTAATTTGCTAGATCCAAATGACCACTTTGTTATTACGCCTGCCTCCAGCGCTGCCTCGTCCTGCTTTGCATCCTTTGATATTGAGAGCTGAACCATTCTGCAGCATGGCTGCCTGTGGATCCTCTGGGGAAAGGTAAATGCTGCAGAATCGTACCGTTCTTGGTATCACTGGTCTTCACTTCACTGAGGCAGATCTACTTCTTCTGTTGGCCTAATTAGAGCTGCCATGGGTCTTGTAAAAATACCAATACTTGTGGTTCTTGTTAGAGGTCATAATAAGAGTAATACTAGTAATAAGATCAGGAGCAGTAGCACTAAGGACAGGAATAATTGGAGCAGCAGTGGTAAATAGATTTAAAAGGGTCTTTCTTCTACTTTGGACACTCTTATTTCCCAGGAGTTGATTTTTGTTAAAACATATTTGTTTTTTGTTGTTGTTCATGCTGTTTTTATGAATATTTTATTGTGTGTCATCTCCAGTCACGCTGTAATTTTGTCAAATTATTCACAAAGTGTGAAAATATATTTTAATTTTGTGTATTTGAGATACAAAAAAAGATAGCTGTGAAGTTAGCCTTAACATCATCAGAGAAGCACTATAACTTGAAGTGCACATGACATTTCTGTGGCAATTTTCATGACTTTCAGGGGGGCAAAATGGGGGAAAATAATAAAAAACAGTCTACTGTCTGACATTATTTATTTTTATTTATTTATTTTATATTTAAAAAATAATTTTTAATTAGGGTTGGGCAATATGGCCAAAAAATTATCACAATATTATTTTTTTAGATTATTCAAAATCGATAATTATCATGATAAATTACAAATCTTTGATTTTTTAAAAGTTTAAAGCCAGATTTTGCTCCAAAGTGAATGTTGTAGAAACCTGACCATTAATTTTCCTTAAAAAAATAAAAAATTAATTAGATTAGATAAAATTAATGTCTTAGTTTCTGCATGCTCTATTGTTTCAAATCAAGGAACTGATTTGGGTTGTCTGATAATATTAATAATAATATAGAAATGCACATTTGAAATTTTTGTTCATCATCAAAATCTGTAATCCATATAAATTTTAGCAACCTCAGTTTAATATGGTTACATTTATTCAGGCCAAGATTCGCTCCGAACAGTTATCGAAGTCTTCATAGCGTTTCATTGAGAAAAATTATATAGTGATAATTATCATTATGAAATTATCAACCAGCCCTAATTTTTTATGTTTTTTTTGTTCTGTTTTTTTTTATTGAAACTTATATAGCTTTTTATCTAATAGGCTGTTCCTTTTCAGTTCACATCTTGGACCACTAATGCACACTTTTCCAATAAATTCTGAAAAGATTAAAGACCCACTCTACATTTTCTCCTATGCAATATTCTGTTTCACTTCAAAATATGTCTTATTGTGAAAATAAAATGGGCTGCGATCCGCATTTCACATTGACTTTAATGTGCAAATCATGAAAGATATATATATATATATATATATATATATATCTCAGATCTGTTTGGTGGCTTATTTGTTTGACTGCTTGTCGTATTTGCACTTCCATAATATATGCTCTCCATTTCAGTGAAATAGAAGTTGACTTTGTTTACAACAGATCTAAATAAAAGTAAGAACCCTCATTAATGATTTATACATTGGAGTTGTTTTCCTTGCTAGGAAAGCTGCCAAACGCCTATACCGATTTTAAAAGTTGCTAACAGAGGTCCTGTGCACACAACTTGTTTCCCTGCATCACAATAAGGACGAAATGCTGCTGGGGAAGCTCTCCGGGAATGGCCCTGTTACTGGAGAAGGTGTCTGGAGTCAGAGAGAAACAGATCAATGCCTGTAATGTTGTGGCTATAGAGAATTACCAACCTCTGAGGAGCAAAATTTAAATAAGAGTAAAACTACTGTGTATGTGTGTGTGTGTGTGTGTGTGTGTGTAAGAGAGAGAGAGAGAGGTGCAGACACTACAGAAAGAGATCTGCTATCTTACATCTATGATGTGTGTAAGTATGCGTGCTTGTGTGTGTGTACCACTTAACTCAGTCTCGTCTGGCTGCTCTCCTGGGCCTTGGCGAATCTTTCAGTGTGGAGTCTAAGTTCAAGACGGGGAGTGTTTAAGAGCTGCTATGGTTTGGAGCATAGAAAAGATCAAATGAGTTAGGCTGCACACTGGAGAGAAAGAGAGAGACTGAGAGAGGTAGAAGCTTTTAATGCATCTCTTAAGCTACCAGTTCCATGGAGACTGATGGGGTAGTTAAAGATTGAAAACATTACCTCACGCTTTATCTGCCTTATACTTGTCCATATTTTAACCGGTCATTTAGGGATGTTTGTCTGCATGTAAGTTTAGACCAACGATATAATATTTAAGTCACAAAAAAATATTTCATTTGAAAAATTGAGAATGCCAGAATGAGTCTGGTGTGAACTTGACTGTTAATGTTTTGGATTGGATTGATATCTCAGCTAGTTCATTTTTGGAAAGAAGTCGATTATGCCTACAAAGGCTGCATTTATTTGCAATTATACAGTAAAACAGTAATATTGTGAAAAATATTGTTATATTTCACATTTTTTAGATGTATTTTTTTTTCTGCAGCCATTACTAAGGTCTTCAGTGTAAGATGATCCTTTAGAAGTCATTTTAATATGCTGATTTGCTGCTCAAGAAACATTTATTATTAACAGTGTTAAAAACAATGTTCTGCTTAACAGTTTTGCAAAACCCATGATATTTATTTTATTTTCCCTAAGATTTTGTCTAGAATATATTTGAAATATAAAACTTGGGTAATGCTTTATTTTAAAGTGTCCTTGTTACAAGTGTTTCATGTACTTACTATTATAACTCTAAAATTTAATTATGTATAAATACATGCATGTGTCCCTAAATCAAACCCTAATCCTAACCCTAACCTTATGGTAAGTACATGTAGTTAATTAATATTAATCAGTACTTAAATGTATATTTACACTGTAACAGGGACACTTAAAATAAAGCATAACCAAAACTTATGTGACATTATACATGTCTTTACTGTCACTTTTATTCATGTATCCTTGCTATATGGTCTTAATCATCCCAAACTTGGTAGCACGTATCGTACTATCCTATGACAATCTAATTTTAAAGCCTTTATTGTTCTTCATTTATGTTTTTTCCCAGCAAACAGGGATATATATTTGATTAACTGTTAATTTAATTAAATAATTGGCATACTGTATAATTCAATTTAATGGTTCAATAAAATTTGTATTTTTAATAAACCCTGGAATGCACAGCCTTAACTTATCTCTTATGTTTTCTCCACAGCCTGCAGACCTGGGTTCTACAAAGCCTTTGCAGGAAACATCAAATGTTCAAAGTGTCCTCCACACAGTTCCAGCCACACCGAGGGTTCGGCACAGTGTCACTGCGAAAAAAACTACTACAGAGCCAGCAAGGACCCTCCCACCATGGCCTGCACACGTTAGTCAGCCTTCTGCTCCGTTTTCATTTATTTCCCATTTTATTTATTTATTTATTTATTTATTTTTCGATTTTCATTTTAATGTGACACAAAACAGCAAAACAAAAAAAAAGTTTAAATAACCAAATAATAATATTTAAAGGATTTAAAGATATAGGGTTATAAAGGGATATAGGGTTCCCTTTCAGTGAATGGGTGCCATCAGAATGAGACCAAAAAGCTGATAAAAAAAAAAGTGAACATATTCCAAAAAAAATTAAAAAACATGTTGGTGGATCTTGATGTGAGAAAACAACAGAGGATTTTTTTTTGTTTTTTTTGTTTTCCTAAAGGAAGCATAATAATAATGAATTTGTTTCCTACAAATGTGCACCTTTTGTCTTCACAAGAGTTTAATTGATGGATTGGAGTGGTGTAGATTATCATGATGTTTTTTATCAACTTTTTGGAATTCCAGCTGCATTTGTATGAAGTGAGAGTGAACCAGTCAGCAGTGTGATAAAAGAGATGTGAATATTTTCATTGCACCGGGTTCAGTTTCCCAGAGGAGAAATAAATATAAAAAATAAGATTAAAAAGATATAATTCAGTAGCAGTGCAGAACAAAAAAAAGTAATCAAGAGATTTAAATGAAAAGGAATTAATTAAATAAGCATTAATAATTGAGAACGTAATTAAGAAAGATAATCTAAAGAGGAACAATAAGACTAAATGTGCCAAAAATAGTGATAATGAGCATATATTTTCTCTCTCATCATTCTCATTCTCATTTCTACTCTTATTGTTATCGATCAGAATTGCAGTTATTTCAGTCTTCTGCTTCATCACCCTCTTCCCTTTCCCTCCTCATGCCCCCCATCGCGCTTACCCAAATTATTCACCAAACTCAATCTTTTCAACACCAGCAGCAATCTGCATTAAAAACAGGAGAGGAGGAATAATTACTTCCTTGTTATTCACGAGTGGGTGCAATTATCATTAACTATGATAATCATGTCTAGGACATATTCTCATTATCATCATTAGCTGGGTCTGGGAAACAGCAGATAAACGCAGACTTCCCTGTATCTGGCTCTGAGCCGGCATTCTATAGGAAGCAGAACCAGGGTACTAGAGCAGAGACATTTGTATATCAGTGAAACCAGAGGGAGGGAGTGAAAGAGAGGGAAATCAAATGTTCTCGAGTGGTTTTTAAGGCATTAAAAGGATTCATTAGTTTCATGCATATGCACCATTTTCGAGAGAGCGGAAAAAAGATAAAAAATCGTAATCTGCATAATATTTTGCCCAATTTTTTCTTTCTCTCTCTCACAGATGGATTTCTGTCAGCATGATAATTATGGTTGCTAATGAGTCAGGTGTGTCTTTTCTTTTAGGACCGCCCTCCTCTCCTCGAAACTTGGCATTTAACATCAATGAGACCGCCCTCTTTCTGGAGTGGACTCCGCCCAGCGACGCAGGTGGTCGGAAGGATGTAAGCTATAATGTCTTCTGTTTCCGATGCGGTGGTGACGGCCAGGCCTGGGAGGCATGCAACAGCAACGTGCGCTTCGTACCCAAACCCACAGGCCTCACAAGCACCTCTGTGGTGGTCCAGGACTTTGTGGCGCATGTCAACTACACATTCCAAATCGAGGCTCTGAACGGAGTGTCGGGCTTGGGCAGATCCGAGAGACAGCTTGCCAATATCACTGTCAGCACAGAGCAGGCTGGTGAGTAGAGATTTTTTAACACTAAACTGACTCGAACTGGACAGTGGCTCATTGAGATTCTAGGAAGTTGAAAGTTCTGTTGTGACGATATACTCACAAACAAGTCTCACATTACAGAAGAATGAAGGAGTTGACTAAATGGATATCTGCACGTGATTCTGATGCATTAAAAATTATACTAAAAAAAAAGAACAGAACTGATACATTAATTGTAAAGCTGTAGTTATAATTGGTATAATATACTGCCCTACAAAGGCAAAAGACCTTAATTCACTAGAGTGTGGAACTGAGAAAAATGACTTTAAAGATTTTTTGTTGTCCAGCCAAATTAATTATAGCTAGGACTCTGGAAATCTGGCAATTAGATGTTTTAATAATGCAATTTATCTACAAAAAAAATCTTGAGCTCAAACTTGACTTTTG
>JAUMHE010000042.1:5954326-5970388 GCA_032359235.1 Enteromius mattozi
GTGCCACCACTAATATATATATATATATATATATATATATATATATATATATATGCTGATAAAACCCTCAAATGCTCTCAGTAAACGTGGTTGTGTGAGGTGGTCCGCTAACTGTGCACATTAGGGTAATAGGCTACTTCAGGCTTTAATTTCTCTGATGGTAGTAAAAGTTCTTATTAAGGGATTTGCATATATATCATTATCCATGATTAATTTGTTCCATTTGTATTCCATATATATATATATATATATATAAATATATATGTTTGTGTGTGTGTTAAAATTGCAGGATTCAATTAATTAATTGGATTTAAACCTACATCTTCTATATGCGCTAACTGCTATGCCACAGCTCCACCTCCACATTTCTAATGTGGTGAGCTCAGGTTTAGCACTCTCAGATGAGTGTGTTCACTTATTGTAACAGGAATACATGAGATACACTTAGAGGAGAAGATTATAGGAGCTATAGGGAAGCATTTTCTTTTTAATCTTGTATATAATTCTAGGACGGGGCAGGAGGGAGTGAAATCTGTCAAGCCATGGGAAATAGAAGGAAAATGTGCATTAAAGGAGCTCCCTTTTTCCCTCGCTTCCTCTCATGCATGCAAGAAATCTTTTGAAATCACTGAGAAATGTAGATGCAAGGACAGTTTCTATTTGCATGTCCCTCCAGAGCTACATCGATAAAACTAGAACTTAGGTTGCGTGTTCTGTATGTGGACTCACAAGCATGTGCATGTTTCATGTGCCTGTTTTATTAAAGTGTGTCACATTTCCCTTGACAGTCATTTTGGTAAACTCTATATGAGAGAATGCGATGTTAAAAAAAAAACACCCTGCGAAAACAAGCAACATACAATTATCCTTAATCTGGCTTTGCTGATTGCTTTACTAGAGTGGTATGATTGCTGATTATGTGGGAAACTCATCATTTACGCATTGTGCAGCCTCCATAAAGAGTCTGGAATGATTCAGGGGTGAAAGTCAATGGAAGATCCCCTTGAGCGGAGCAGGACAGCTAATTAAAATAAAAATGCAGGTCAGCTCCGCATAATGACTGTACATTAAGCGCATCAATTTTTTCTTTGCTTTGAATGTATATGTTTGAATGTGTTTGTGTTAGCAGTTTCTTCTTTGGGTTTCTTCTTGCGTGATCATTGGTGCTTCAGGCTAATTACCAACTAAGGCTTGTTATGCCAATTCAGCATACTGCACAGGCGGATGAACAATTCTGTTCACAATTTGGTTTGAAGAAACAAATAAAATGCTCATGTTTTTGTCAGAAATTGCATCCGAAGTTTGTGAGTACTTAAGAATCATGGCCTAGCAGGAATATTGCTGACAAATTGACCTCTAGTTTGATTTACTGTTTTTCAATAAAAAAATCACAAAATAAATTACGAGAACTGAAAGTGATTTTGTTAAAAACCAAAATGTACCGCAATAATGGGGGAAGAATCTTAAAATCATTTAATTGCTTACAAAACCAGTCAAAAAGAGGCTTAGCAGTTAATATTAGTCTGATGAATTATTTCCTGAACTGAATTATTTAGAATGGTTACTGAATTAACATCTGTTTAACTTACTAAAATTAAAAATGGTTGGTAAAATTATTTTTTGTAATGTATGAACATTAATACATACACTTCTGAACATAAAATATATTAAATGTATTTAATGCAAAGTCTAATGTTGTGAGGTTGTGTTTATTCAATCAAAAATACATTACAACACACTGTAAAAAAAATACCATAAAATTTACAGTAAAAAAAAAAAGGCAGCTGTGGTTGCCAGAATTGTACCGTAAAAGATATGGTAACAATGTTTTAGGGTTTACTTAATTTTTTTTTTTTTTCTTTAACTGATGTAATGTTCATCAAATTTGAAATGCAATGCAGGGAATTCTGGGAACATCAGTTTACATTTTTTCCCTGTAAATTTTACATTCTTTTACACTTCCAGAAATGATATTTTACCTTAAAAATGTTTGAAATTTCTATTTCTGTTTTTCATCGTATATATTAGGGGAATTTACCAATAACCACTTAACAAGTTTTCACTGTAGCTTTTTTACCGTTTTTTTTTTTTTACCATTTAAATCAAGGTACTTTTTTTTACAGTGCAGAAATATTAATGCAATATATTTTTTTATTTTGTTATCTATGTTCAAATTTCATGTGATGCAAATTCCAGTATTCAGTGTCAAGTGATCACGCTGAAATAATTATAATATGTTAATTTGCTGCTCAAGAAACATTTCTGATTATAATGTTTTATATTCTTTGATTAACAGAGTGTTCAAAAGATCCGCATTTGTTTAAAATATAAATATTTTGGTTTGTAACATTAAATCATTGGAAAAACCATTGTAACATTGGTCTCTTTTGACCAATTTAAAGTTTTCCTACCAAGTAGAAGTATTAAATAAAAGTCTAAAAAATAACCCTAAATATTTGAACGTTAGTGCATGTGTTTCAGAATAATTTCCAGCTGATTGTCTGAAGGGCTATTAAAGATTGAATACAGATAAAGATAAATATTGAATAAATGGTGAACCCAGCTGTCCTTCACTGGGTCTGTTTTGAGTCATAATGTCATTGTGTTTATCCAAACCAAGTTCAGCCTCCTGCCCTTTCACCAGCTGACAACCCGAGCTAAGGTCAGGCAGTCACAGAATGAGAAAAAAAAGTCTTCTTCGCCCTCTCCCTTCCTGTGTAATATTTCATTCTGAAATCAATCTCTACCTCTGTAAATAGCGACATGATGAGGCTTCATCATTTATTAAGGTGCTGCCTGTTCTCTACAGTCACTCTATCTTCAATATTTCTGTGCAAACCTGTGAGTCTCTTCCTAACGCGCGTCTAAAGTAGTCAGATGTCACGAGCTGCGCGAGCCGTCCTCTCTCAATAAAAGATGAGCTGCCTCTCATGAGAGAGATTCAGCGCGTGGCGTCTCCCACCGTGCTGAGTCAAGTCAGACAAACAACACGGGGGTCTCATCAAACACCGCTCCAATATATCTCCACACAGCAAATTTGCAGAGACGTAGTAGATGGAAGATAGACAGCATCACATATTTATATAAAGCCCTTGTGGTTACCAAGTAAGACCGACATAGGCAGAGATTGTGTCACAAGTGGTAACCCTAGCAAAACCAATGTCTTATTCTCTTATTTTCTCTCCGAATCACTTTGGCTGATATCCCAGAGGACCTCAGGCAGTGCCGCCCAATGCTGCACATCACTGAACGCTGCTTTCTGCTGTTTACCGGCTGCCTAAATCCTCTCGCTCTCTCTGCAACTTGCTATACCTAAAAGCCTCCCGTTCCCTGTCCACCCCTTATATTTTCCAAGCTGTTTTAACAGTGAGAGATTGATTACTTTGACAGAGGTAGTGATTACTGTGCTGGCAGTCTCTGTGGGCTTCCAGAGTGAATATTTACCTGGGAGAAATTCAATCAGTCAGGCTAATGCCATTCACCCACTACTTTAATCTGCTCCAGGATTCAATTAGAGAGCAACTCCACCTACCTGTGGGCGTCATTTTAGTCGCTGAGGTGAAAGTGGGAAAAAAAAGCAAAAAGGTTTTTTGAAGTGTACAGTATTAGAAAGCATCAGAAAACTGATTTTTGTGGTGTATATGATAGTTTGAGCATGTTTATGTGTGCATGTGCACGAACCTCGTCTAAAGTGCACAGACTTCACTAATTGTGCTAATTGTAAATGGCCTCAGATGCAGACCCTTAATGGATTTTCCTTGTTTTTCTTGGGTTCTTCCACCTGACTGAGCCATGACTGAGTGCATTATCTTCACATAGCATGAGCAGAGCTGACTAATTACAATGATGTTCGAGATTTCAAAGCCAATTGTGTTAAAAGAAAGAAGGGGGAAAAATGAAAACACGGTATCGGAGCTTAATTGCTTTTGCCAGCACAGGTGTTATAATGTCCAAAGCTTTTATTTTATTTTTTATTTTTCAGCTCAGAAACCACAAAAAGTAACTGCATCAGTATGTGATTTAATAACCAGAATAACAGAATAAGATTTATAAGATACACATATCAAACAAAATCTGTTGAACAAACAAATATACACACAAGCAACTGTTAAGCTAAAATACAATGGTATGCAAATGCAATATATTTCATAAGAATGTGAAAAAAATAAAGAAATAATAACAGAAGATGGTATACAAACAATGATAAATTGTACTTTTGTGTAATTTATTTGTAATACTTTATTTTGAGGTGTGTAAACTTGTTGCATGTACTATTATAATAACAATACATTATGCATAACTACATGCAAGTAGCCCAAAGCCAAACCCTAATCCTAACTTAACCATGTGCATGCAGTTAATTAATATGAAATGTATAGTTACACAGTAACGCAGACACCTTCAAATAAAGTGTAAGCCAATTCTGTTATTTTTTATTACTCAATTTACAACCTTGATTAATATTAAACATTAGCGTATTAAAGCTTATTTCTAAGTAGCATATTGTAAGGTGTTTTGGGACAATGGATTTGTAGGTGTGGTTTATCATTTAAAGCACCAGATGGCAGTAAAGTGACCTGTTAGGAAAAGCTGAGAGCAACAAAACCATTTTCAGTACATATAGAAACCCTCACTGCATCAAAAAAAAACTTTCCATCATCACTAATTGTTTTTGCCTTTCAGGTCCGTCTCTGGTAGGTGTGGTGAGAAAAGACTGGGCATCTCAAACTAGTATCGCCCTCTCCTGGCAGGAAACTGAGCAGCCGCATGCTGCCATCCTGGACTACGAGATCAAGTATTATGAAAAGGTTACTCACCAGCTTAGTTTTTAAATCATTAAAAGCTTCTCAAAGGTGGCATAAATGCATTTACTCATCAATTATAACTGTATACTTTACTTTATAGCTAGCATACTTTACTCAGTGTCATTATTGTCCTGTTTTTTATTATTATTATTTTTTTTTTGTAGAAGAGTAGCCTAAACATGAACAGTATACTATATGATGTATCTTGTTTTCTTTCTACCTTTATATTTACAGGAACAGGAGCAGTTAAGTTACTCCTCTACACGTACGAAGTCTCCAAGCGTGATAGTGAATGGACTAAAGCCCTCCACGGTTTACGCTTTCCATGTGCGCGCTCGTACCCTCGCCGGCTACAGCAGTTACAGCCCAAAGTTTGAGTTCGCCACAGGAGACGAGAGTAAGTGTTTCTCTAAATATGCCACATTTCTATACCTGTTAGCCTAAAACACTGTAGGTATACCCAATTTTCTGAGATGGTGGTCATCCCCATGTCAGCGACGTGAGTAGTGTTTTAAACAAATGTTACAAGGGACCAGTATATGTTTTATTATGAATGACTTCAAGTGCTGTGTAATTTCAGCTCATCTTAGTGCACCGTATGTGTTTAAAGACTCACCAACTATTCTCCTGGCATTAAATCTATATCTGAGACTGATAGAAACTGACCGAACGTAAACTTCAAAGTGACTTCATTGTTTTGTGCTCCTTTCTCTTTCTTTCTCTCTGTCTTGCTCTTTCACATGCACACACACACACACACACACTTTCACTATGTCAGACTCTGAGGAGGCAGCTGATCAGGGCCAGGTGTTGGTGATTGTTACAGCCACAGTGGGGGGCTTCTCTCTCCTCATCATTCTCACCCTCTTCCTTCTCATCACTGGCAGGTAATGAGGGAGCAAATAATGAGGGGGCAGGTAAATATGCTCCAGTATAGATGAACAGATGTTGTGTTTATATGAATTTGCTATCTATCTGTCTATCTTTCTATCTATCTATCTATCTGTCTGTCTGTCTGTCTATCTATCTGTCTATCTGTGTGTGTTCTGTGTGTGTGTCTGTCTGTCCGTCTCAGTCTATCTTTCCTTTATCATATCTGTCTGTCTATCTTTTAGTCTGTTTGTCTGTGGATGTCATGGATATGTATTTTCTTTCATTCACTCATTTACCCTTAATTTAGCTCCTTGCTCATCCAGCCATCTCCTAATAGGCCTGTTGGCCACGAAGCACCTTCCTATTTTCCGATTGGCTGAGCCATGTCGCTGCCTAATTAGTCGGAATGCTGCAGCCTCCCAGCAGCGGCCGTGTCTGCTGCCATGAAATGGCCTGCTGTGAGACTGACAGCAAGCTTAAACATGCCACACAGTCCTGTGATTCGCAATATCAGCATGTGCAGCGCGCTGTGTGAAACCTCACTCAGCCAGCCCCTGTGCCATCACATCTTCGCACAGCTGCAGGGGCTGATGGCTCCATGTTCAGCTGCTTGTGCAGATTTGCAGGGAGGCTGTTGTGAGCAGCTCTCAAATAAATCAAGAGCTCTTGATGACGGACAGAATCAGTGTCTTCATTTCTCGAAAAAAGAAATTAATTTACAATTGAACACTCTTGAGATGTTCTCCCTGGAGGAGCATTATTTTCATTTCAACATTTGAGGAGCTGTTCAGCCATATGTCTGTCTGGTTACCAATCATGATTCAGCACCAAGGACAGGGACACTGGCTTCAGAACCATGGACAGCGTCTGTAATTGTGTTATGTAACATTAATTACATTTCTTTTTATTTGAACAGATGTCAGTGGTACATAAAATCTAAGATAAAGTCAGAAGACAAAAAAAGAACACAGTATCAAAATGGGCATGGTATGAGACCTTAATTACACACTCACGTACTGTATATTCATATTTTAAATGCATTCAGAAAAAAAAAAACTTTGAAATTTTTTTATAGTGCCATTCCCAGGATTAAAGACTTACATTGACCCTGACACTTACGAGGACCCCTCACAGGCCGTTCATGAGTTTGCCAAGGAAATTGATCCATCTCGTATCCGAATCGAAAGAGTCATCGGAGCAGGTCAGTGCTCTTTTTATAGCTCACTTCAGACTGATACTCAGTTTCCCATAATGTACTTCTGTTATCTCTGCAGCAAGATATAAAATGAAAGTGTGCCATGAGTTAAAAATAAATTGGTTAGAAGATAAAGCTCTTCAAAAAAGAACTTCTCTCCTTCAGTCTCGAGATCCAACTATGCTCTGATTTCTCTTATGTGTCTAATTAAAATATATTTCGCATAATTTTCACAGTTAGGCTCTTAAATGCCTCTTTGAAAAAAGACAAAATGATTAGAATCTGATCTTCAGTGAGATAAGTAGGAAATAATTCAATGTGAAATAATTGCCACAAGGAGAATGCTTGTAAAGAGACTTGTGAACCTGTGTCTTTGATATAGTTTGACTGCCACCTAGTGTACAGTATATGCAAGCAGTAACCTTAAATGTTATGGCAGTGAATATGGACTTGAGTTTTTCTGCAGGCGAGTTCGGGGAGGTGTGCAGTGGCCGGCTCCGTATCCCAGGAAAAAAGGAAATTCCTGTGGCTATAAAGACTCTGAAGGGGGGATACACTGAGCGTCAGAGACGGGATTTCCTGCGAGAGGCGAGCATCATGGGACAGTTTGATAATCCTAACATCATCAGACTGGAGGGTGTGGTTACAAAGAGTAAGGAACTATTTTACTGTTTTCAACCGCTTACCTTAGAAAAATTTAGTAGCCTTTTTTTAATGCAGTTAATGTATGCTTGCTGAATAAAAGATATAATTTATTTTTTAAAAAGTCTTACTTAGATCAAACTTTTGAACAGTAAAGTGAAACCCTTCAGTAATGAATTTAATACTCCAGCAAATACACTATTTCTGAATAGCATGGCAAGACATAAACAAATAAATGCGTAAATACTGTATAACAGATAAGGAAATCATGATATTGATCATTAAGGATGCAAATTATCTGAATAAAACTGATTACAGCATAACTTGGATCATCATCAGCCAAAAGCTTTCTCTCTGCAAGAAACAAACGTGTTTTTCCGCCAGGTTTGATACACTCACAGCTTCTGTCTGACATGCAGACAATCACTGATTTCACGCTATAAATCAAACTACCTGCAACCTCCAGAAAACAATAAGAAACAAAAAACTGTCAGTGTATGATTCTAGTGTTGTATCATGTCTTTTATCTATTTGAAATTACCATGCTACTAGAGATTAGCTAAGGCAGTTTGAAGTAGTTAGACTACAGAAGTTAGTGTAGAAGAATTATACACTAATTTCACAGAAACTAAGTACTATTGATGAAGGCAAAAGCAAACTTTTGGGTTTGACTTGTAGTCATGCAAAGATACAGTTGAGTAATGTAGCAATGTCTGTCCCATTTCCCTCTGTTTCCTTCTGTATAACCTAGTCCATTACTTACAGGTGTCTTGTTTTTCTCTTTGTAGGTCGGCCTGTGATGATAGTGGTGGAATACATGGAGAATGGCTCCTTGGACTCTTTTCTGAGGGTACAAGAGCTCAATTCATTAATATGGCACACCACACCTGACATTGCTCATAAACGGGACCTATCTAGAGAGTGCATTTTCTAATTTGCCAACAGATCGATTGTTGATATGAAATGCATTTAGAAAGTTGACATGTCCTGCGGTGTGACAGTCTAAAACATTGATTCTCAACCAGGGGGAAGGGGTTCATTTGGGGTCTCAAGCTAACAAAACAAGCAATAAAATAATCCAAAATAATTAAAATAATTTTGGTAATACTAGATGAGGAACTAATTCTCACTATTAACTGGTTGCTTATTAGCATACATATTGTTAACATATTGGCTGTTGTTTAGTACTTTAAACACAATTTCTGCATGACCATATTCTACATCCCTAATAAGTTAACAACTACCTTACTAACTATTAATAAGCAACCAATAAGCAGTTTATTAAGGCAAAAGATGAAGTTCTGTAAGTAGTCTGTAAGTTTTGCCTCTTTGCTGGCATCTCTGTTTGAAAACCTGGAATTGCAGTTGTTTGCAGAATTATCTTCCTCACGTGGGCTTGTACTCCGGCGCGGCTCCAGAGCAGATGAATCTAATGTTTTGAGATGAATGTGTGGCTGTCAGTCACTGCAACAGTTAAGATATTTATGTAACGCTGAGACGAAGGCAGAGAAGTGCAGATCCAAATGCAGAATAAAACAAAGAATGGTCATACAGGCAGAGGTCATATCAGCAAAACAGTATCCAAAGGACCAGGCAAACACGGAATCCAGGTAACAGGCAAAAAGGTCAAAATTAAAAAAATAGCACTGGTCAAGACTAGAAACAGGAAACACATTTGGCATAGTTTACAGACAGAGCTAATAATACTGAGACCAGAAAGCTGGGTGAGAGTGGTTTAAATAGTGTTCAGGTTATTGGAAACAGGTTAAGGTGTAATCAATAAGCATGGCGTGTGAGTTTGACGGCCCCTGGTGGTGAGCCAGTACACCAACCATGACAATATACTGCACTTCACAATCACAGATTCTATGGATCTTAGAATATATGAATCAAACAAGAATTTGTTTACCATATATTGTCATCTGAACAAGAAACAAGTCTGCCACATTTGTTCTGACCAACTGAGGAAAAAAGTATTACAATAAAGAGCTACCAACAGTGATTAAATCGGTTAGCTCATATCACATCAAACCATGCAAATTATTATTATTATACTTTTTTTCTCAACTTTTTAATGTTAACAACATCAGCATTGCATGACTATGAATACAGTGTGTAGATTTTCATTTTAATTGTCATGCCATTCGAATTTCATATTAAGAAATTATTTTAAAAAGCAAATTATGCTCCCTTCTAACTGGTTTTCTTTAAAAAACAAATGTTGTGTAATCCCATGCTCTCTGTAATCAGAAGCACATTTAAAACTGGAATATAATTTGATTTCATTCACGCAGGGGCTTAGCAGCCATTTAAAAAGTGTGGGTTTGGGGGGATGGGGGGTGGTGCTTTTTTAGGTAATGTGACCCTCTAACAAATTATGTACTTAATGTAGAAAGTAAGTTCATATTCATATAATAAATTCTAAATAGAATACCAATTGGAGCTTACTAAAATATGATAATGATAAGATAAGATTTTGGTGCAAAACAAATTTGCTATATTGGAATGGAATATTGGTCAAAAAAGTGCAGGGGACGTGTGTGAGTCACCAGCAGGTTTTGAGAAATCACAGACAAATTGTAAACTATCAAAGACGCAATCTGAAAGAATCAAGCCACAACCTATTGGCAATTCAAAACCATGCTGTGTGAAATGTGTTCTGACTGAAAATAACATCGGCGATTATCTACAGCCATTGAGAGAGCAACATCCAGTACAGCGGGATGTTGGGGGAGGAGTTTTGAACACTGGCTGGTTGTGTACTTGCTTACATATTGATTTTGTATAATTTTTAACTAAAAAAAGTTACAGACTGCAGCTTTGATAATGAGAATTGGACCTTAAAATGAAGTATGACTATTTCTTATTTAATTCACCGCCTTTTTCTTTAAAGAACGAGGTTTTCCAACTTGCAATGTCATGTAAACATGATATAACCTCATGAGCATTTTTATATTGAACATGCGAGTTTATTTGCCAATTTAATTTTTTTTTTTAAATCCTTATCCAGTAAATCTCAAACTGGAAAAGTCATGAAGTCTTCGAATATTGTTCAATGTTATTAGTGGAACTCAAAGTCAGTTGTAACTAAACTGCTCCGTTTAGATTTAGAAACCAGTCTTGAAAAGTAGTGCAGGAAAAAGCATAAAATAGGTAATTATGGTGTTTCATCCACATTTCACCATCTTTAAGAACTACAAAAAGAATCGAACTTCAAAAAAGGAATCAGCAATTATTTGATTTGCTTGTTTGTCTATTCATTGATTCATTCATTCTTGGTTATCAGTTAAAGGTGAATATTTTTATTGTTCATTGTGATAAACCTCTCTATTTCTTTTCTTGCCTGCCCTCCTCTTCTCTTCTCTCTTCTTTTGTAGAAACATGACGGACACTTCACCGTGATCCAGCTGGTTGGTATGCTGCGTGGCATTGCCTCAGGTATGATGTACCTGTCCGACATCGGCTATGTCCACCGGGATCTGGCAGCTCGAAATATTCTAGTGGATGACAGCCTGGTGTGTAAGGTGTCGGACTTCGGTCTGTCCAGGGTGCTGGAGGACGACCCGGAGGCGGCTTACACCACCACAGTAAGCCACATACACCCGCTTCAATACTGGTTCATTTATATTCAGTGCCTTTCAGAGTTAATAACAATCTGTGCTCCTTTGACAGCCAAAGCTGATCCAGAATCTCTGAAGCTTAGCACTTCTCTGCTCGTCGTGTGTCAGTGAATGGGATTGAGTTTATCTAAGCAGTATAACATGAGATTAAGGGCTTACTCTGAGGAGTGATTGAGTAATTAGATTTATAATAAGATGCTAAATGTGTCTGAATACATCTGAACTTTTTGATACAGGGGTCTGAGTGTGTCACTCGAAACACTTATATTCCAAGAAAAGCTCAATTATGACTCATCGTTACATAACAAGCAATCTCCTTTGATTGTCTAGCAAATACAAAGTGATGCTGCTTGCTACTATAATAAAAAGAAAAGATTTTGTTTTGTCAGGGGGGTAAAATCCCCATCCGCTGGACAGCACCCGAGGCTATTGCCTACAGAAAGTTTTCCTCGGCCAGTGATGCTTGGAGCTACGGTATTGTCATGTGGGAAGTCATGTCATATGGAGAAAGGCCCTACTGGGAGATGTCCAACCAAGATGTGAGTCACTTTGTCTATTGTAATTTTACGAAATTGTGAACAATAGAATTTTCTAAGGGGTTTATTTTTTTTTCCCCTGGCTCAAATGTATTTTAGATTATATGTAAAAACACACACACACAAACACATGTGCACATACACGTGTGTGTGTGTGTGTGTGTGTGTGTGTATATATATACATATTGCTATATATTATTATGAATATATATGTATACACTTAACTAAATGTGTTAAAAATTAATGAATATATGAATATATATATATATTCTATTTGAATTTGTAATTTGTAAATTACTATGGAAGCTTGTTTCTGCTACAGAATATTTAAACATTATCAAATTATCAAAACTGTAAATTCTGTAAATTCTATTTTATTCTATTCTATTCCATTCCATGTCAGAAACAAACTTCCATAAATTGCACCTTAAATTCCTATGTAAAATCATCTTTCCTTAGCATGTGGCCTAATTTAATCCAAACATATTCTGTTAAATCATAACATGTGGAACTCCTTGTCATAAAAGTTTCTTTGTAGTTCCTTTAGTTTATTAATTACGGCCTGCATTAATTAACTGGCTGATTTTTTTCATTGGCTGAAGCATTTCATTAGCATTGGCTAAACAATTGCACACCACTGATGGCATCCCTAAAATTGTATTTGCAACACAGTTTGAATCCCAAGAGTTGTGTGTGTCTTCCTGCAGGTAATCCTCTCTATAGAGGAGGGCTACAGGCTCCCTGCGCCCATGGGCTGCCCCGTGGCCTTGCACCAGCTCATGCTTCTCTGCTGGCAGAAGGAACGCAGTCGGCGGCCACGGTTTAATGATGTTGTCAGCTTCCTAGACAAGCTGATCCGCAATCCCAGCAGCCTGCTCACACTGGTGGAAGATGTAAATAGGTAGAAGGATTATAACAACATTTCAAAATCAACATTTTAATTGCTTACTTAATTGCTCACTAGAATCAAAATGAGTGCCAGTGTTGAAATGATCATTTTAAACTGAAATTGTTAGTTTTTACTAACAGATAGCTCACACTGTACTGGTCTCTCTGCCTAGTGGGAAACGTGAGCCAAACTGTTGTTGATTCATATAAAGTATGTGTTGTGTGTCTAAACAGCTTCCCAGAATCCCCTGAGGATATGCCAGACTACCCTCTCTTCATATCTATCGGTGATTGGTTGGATTCCATCAAAATGAGTCAGTACAAGAATAACTTCATAACAGCAGGATACACAACCCTGGATTCCATATCCACCATGAGTATTGAGTAAGTGGAGTCAGGTCCTGCTCAGTGCTTTTTTTACACTCCATTTAGATTCCAGGTGTTGTTTTGCATTAAAAAAATGATCATGATTACCCTCTTTAGTGGGTTTAGTTGAATTTAGTTGGCTTGCTTATTCAGATATATGCAAATTTGCAGTCATTGTCATCTAAGCAAACAAGTGTTACATTTAAGTTGGGTACAACAGAGCTAAACACATTAAAGGGATAGTTCACCTAAAAAAGGTGAAAATTCTGTCATTAATTACTCACCCTCATGTTGTTCCAAAACCCGACCTTAGTTCATCAACACAAATTCAGATATTTTTTTTAAGGAATCAGAGTTCTCTGACCCTGCATAAACAGCAAGGATATTACTGTGATCAACGCACAGAAATGTAGCAAGGTCATTGGTAAAATACAGTAGTCTGGGTAATATTAGTGGTTCAACCGTAATTTTATGAAGCTTTGAAAATACTTTTGGGGAGTACCCTACAATAAATATAAATAAAATAAATCATAGAAGTTGTTTTGTGTAAAAATACAAGAGTGGTGAGAGGGCCTTTTACCCCATTACTACATTACACATAGCTGTTTTCTGATTATTTTGATAAATAAAATATTTTTGGTTTAATAAATAGACAATTATTAAAGTGTTTATTTTTAATATACATTATTAATAGCATTTGGGGTTTTTTGTTTGGGTTTTTTTGGGGGGGAATGTAAACTTAGGAGGAACGAGTACAAGGACAAAAGTGAAAATTGTCATGTAAAATGTCACATATAACTTTACTGCTGGAAACAAGCTTTCATAAATATTAGAGAAAATTAGTACAGAACCAGCTTTGTGTTTTTTTGTGAGATTTCAATCACAAAAGTGCTGCTGGGAGCCATCTAGTGGTTAAGACGAAAATAACATCAAATACTTCAAATTTTTAGTCCTGTTGTGTCTGTATGTGACATTTTACATGACAATTTTCACCTTTTTCCTCATACTCATTTCTCGTAGATTTACATCCTTTCCCCCCCAGAATTGAGTGATCCAAGAAAAAAAGTGAAACAATGGGACTAAATTGGTTTTATCCTGTAAATTTATTTGTATTCACTATATACTCATCATGAACTTGCCAATAAATTGCCTCAGTTTCAGAAGTCATATGCTGCTGTTTTCTCAACAGTGATGTGAGAAGAATCGGTGTGTCTCTGATTGGCCACCAGAGGAGGATAGTGAGCAGCATACAAGCACTACGACTGCAGTTCCTCCACGTTCAACAGAGTGACTTCCATGTATGAAAACCCACATATACACATACACATACTCCCAGCGCGCACACACACACACACAAGCTTCAAGTCTGGACTGTCTGTCATGAGAAGTGAACCACAGCCACTGTTTCAATCATAATCCGGTGAAGACTTCCAGTCGAAACACATACATAATAAATCAGTCTCAAAGAGCATGAAGAAACATGCTAAATGTCATGAATTGTTGTCTTCTTGATGAACTGTGTGTAACAGGAAAATTGGACCATTTACCCGGAGGAACCACAGTAAACAATGGAACAATGGCACCATTCTGTTGTTACGAAGATGTCATCTGTCAATCATCCTGCAAGTTGTGTGATTGACCGCACTCCAAACCTGAGAACTCTAAATAGCATATTTGCTATTTTAATGTATTAAATTATGTGTCTTAAGAGATTTTCCTGGTTTATTCATCAAGCCTCTAAAACGAGAGACTATGAATCTGTTGAATGTCTTCAGCTTTAAATGGCTATTATACGTTGTTCATCACATCCGATATTTATCCTGATATTTATATGTACGTGTGAATTTGTTTCTTTTTTGGTTGCCTTTTGTTTAGTTCCTTTTCTAAGCAATATGTGCAGTCTTTAGAAAACCAAGAAAAGAGCAAAGGTAGGGAGTAAAGAGCTTTATCTTGCTCTGTTGAAAAAAAAAAAAAGCCACACAAAACCATTGACTTCCTCAGGCTGTCAGCGAGGTGGTAAATGTCTGACCTTTCAGAAGACTGTAAGCCATTTTCTTACTCCTGTGCACCACAGTCAAATTGAACAAACTTAGACAAATCCATTCAGACCGAGATTTGAGAACTGCACACATTTGTTCAGTCTACTTTGGTGTACAGATTCTATAGACACCTCTGATATTTTATCAGTTTGCCTTGCGACTATGAAACTATCGTCATATAGTCAGTGGAGAATCATTGAGGTGACAGGTTGCAGTAAAATGTTCTCATTTAGAGGACATGACAATATAGCACTCTGCATGTTGGCAAGTATTGTTCCCAACACAGCAGGCCTACATACACGCATAACTTCAATGGCAACATACGCATTTGCAGTCTCTTTCGCTTCCACCAGACATACAGACGCACAATACTGTACCATGTTCATTAGCGGATATAGGCCCCCATCCTTCGATTGGCTCTTTGTGCCTGCACACATGTTCAGGACACTGAGATCACTTGACAAACTTCAAGTTGCAATGTGCAAACGTCAAAAGCGCAAGAGAACCGAGTGCTTACTTCAAGCAGGGCAAGGGAAAACTCTGGGCAATCAGGTCATAATGTATTGTTCATAGTAAACTAATTGTACATTATTTTTTATAATTTATAAAGAGTACAGAGAGATAAAGGTGATATAGGTTGAATGTTTGTAAAAATAAATGATAACAGATATTTGTTGTGTTTTTTATGAGTCTATCACAGTCAAAAAAATTGGTTTATTATAGAATGGACTGCGGATTTAATTACTAATATATTACAAAAGTAAATTATGAACAAGCTACATGCAATTCAGTTGTAACAGTATTTGCAGGTCTTAAAGGAATAGTTCATCCAAAAATTAAAATTTGCTAAAAATGTCACCCTCACCCTCGGGCAATCCAAGATTTAGATGAGTTTGTTTCTTCATCAGAACAGATTTGGAAAATGTAGAATTACATCACTTGCCCACCAAAGGATAATTTGCTGTGAATGGGTGCCGTCAGGGCCAGCCCTGGCCAATTTGCTGCCCTAGGCGAGATTTTAGCTGGTGCCCCTTACCTCACAGCCCATTCCACCAATAATCGTTGTGTTCAAACATTCACACAGACACTGCATAGCTT
>JAUMHE010000042.1:5973065-6012900 GCA_032359235.1 Enteromius mattozi
TAGTTGACATGTAGGTGCAAAGCTACTTATTGTCAACAGATTGTTCAAAAGGGACCATCAAAATAAAGTGTTACCACATTTTTTTTTTCAGAGTGGTCACAGAAATATCAGCACAGAAGAGACTTAGGGTTAGGGTAGCATAGCATCATTGTCTCACAACACAAGTCTCAAAAACATTCTAAAATCCTACCAACTTATACATTTACAATTAGCTAGAGTTCATATAATTACATTAGTAGTAGAAAAAGATTGTAGTATTTCATTTGTTTGTCTCTGTTTGTTTTTAAACAACTGAGAAATGCTCCCCTGAGCAGTTGGTGCCTTACGCAGACTTAAGAAAAAAAAATTAAAAGACGTTTCTGTTGTCCCAAATTGTTTGTCAGACTCTGGATGCATCTAATGAATAATCTAATGGAGCTTGTCTTTGATGCGATCTCTTTCCAGAAGCGTCCCATTCAAACAGTCAAATGGGGCTTTTTGACAAGCTTGCAGGGTGGCTGGGCCTGAAGAAGAAGGAAGTGAACGTGCTATGTTTAGGTCTAGACAACAGTGGAAAAACTACCATCATCAACCAGCTAAAGCCATCCAATGTATGTGTCAATCCTATCTGCGAATCCGAATATAAAATAGTCTGGTCCTCACCAGTTTGTTTTTGTATATTCATTTGATTTCTGTTTTGTATATGAGCTCTCATTCGTGATATTGCCTTTGTTCCTTGCAGGCTCAGGCTCACGACATTGTCCCGACTATAGGTTTCAGCATAGAAAAGTTTAAGACCTCAAGGTGAATATTTGAAAGCATTAACTATGTCATTTAATTCTTAGTGTCTCAGAACCGTTTGTCTTTCTCAAAATCTTACTAACACAATATCCCTGTTTTTCCCCAAAGTCTTTCTTTCACAGTGTTTGACATGTCAGGGCAGGGCAGATACAGAAATCTGTGGGAGCACTATTACAAGTGAGTTTCTCTGATATTGGCTTATCTGATTATGTTTACTGAGATAATGGAGTGCCATTGCCTTCTTCGAACACATCGATCTGTGTTTGTTTTTTTGTGTGTTTATCCTTATTATGTTGTTTTCAGGGAGGGTCAGGCCATCATATTTGTGATTGACAGTGGTGATAAACTAAGAATGGTGGTGGCAAAAGAAGAATTGGATACCCTTTTGAATCACCCTGGTATATTTTTCAGTAATCTCTATTTGAGTCATCATTTTAGTCAGATCTGATTTAAAGGAATAGCTCACAGAAAAATGAAAACTTGCTGGAAATGTACTCACCCACAGGCCTTACAAGATGTTGATGAGTTTGTTCTTTGATGGGAACAGATTTGGAGAACTTTAGCATTACATTTTTCTCACCACTGGATCCTTAGCAATGAATGGGTGCCGTCAGAATGAGAGTCCAAACAGCTGATAAACACATCGCAATAATCCACATGACTCTAGTTTATCTGTTAACAAGTTGTGAAACAGAAAGCTGCATGTTAGTAAGAAACAAACTCATCTATATCTTGGTTGGCCAGAGGAGGAGTACATTAAGCAAATCTTAATTTTTGGGTGAATTCCTTTGAAAGCACCCTAATGTTCATATGTGGGGTTTTTTCTGTTCATGCTTAGATATTAAACACAGAAGGATACCTATACTCTTTTTTGCCAACAAGATGGACCTCAGGGATGCACTGTCAGCAGTAAAGGTCTCCCAACTCTTGTGTCTGGAAAACATTAAGGACAAACCATGGCATATCTGGTAAGAAAACAAAATATTTATTTCTAGTTGGTGGGAAAAAAAGCACTTCCATGACTAGTTCTATTTGTTAAGAAGTGGGCAAAATATTAGAACTTAAAAGTGCCCTCCACAATTTATGGATTTTTGAAATTGACCTTTCATGCGGTATGTAACACAGTAACGTCCTGCAAAGTTTTAAATCTGAAAGTGCACTGTGTATAATCCTATTGTCTCTGATAAGAAGTCGACTCTGAATCATTGAAATGAGTTGTTTTTCAAATGAATCCCAAGCCGTTTCATATAACGTGAAACATTAGCATAATGTCTGCATACTTGTTGTGGCGCTGACCAGGGAAAACTTGAACCCCTCATGTGGGATATATATATGCTGGTTCACATTCATTATTTGCCACTAAAATTAGCTGTTTCCCCAGTATCAGCTGTACACAAAGCAGCACTGCGCTTACAAACATTGCTTTATAAGGCATTACAGCTATGATGACATGGTAATAAAATTTACCAATTGGACCAAACACCGCAGATTAGCATCAAAGGAAGGGGTTTGGAAAAATTAATCTTTGAGCCAACTGTTTGGTAGTCATTGAGTAAATAAGGTACAAATTAATACATATTAGAAGACAATGAAAGTGTTTTTTGACCTTGCATTCATGTCAGTCCAAAAAAATATTTTTTTATAATCCGTAACGGGGCACTTTAAAATGAACATTGTTTATATAAATGAAATAATTATAACGTATGCATATAATTGATTAAAGGGAAATCTTTAATTGCATTACAAAATTAAGGGATTGATTATTGATTTAATTTTCTTTTGTACATTGGATGGGATGTCAGAAGTACATAAATCACAATGCAGCATGCAGCGCATTAAGAGGTTTAGCTTTAGTTACAGTACTCAACAAATGTCATAATAAATGAGGAAAAGTGTTACATACCACATTGACAAGCATTCCTATCCAGATGGAATTAGATTTTTCAGAGGAACCCTGAGCTAGCCAGGGTAGGTAATTTGCTGTTTGATTTTTACAAAGGTTGCATGAGACATGTTCAATTCAGATGTTAATAACACAATCACAATGTACATCTGTGACGAATTTGCTTCATCTCCTCAGGGTAAACCTGCCCTGTCAAAATAATGCTGATGAGGTTCTGTGTGTGTGTGTGTGTTTATTTTCTTTCTCCAAAATAAATAAATAAATATATATATATATATATATATATATATATAACTTAGAACCGCATACATACACACACACATTGATCATAAAACTTGGTACCACTTTTTGGATAGAATATATATAGAATTTATATATATACATATAATGTGTGTGTGTGTGTACACGCAAGAAACATTTCTTATTGAAAACAATTGTGCTGCTTAATTTTTATTTTTTGTGAAAATGGTGATACTTTTTTGTAGATTCTTTGATGAATGGAAAGTTTAATTGGAATGTTTAAAATATTATAACAATGTAAGCAGCTTTACTGCCACTTTTGATCAATTGAACATGTCCTAGCTTAATGTTTTTTTTATTAGAAAAGAAATCATACTGACCCTAAATGACCCTAACAGTATTTTTGCACATGTGTAATACTCATGCAGTATATTAAATTCATATATTAAATAAATTCCAGTGCAAGTGATGCAGTGAAAGGCGAAGGTCTTCAGGAGGGTGTAGACTGGCTGCAAGGTAAATTCACCTATTCCATGTTTTGTGCATCTAATTTCCTGATTGTCTTTGAATTATTGGTTTCTGTAGAGATGAGCTGAAATTATGTTTAATAAGGGTGTAAAAATGTATATAGCCTACTACATAAACTGTTTAAAATGTTCAAAGCCTTTTATATTCTTCTGTTTTATTTCACCCATAGAACAAATTGCACAGTAAGTACTGAAGTTGAAGTTCCCAGATCCTCGGTTAATTGTAGAGTTAAATTTAACTCATTTTTGGGCTGTATTTATTCCTGCACCAATTTACACTTTATTTCGGCCTTATAGAAGAAATCCAAAAGCAAATAATATTTTGATTGTATCTCAAATCTTACAGCCCAAAACTTTCTCAGACCCCCTCTTCTTGTTGTTTGAGGTGTGAGTAAATCAATAACAATAAAATGAAGTCCACAGACATCTGTTCTCCTCTACCCAGTGTTTTAGTTTGGTCCAGTCAATACAACAATTTAAGATCTTACTTTTATCTGAAAACGCATCAAAATGTACAATGATTTAAATCCTTGTTCTGTTTTTCCCTCCCATTAACAGATCAAATCAGAGCGATGAAAACGTAAAACCCTCCTGAGACATAAATGCAGTCAAGGTCACCAGCTGGCGGAGCCAGGCAAAAAAGATCTTCACCTTTTGTGCTGACATTAAAATCAATTTGGTTGGTAGTGTAATAAACTATTTGGCTTTATACGGTGGCCCAGTAGTGCACAACACAACAGAATTAAAAAAGCAAACATAAGCTCGCAACACAACTAAATAATAATTAAAAAAAACATAAGCTCACAACACAATGACATTAAGCCACAACACAACGGAAATGCTCTCAACCACTAGGGGACAGTTGGTCTGCAGAAACGGCTATTGTGCGCATGTCACGAGTATTCGCGGGTGGTGTGTACCTGTTTTGATAGTTTTAACGCTGACATTAAAACCGTCATCTGATGTTATTTCAGTTCGCGATGTATTGTCCGTTTTGTGGGTCATACCAACAAAGTTTTACTAGCAACACAGCCCACAGCGCTCGTGAATACCTCGCACAATAGCCGTTTCTGCAGACCAACTGCCCCCTAGTGGTTGGTAGCATTTCCGTTGTGCTGTGAGCTTATGTTTGCTTTTTAAATTGCGTTGTGTTGTGCACTACTGGGCCACCGTAGCTTTGATTATTGCCCTGTTTGCATTAGGTAGATGAACATCCGTCTCAGTTGATCATCACAAGTGGTCAGATGAGACTTTTATTTTTAAACATTATTCTGACAGTTGTTGTTTTTTTAAAGCCACACAAAAAAGAAGTTTAACCTGTTAGCCCAATATTCAAATTCAACATTCAAATTTAAAAAAAACAAAACTTCAATTTGGTCATATACATTTCTGACTACCTCCAAATTAATAATAAGATCAAAAACATTTAACCACTTTTGATCCCCTGAACTGTTAATATGATGAATACAGACACTACACTTCCTTCTTGATGAATTACACTACATTTCTTGGCTGCCAATGCTGTAAAGTTATCTCTGTTGTGGAACTCACTGTAACAGGTTTCTCAGACAGCAGAGCACAATGACTAATGTTTTATATCTTAGCTTTGTTTTTGAATAGATAGATAACATTTCCAAGCAGTGTATATTCCATTGCTTTGAAATGTCAAATTGGTCAAGCTTGTTACTATAGTGATATACATAAATAGTCATTATTTTACTATGATTTACTTTTCCATGCATTGTATGCATGTTGCCTCTGAACAGTATGAAAATGAAAAATTGACACCTCAAACGGTCACAAAGTAAGCTTTCGTCTTTGTTTTGGAGTTATTTATTTTCCATAAACATTTTGTTTTAAAAGCATACGTAAAGAAAATGTTGCTGCATTTTTGTCTTGTTTTATCTAGACAAAGTGCATTTTCACATATTGACTTATTTTCCAAGCCAAACATGTTGCTGTCTTTTTTTTTTCTTTTTTTTTCTTGCTGTTTTATTCATTAATAAGGGACCTTGTAATAGAATGTTTAAAGAATAAACACAATCTGAGGCTTAATCTGTGTATGAAGGCTATCTCTTCTCTATACAGTATATGTCTCTGTATCTATTTATTTATTTCTATTTTTTAATAATCAACTGAATAGTCAATGCCGAAGTATGGCACACAGCTTCATCCTTCTTTCTCTTTAAATAATCAGTGTGGCCGGAGCTGTTTGAGTCTGAACTGTTTGAAAGACAGCTGTTGTGGGCTGGTTGAACCATGGCTGTGGTTATAGTTGTGGAAAATCTAATGCCCTTGCTCATTAAGACCACAACATCAGCACGGTCATATAGGCTACTGAAAATAGCAGAATCTCATCTAATCATAGTGCCATCTGCCGATTTTATGGAATCATGCTCATTTTATGTCCAGCCACTGAGATACTTAGTGGTGCCAAGACTGCACTATGCTGTATATGAGACGTCAGCTGGAGCTTCATATCATTTAATTATGTGTGTTGATTTAAGCATCATCATCAGAACAACTGCACAAATACCAGTGAGTATATTGAAATGGTTCCTTACATTTTAGACCCAGCATTGGCATTTACTTGGATTATTTTTCTTTAGTCAAAGAAATTAATTCCAAACAAAACCAAAACAGGATCTATGCTGCATGACGAAAGTAATGATTCAGTAATGTGCTCCTTGCACAAATGCTATATCACCGCCCACTGATATAACCATGTGATCAGAAAGAGTCATTGCAGAATCCTTACCACTAATGTACACACTGACAGTCTTTGTGACCCTGGACCACAAAACCAGTCTTAAGTATGTACCAGTAGCCAGAAAAACATTTTATGGGTCAAAATTGTTGACTTTTCTTTTATGCTAAAATTCTTAGGATATGACAATAAGTAAAGATCATGTTACATGAAGATATTTTGTAAATTTCCTATCGTAAAATGTCTAAACTTAATTTTGGATTGGTAATATGCATTGCTAAGAACTTTTTTTAGATTTTTAGATTTCTGTGCACCCTCAGCTTTTAGATTTTCAAATAGCTGTATCACAGCCAAATATTGTCCTGTTCTAACAAACCATAGATCAGTGGAAAAGCTTATTTATTCAGCTGTATGATGATGTATAAATCTAAATTGACCCTTGTGGCTGGTTTTGTGGTCACATTGATTGTGTGATACAATATAAACACAGACAATTCTGTGTATATCAGAATTTTGTGTTGTAGTGTAAGCAGCTTTTTTTGGCAGAATTGAATCTGCTTTCTGTACCTGTTATACTTGTAAAATGTATCTAAAAGGAATCCAGCACTATCACTTTTTGCTGTCCGAGGGGTTGCTATTGCAAAGTAATGTTATTTAAAAATGCATTCACCCAGACCCATCTTAAACACCATAGCTGCAAAGCAGCCAATTTTAAGTTAATGCAATAGCCTTAAAAGAACAGAGTGATTGATTTTCTCCCAGAAATAAAAATTCTGTCATTTTTGTTACATTCCAAACCAGTGCACTTTTCTTTGAAAGAAGATATTAAGATAAATGTCTCAGAAAAAATTCATAGTTAACCTCCTTCATATTGGCTTGCAACCCAACCAACCTCATATTATCCTCTTTCACAGAAATGATGCAGGTTTAGTCTGACTAAAGAGTAAGGAGTTGATAACAGAATTTTAATCTATAGGCGGACTGTCCCTTTAATCTAACAGCAAATGGAAAATGTGCTGTATTTCCATCTCCCTTCTGGTGCCAGTGAAGCGGCAGCACTAGAGACAGACTGTGCAGATCCCCGAGAAGAAGTGACAGCAGTTATAAAACACAGAGGAGACTCTGCGCTCCGTGCGCGGTGTCAGATCGTCTCGTTTAGCCATGCGTAACAGACGTGACGCTGATGCGGGACCCTGTAGCTTCTACGTGCCCACTGCTTGCCACTTACCATCTTCCTTTGTTTTCTCCTCTGCACCCTGAACATATGCATAGTTTCTTTTACGTCGAAATTTTTTCATTTACGGAAGCTGTATTATACAAAACTGAAATGCAGTCAACGCTCACAAGAAATGGGCCGATGGTTAGTTCCCCCTTCTTCCTCTAGATGGCAGTAACACTCTATTCTATAATTCACCATTGAAAGACAGGCATGTAGTTGAACAGGAGATGAAATGTACACGTACTTTATCTTACTAGAATTCTTTTTATTTGAAATTATTTTGCTTTCACAAATGTATCACCTGAGTTGTATTACGTAGCGCATCTAAGCTTGTTGTAAATACACGTTTTTAAATCGATTTTACTCTTTGTTATTATTATTGCTAACAGTTTTGTCAAATCTGCTGTTCATTTGTCCATGGGAAAAAAAAGTGCATGTTTATCTCTCAGTGACACACTTCAAAGAACACGAAACAGATGTGAAGTGTGCTCATTAGCTGAGCTGAATCTGCGCACCGTGACTATTCCCCTGCACCGAGGGATCTAGAAGAAATCATCAGGATACGACACTTTATTTCAAGTGATTCCAGATAAACATATGAAAAATGTAAAATACCTAGTCATTCTCCTATCGGACTTTTTAACAACCTTTATTCTCCTTCTACCTTTTTTAAACGGACAGATAACTTTTTCTCGAAATGCCAGGTCTATTAGTTTTTAGAACCTGTGCCAGAAAAAGGCACATTTGCTGTTGAAAACTGTTGAGGGATCTTGACCAAGCCTTTTCTAAACTACAAAGAACTCCCAACATCTGAACAGGAACATGCTCGAACCCGTCTGCTTATAATTGGGACTCGCTCGGCAGGCTGTCAAAATGTTACCAGTTAAATTAGTCGACTTGTCTGAGTATAGGTGGATGATATCTGGCTTCCATTAAATTGGTTCGTTTGGAGAGTTGCATTCTGCGTTTTAAGGGAGATAACAGATTCTTATTTTTTTAAGGAAATTAGTTACATATCAGAATAACGCATAATTAAACGCAGAACTGTCAAACTTAAAGAGATGCTGTTTATGGCCAAAAAAGTCTCAAATTCTACAGATTCAGGCGGGAAGCCTGTCTCTGCAAGTAGGAGGTCCAGTGCCTATAAAAGCTTTCATGACCAATCTGGATACCACGTGAAATTTGTTCAAAATGGTCGCTGTGATTTTGCGAAGTAAAACATGATCCTGAACATCTTTTGAGGATCCTGGATTATCATTACTGTCCACAAATATAAATTTAACCCAATCCCTACCCATAAACCTAACCTTACCCATACTTTATTCCTAAAATCAGTGGGAAATGATAGCTGATTAAAAAGGATGTAGAAGCATCTAACCCTGATCGTATAAACCTAAAACAGATGTATCCGCGCGTCCTGATTTTGAGTTCGACGTGTTCCTAGGTCAACATTTTGTTGACCCTGGAACATTTTAATCCAAAAATTTAGTCTTGACCATATCTCTACACCTAAACCAAACCTTGCCCATGAGTAATGCCTAAAAATAGATTTAATTATGAATGGCACTGCTGTACAAGCACCAACAATTGACTGACCTGTGTTTATATTCTGTTTACTGCATAGTTCTCTCTCATTGAATTAAAATTATTAACCTGTAGCTCGCTAACTTTAGCACACAGGACCAATATAAGCCACTGGGAAAGCGTCCAAAAGCTTCAAATCTTATCCGCTGGGTGGCAGAATGTCAAGAATTCAATTCTGTGCGAATTTAGAAAAACCACGAAAACAGAACTCCTATATACGTTTCTCGATTATTTAATTTCTTCAGTTAAATACATTGGTTATCTGTTAAAACCCTAAACCACAGGCTACAAGCTCTCTTAGAAACAAAATGAACAAATGTGGATTTATAAAATGCTTTGCTTTTAGCCTATTTATAGAAAAAATTAAAACAAAGAAAGACATGCGTAAAACGTGTAAAATTAGCCTACATCAGCAAAAAATGCAAAAAACACTGTTGCATTGGGTACTGTCCTGTTCGTTAAACATTTTTACTGTCAGTTCTGTTCAGTTTGATCAGCTTCTGACTCTTTAACTTAGTCTTTTCACAATGCACTTGAGTTTGGAGTGTTTGGGTGGCGTCTGAAGCGCGTTTGTGAGACTGGAGCGGGATCTGGTTGTGTTCTCAGCACTCTGGACAGCGCCAGCACTTGCTGCTCCGCTTATACTCATACAGACTGCCATAAAACAGCAGTCAAGGAAAATACATGAATGGAAGCGATATATTTCAGTACTCTTGATTTACAGCTGTTTCCCCCGGTCTAGAGATTTTCAGTTGACTGGATAACCTCCAGTGACGCGCGGCTCATTTGCACGATCTGACATCTTTATTCATAAACAGCCCCCATTCACATCTCTCTGACGTTCATCTACCCTCTGACGAAACCTGCTCCTATAAGATTCACAGTAAGTTTGGCTGACTCGGAAATGTGCTGTACTGCTCTTCTCCTGAGGCGATAGTTGGGTTCTTTTTTGCACTGTTGGTGGCAGTTGAGTGGCGGGCGGCTGATTCACAAAGGTGAGGCACTTTTATGATACATAATTATGAAATACTTGGCATTTTTGCCCCACCTAAACCAGAAACATGAAATCCTCGGAATTGACCATGAACTGTTAAAAAGCATAAAGTGACTGAAAGACTATAAATAGGCATTTAAATCATTTGAAATGAGTTCAATTCTTAATTCGGCATATCCTTTGTGTTTAGAAGCACAGTAGACTGACTGATTGATTTTTTTTATTTTTTTTATTTTTTTTGTAACTCTCCTCTTTTCTTGCATGCCTGTTTAGGTCTCTTTCCCCTAGGTCTCAATGAATTTCGGTTCTTTAGAGATACAACGACTTTAGCAGAGAGAAGATGAACATCCATGTGGAGGGGTTGGTGGCGATTGTCATCTTCTACTTGCTGATCCTTCTAGTGGGAATCTGGGCAGCATGGAAAAACAAGAATTCCGGCGTGGCGGAGGGAGCTGATCGCAGTGAGATCATTATGGTCGGCGGAAGGGATATTGGATTATTTGTTGGCGCATTTACCATGACTGGTGAGTTTCAGAGAGAACTAAATAAAACTGCGCTTTACTGTATGCATGTATGATGTAACATGAATGTGTGTTTTATTTTTACATCTTTAGAGATTTACTTATCTTACAAAAATATACTACCTGTACAGGCTATATATGAAAAAGTAAAATCATGATGAAATGTATCTTGATATCTTTCTTTTAGAGATGCTAAATAAATAATCACTGAACGAAGAAACATTGAATCAAACCCACAGAGTACAAACAAATAAATAAATAATAGACATTCAGAAATGTGTAGGCCTGAATTATATGTATGTATTAAATATATTTTTTATTTTATTGTTGTTCTAGTTCACTGGGCTACATACTTTTTAAAACATTATATGGTTCTTTTTTGGTTACATACGTGTTTCTTCTTTTTCTTCTTCTTCCCCCAATTTTTTGATTAACTTGAATTAACAATGAACAATGATTCTACAGCATTTTTAACCTTAATTTTACCAATGTTGGTAAAAAATAACCAGTTATCAATATATACTAACTATATATTCTTTTAAGACGAGTCAGTTTGAATATTCCTCTCTCATTCTCATTCCAGCAACTTGGGTCGGAGGGGGTTATATCAACGGCACAGCAGAGTATGTTTATCTTCCTGGGTACGGCTTGGCATGGGCACAGGCTCCCTTTGGATATGCGCTCAGCCTTGTTTTGGGTACGTTCGTGTGTATGCAGCTTTGATAGAAGCATAGTTTCAGTGTTAAAGTTATCAGAACTAGAAGCAGGTGTCTGTCAAATATATAATTTCTATGAATTGATTCACGTCAAGGTGGCCTTTTCTTTGCTAAACCCATGCGCTCTCGGGGTTACGTCACCATGCTTGACCCCTTCCAGCAACTGTATGGAAAAAGGATGGGTGGTCTGCTATTCATCCCTGCACTAATGGGGGAAATGTTCTGGTCAGCCGCCATCTTATCTGCCCTTGGTAAGCAAAGAGAGGGAATCAGTAATGTGTTCTTTCATTGTTGTATTAGGACATATTCTATAATAAAGCAAAGCTTTAATTAAGCATGCTTTGTTTGTATCACAGGGGCCACACTGAGTGTGATCATTGACATCGACATCAATATGTCTGTGATTATTTCGGCTCTTATTGCCATTTTCTACACACTGGTGGGAGGACTGTATTCAGTGGCCTACACTGATGTTGTCCAGCTCTTCTGCATTTTTTTAGGACTGGTAAGGCTTCACAGAACGGCACGATGAAGTCATCGAAGGTGTAATTTTCCCCTTAATTCATGTCTGCAGGTCTTCAGCAGCACGTAACACTCTGTGATTTATCAAAGTGGCTGTTTGCTCTACAGTTTTGACAGTTACGGCTCATCAACCACCCTTATAGATACAAGCAATAAGAATAAAGAAGCAAAAAGAAGAAATCAAATATTTGTATTGATGGCCTTTTATTAATAATTTTCATGTTACCACTTTCTTTTAAGGTGTCCTTGTTACACATGTAACATGTACTTGCTATTATAATAAAAATAAATTCTGCATATTTACATGCAAGTAACCCTAAGCCAAACCCTAATCCTAACTCTGCCCATATATAGTAAGTACAGTACATGTAGATAATTAATATTATTCAGTACTGAATGTATAATTTCATTTTAATTTTTAATTTAACTTTAAAATAAAGTGTAACTTTTTTATGTATTATTATATTATTAATATAACATTATTAACTGAATAGAATTAATATAGAAATGTAATATATAAATAAATATATATATACATTTAATTTTACAAAATTACAATTGTTTAATGCTCAAAATCTAATTGACTGGTTTTCACTAGCACCTGCTACAAATTGAGTATTACATTGTTATTACAATGTTATATATGGTCTATTACATGGTAATAGAGCAGAATATGTTGTCTTTATAGTGGGTGAGCGTCCCTTTTGCGCTCTCAAACCCAGCTGTGTCTGACATCGGAGTGACAGCAGTGAAGCAGCTCCATGCTAATCAGACCGCATGGCTTGGGAAGATAGAAACTCCTGACAAATGGATGTGGGCTGACAACTTCTGCCTTCTGGTGAGTGGACAACCCACTGTAGCATGATGGGATGGAGACACAATGTTTTTTTTGCCAATGGAGAATTGTTGATTCTGAAGGGCCAAACCTAATTTCTCACTTTAGTGAACAATGCAATCATTCGTAGGGAGGAAAACTAAATAAGACCCGAGGGTGAATAAAGTGTAATACTGGTCTAGTCAAGTCACTCTTGTCCTGTAGGTTGCCATATTTAAATTTAGCTTTAGTGTTATAACGGTACAATGCACTCTTGATGTTTATATGTCTGTATCATGTTGTCTGGTGTCTGTATTTACAATGATGTTTCTGTTTCTAGATGTTGGGGGGGATTCCCTGGCAGGTCTATTTTCAAAGGGTTCTTTCTGCCTCTTCAGCTACCTATGCTCAAGTCCTCTCCTTCCTGGCTGCCTTTGGTTGTATCATCATGGCTATTCCCTCCGTCCTGATAGGAGCCATAGGGGCTTCCACAGGTAAGACAAAACGCTGTTGGAAACCTGACACTTGTAGCAAAAAAAAGTATGTAGCAAATCTGAATAACACTTAAATGTTACGTGTTATGATAATAACGTAATTAATTACATGAAACTAACCATTGACTGAACACTAACCCTACAGTAAGTACATTTTGTAAACTAATATTAATTAGAACTTAAATATACAAAAACACGGTAATGATACCGTGAGAAAAGTGTAAACCTAATCTGTAATACCAAAGTTATCATACTTGTTTTTTTTTCTTTTTTCATGGAGTATTGCAGCATTTATTTTAAATAATTTATCAGTTCACAAAAAAAAAAAAAAAAAAAAAACGCCCTTGAAATCTTCAATCAACATTAACTTCCCTTCCCCCGCAGAACAATCTGTTTTCTGATGACGTCTGCACTGGCATGAGGGAAGGACAATAATTCCTCCTCTCTTACGTATACAGTGTTATTTTAGTATCATTGATACACTATTGTAGGCTTTGACTTCTAATATTTTGAATTAGCTTAGATTTTCTGTTTTCATTTAAAGTCAATTCATTATTAGTTTTTTAATGTCTAGTTTTTCATAAATGTTGACTTCAATTTCAAAGTTCAAACTTCAAAGTTGACTTTTTATGCAATTATATTTCAGTTAAAATTAAAATATAATTAAAATTGGAATAAACCACAAATGTTTTTGATGTTGTTAGTTTACTTAATTATAATAACCCTGCTGTTGCAAATTATAATTTACATGAAAATGCAGCAATTACCAAATGACAACAATCCAATCAGTTCCAATCAGATCTAAAATCAAGTTCTGCGGTTTTTTTGTTTTCATGGAAAGACGTATCAATAGGTAATTGCAGCTTCATTTCCTGCGGACTTTACAAGAACAGTTCATTTATAACTTATATGCATTTCGATAAAGAAAAAGCAGTTGCTAACAAAGTCCTCCAAGCAGTCTAATTAGTCTGATTTATAGACCGTATCCACTTACTGTTTTTGTTAGATCTGTTCAAGTGCAAAAAATAGGGAAAAGCTCACTGTTTAAGGAACAAAACTTACTAACATAGCTTACAAAAGTGATCCTAATTATCCACTAATTATGTTGTATTTTCCCCTCATACCCTCACCCTGAATAATTATTCACTGCTCAGCCAAATTAAAAATCTGCATCAAAGCATTTTTCACATTGTTTCCTGTATAACACATTTCCTTGTCCTAAAGCCTAACGCCATTTCCCTTTGAGAGTGTACTGCATTTAGTATATACTGACAGTAATTCTAATTATGTAATCACTTATTTCTGATTATTGGGGAAGAGTCTGATTTGCTCTGGTGTGTTGTGGGAGGTGTTCTCCAGGCAGTATCAGCCCCGGGTGGAAACCATGTTCCCTTCAGATCACTAAAGAAACGAGTAAATAACAACAGCTGGTCTCCCTCATACATTATTAACAGATTATCCATTTAACGATGTGAACCCTGTAAATATTACATCTGAGGGAGGCACACAGCACCCAGATTTAATCAACAGACTTTCAGCATCAAAGACACAGCCAGTCACTTATTACTTATCTTATTGGGAATAACAGTCTAATCAAGCGAGGCTTGTTGCTTTTGGATTGCAAGTAAAAAGAATCTGAAATTTTCATTTAACATGTATTTGACTAATGTATGATGCAAAAAGTAATAATTTTTGCTGGTTATTACACGGTATGTAGAAAGAGTGTTCTACTCCACAGATTGGAACCAGACAAGCTACGGGCCAATTCCTCCCATGCAGAAGGACCAGTCTGACATGATCCTACCGATCGTGCTACAACACCTGTGTCCGGCCTATATCTCCTTTTTTGGTCTGGGGGCAGTTTCTGCTGCAGTGATGTCATCCGCTGACTCATCCATCTTGTCGGCCAGCTCCATGTTCGCTAGGAACATCTACCAGCTCGCTTTCCGGCAATCGGTGAGAGCCAGTCTAATTGAATTCCCTGCAAAAAAAAATGTTTTCCAGGACAAAATCAAAATACATTTACTTGAGAAGAAGCTACATTTATCAAAATAAAGTGTTGTTTGTACTTTGTAAAAAAAATTATTCATAAATAAATAAAGAAAATAGTGCAGCAAGAAAAATTAATTTTAATTCAAGAGAAAAACTATTTTATTTTTCTTACCACACTAGCAGATCTGTGTTCTTGTTTTAATAGTCACTTTTTGATCATTCATTTTTAGAAGTAAATGTATCTTCAGTGTGTTGTTTTTATTGATTTCACAGTTATAAACTGTATTTTGTATTTTTATTACACTTCATTTTAAAAAGTCCTTGTTACAGTGTGATTATACATTTAAGTACTGAGCAATATTAATTAACTAAATGTACTTACTATATGGTTAGGGTTAGGATTACGGTTTGGTTTAGGCTTATTTGCATGTAATTATGCATAATTTATTGGTATTATAATAGTAGGTACATGTAATGTGTAACAAGGACACCTTTAAATAAAGTGTTACCATATTGTTTAAGGTTAAAGGCTAAAAGAAATGTCTGTAGACTTACCAGACAATGTTCTGGCTGAAAGTTGCCAGTATACCTTTTACATTTATCAATGGATTTTTGTCTTAATGTGGACTCACATTTAAGCAAAATTATGCAGGCAAAAAAAAAGTTAAGTACCATTAGTGAAAGTTAAGTAACATTAAGTATAAGTAGTAGCTCAAACAGAAGTCACTTTCAGCTTTCTGTTGGACAACAGAGAGAAAATTTAATGCTGCCAAGTAGCATTGATTTAACAGTGTTTGAGTATTTGTACCGAAAACATGAGAAAAATACTAAGCAACAAAACCGTTTTCTTTCTTTTGGAAAACAACAATAGAAATGCATACTAATCTATGGATAAAGTATGGATAGGTCACCCAAAAATAACAATTATCAGTCATCATGCTTACACAAAGGTCATTCAAGGACTGTATGACTCTCATTCTTCTGTGAAATACAAAAGAAGATATTTAGCAGATTATCTCAGCTGTTGTTGTCCATATAATGAGTCAATGGCATCCAAAACAACCTTTGACCTTTGCTGTATTAAAAAATGGGTGTCTGTTTTTTAAAACCTGCAAATTAATCAACCTAATCAAATCGAAATTCTTTTCTAACCCTAAATCATTTATCATATCTTGTATGATTTTATTATCTCTCTAATTGTCATCTTTGCACTGATTTCAAGGCTTCTGACCGTGAGCTCGTGTGGGTCATGCGGATCACTATTTTTGTGTTCGGGGCTCTAGCGACGGCCATGGCTCTCCTGACCGGGACGGTCTATGGTTTATGGTACCTGAGCTCTGACCTGGTCTACGTCATTATCTTCCCCCAACTCCTCTGCGTTCTTTTCATCCGTGGCACGAACACCTACGGCTCAGTGGCTGGATACATCTTTGGATTGATCCTGCGAATTGGTGGAGGCGAACCATATCTCAAACTGCCTCCGTTTATCTATTACCCTGGATGGACCATTGAGGAGAAGGTCCATCATGTGACCAAGGAGGTGGAATACTTGGTGTTGCAAAGGTTTCCCTTTAAGACAGCTTCCATGCTGGCCTCTTTCCTAAGCAATGTGGCTTTCTCATATCTGTTTAAGTACCTGTTTGAGAGTGGCACTTTGTCGGCTAAATATGATTTCATGGATGCAGTGGTGGCCAAGCACAGTGCTGAAATAATGGACAAGACCACTCTGGTAAACAAGAACATCATTGGGCTGAATGAAATGGCCCCTGTCAAGCCAAGACTTAGTGTTACTTTAGCTGCTACCTTCACCAGGAAGGAAACCCTGACTGAAGAGGAGGACTCCAGCCCGGAGTCACCGAGTCATGAGAATGAGTAGAGACACTGTGTTCGACTTTGAGAAGACTATGTGAAGGACAAGGCTTCACCCAATAAGTAAAGAAATATCAGATTTTAATCATATACTTAATTCACTCCACGTTCTGGAATTTCCTTCAATTCTTTCAAGATGGGAATGGGACAGCAACTGAAATTCAATGGAAAAGGCAAAGACAGAGGAAAACTGCAGTGATTTGTGTGTTTTGAGTTATATTAGGGGGAAAAAAATGATTTGATGGTGTTAATTACCCTGAGAAGGTCTTCGACTCCTGTTGGTATGTACAAACCCTGAGTGACTCTCCTTTCCCTTCTAAAGAAAATGTTGAGATACTGTGATAATCCTTGGGAAATAATCATATTAAAAGGTTTGTTCCCTCAAAGATGTTCTGTCATCATTTGCTCAACCTGGATGACTTCATTTCTTCTGTGGAACATAGAGGGAAAAAAGTCTCTTTTTTCATCCATGCAGTCAAGGTCAATAGACTTCAGTGTTCTTTTGGACCCTATTGACTTTCATTGCATGGATAAAAAAGCAGTTGAAACATTCCTGATGTTGAAGGATGACAGAATGTCCATTTCTTGGTGAATTACCCATTTAATTTCCCACATCTGGACATCATTCCAGATTGGAAAAAGAAAAAAGAAAACGTAACACAGTGATTACAGTATATACAATTATAGCTATACTGTACATAAATAGATAATAGGTGTAAGTTCATGTGTCCTGCCATTACTTACGTCAAACTCCCATGATAGATATTAGTGCAGATTATCCTATCATCCTATCTTTAAAGTCAAATGTAGCTAAATGGTTATAAGCTGTTTCATAAATATGTAATTATATAACAAGTGATGTGCTTCCCATCTACAAACTACCTTTAACAACTGTGACATAAGTGCACATGTGGCAAATGTCTTTTTCATGTTCATAGTGCAATATTAAGAAGGAAAACAAAGAACATGGAAAATATACAGTATATAATCTTGTAATCGCCTTAACTAGCTACATTGATTAGGTGGGGGTGATTGGACATTATGCAAAGCCGGTTCGTCACTTTGTTGTACTTGAAAATGAATGTAGCTGCAAATGATTTACCAGATGTAACAACCTCCGGGGTCTGTGCTGTGTTATTTTTTGTGATTTGCAAAGTCATGCGTGTGTCAAAAGAAGTCATTGTACCTGGTTCCAGGATGAGCCAGCTGCTGTGTTATTTTGTTGGCTTTAGCGATACAGAAATTTGTGTGATGTGTGTATTTATATTCCAATGAATATAACTGTCTAGTATTCCACTAAAATGTAAAGTGACACTTTACCGTTCTGTATATACGTATATATATATTTAAATGAGTTGGAGCCAGCTACACAAATCTATATTTATTTATTAATTGTGGCCTACAGATTAAACATAGGATCATTCAAAGGTAATAAATTTTATTGTTAAGAATTTCATAGTTGTGTATTATTCGAAAATAGTACTTTCCACAAAAACTATAAGCAATTCAGCGTTTTCCATTTTGTTTAAATTCATGAAACTTATTTTTGTTCTCGTTTCTGATAGCAAACCCATTTTCTCAAGTCTTACACCATTTCGCAAGCATGAAATGGCGACTGCTGTAGAGCCAGTTACGAAAAAGCGTGTGTCTGAAAACGTGACAATTTATGACATTAACTCTCTTCAACTTCCAATGTCACAGTTGAGAGACGGCACTCTAAAAATAGCCAGTACGTTATTTACATTAAGTGCTCTGCTGGTCTCAGTGGGGTGGGGCAGGTGGGTAGTTGGGTGAAAAAGGCGGAGGGAAGTGAAGATGGGGGTTGGGCCGGGCATCTTATGCGTCTTTTCATAGACTGCGTCAATGTCTTGGGGGTGGGCGATGACGCTGTTCTTGCCCCACCCAACCATGTCCCGAGCTTGTCCTCCATTTTGTCCTTGCTGTCCAAAATTTAATCCTATTACATCGTTTGCGGCTGGATATGCCAGAGATCCCATTCATAAAAGAACAGCGAAGAGCACTTGTGGTGATTAATAATCACCGCAATGGGGCGGTACTCTTAGCTTTGCCAAAAGTCAAGCCATTTTTATCCTTCCAACTGAGAAGGCATCTCTGTGGCCATCTGAGGTGTCTGGAAAACCTCAACGACAGTTTACTCGCCAAAGAGTACAGTTTAAACACTTTTCATGGTTAGCAATTTAGTTGGCGATGCTCGTCTGGGATATTCATTTTAGCTTTCTTGGTATGTGGGCGGTCTCTGGTTTTCTTGGTGATCACGTCTCTGCTCACAAATCAGTAATGAAATGCTTGAGGTTCAAGAATCTCAGCTGAAATATGGTGCATCTAATTGAATCAGCCTAAGTGAGGGACATTTGTCCTCTCTCATGGTTCAATCGATCAAATCTCCCACAACAACGGTTAGGAGCACAGCCTGTGACGGAAGCTATTGCAGGCAGCGTCATTATTTATTTCAACAATTTCCTTTAGTGTAAATCAGTAACGGATACAGATCATGTAGTCTTTTATTAGTACTGCTTAAGTGAATGAGAAAGCAACCTCAACACACAAAGGTTCAAAAATCCCAACTGCGCTACAGTGAGATTTTATTTCTATTCTTGGTTAAGTGGCTACATGGTCCCCGGTGTGCTGTAAAAGACAATCTTTGGACATACCTCCTCTGCAGCCTTAGCTGTACCTCTCTTAATGGCAGAGTCTTCATGTATCTGTCAAGAAATCATCTGCCTATTGAAGGAGGCAGGTGTAATTAGATTGGCTCTCATTAAACCTGAGGGAATAATTGGGCATGCTGGGAAATATAGTTTTGGGCTTTACCAGAAGACAGCAGGTATAATGTAATGAGAAAGATGAAGAGTCTACAGATGATGTGAAATATTAGCAAAGAATTGCTTACTTTTTGACTTTGCTAATTTATTTATTTATTTATTTATTTATTTTTGCACTAAAAGAAAATGTATTATAGTTTGTGTTTAAGTAAAAATAAAGGATTTGGCCTCTATTTCGAACTGTGTCGTTATTACATAGTAATAAGTAAATTATGTATTATTACTAACCCTAAACCAAACCCTATAGTATGTTATTAATCAATATTACTAATTTGTGTAATTATATTGTAACATGTACAACTTAAAATAAAGTGTAAGCAACAAATCTTGTGTCTAATTGACAATAAAAAGCAAAAAAAATATTTATTGTCCATTTGCATCACAAAAAATTATTCAATCATGGTGTTAATATAAATACTGTCAGAATAGCTCAGAATAGCAGTAATTCATAATATAAAGGAAAATGAAAAGTGTGCTGTGATTTCAACAGTTGTTTTACTTATTTTTATTATATTTGCCTAAAAGAACACAAAAAGTTTGGATATTTTACACACTATTTATGTGCAACTGGGAGCAGGTGATGATGTTTCTTGGTACCAACTTTTAAAAAATCTGAAAATTTGCATCAGAACGTAAAACAATGAAATGTGTTAGGAACACATGTTCAGATCAGATTTCACTGATGAAATGTGATGTTTCATCAATGAAACATGTTTTTGTATGTAAAAATATACCACTGTAAAATTAACCATAAATATTCATTTTTGACTTTAGAGAGCAGCTTGTTGAGAATCTTTCAAAGTAATTGGCCATAAAGCATCCCTATGACTGTTTGTAGAGTAACATCTCCTCACAATATTTACTCCGATCATCTGGAGTGCCATCATAACACGTCTTGCACGGGTGCATCCTACTCCCGCAGACCAAACATCCTTCTTTTTCCCACTCGCTCCTGCTCGTTTCCGACAGCAAAGTCATCTGTGGTGACAAGGAACCCTTTTCTTTTGACATGGGACGACTAGAAGCGACCCTGAGGGCACATCAGTATCAGACATGGCTGTCAGCAGTAGAAGCATCTGCTCTGTGTCCTGCTGGCTGTATACTGCAACAATGAGAGCTAGATTTGGCAAGTGGGTTTGCTCTTGGAAAGTCAGTCTCTATCATTACCTTCCCAATAGTCTTGATCACTTAGCCGGTGCATTCAGATCAATTCAAACAGGTTGATGTCCCTAAAAAGCTAGTATATGTGATTGTTTTGAAAGATCAATATCTGAAAGAAGAAGCTATGAATTTAAAGGACCCAGAGGAGGAATACAGGCATTAAAATGTATTACTCCTCAGGGATCACTTTATTGACTTATACTTCCCCTCTCTTCCTCCATGTCTCGCTGTCTCTCAAATCTCAGCCGACCAAACTGTTGTATGATAAAAACCGGTCACAACCTCTTCCACTGTCATCCTGATGACGCAGTTTCTAAGCTTTTCTCTACAATCCTCCCAGCTGACAATCACATGGGACCGTCATACATGACTTGTGTTACATAAAACACCAACAAAAAAGACACAGCCACTCTTTCACAAACCACAAACCCTGAGGCCAAAACTCTTTATTTCCACTCTCAGCCACATTCTTACAACGTCTGTTCAAAGTGTTACTAGCCCAATGCTGAAAATGTCTTTCTAAAGAAATCTCTAATGTGGAAAAACATGGATATTGTAAAATTGGAATAAACAGGATGTTAAAACTACAAAATAATATTTAATATTGGACACTACTGCTTTGGACACTACTGATTTTCAGTGTATGGACAACAATAATAAGGGGCAAGCACAACAGTGGTATGAAGACACAGTTAAGGAGCTATGTTAAATTATTCAGTAAAGACCAGGAGCCTCATTTATAAAATGTTGCGCAGAAGCCATTCTAAATGTAATTGTACAATCATTTCTCTGATATGCGTACATGCGATTTATAGAATGGACGTACAAACAGAAATTGTGATTTCAGATGTGAAATCTATGAATTGCACATTATCTTTGACTTGCTCGCAAATAAATGGTTTCAGCTCTCTGCTTTGTTAACATATAAAATATCCCCAATCATCATAATTTAGAGCAGTGAGCTGCAAGAACAGCTTATATTTTCAAAAACCTGCAATACTCTGACAATAAAAAGTGTATACGTCTGCTCAGATCCTGACGTAATGCTAAGCGCTTTTCCTCGTCAAAGACCATTTTTATAAATATAAGTGTACGCACACTCTTTGATTAAATCTGAGCGTATGCACGTTTTATAAATGAGGCCCCTGGAGTTGCCCTGCAGACTCATGCTGCCTTCACATCCTATTGGAAACTTCCTTCTTCCCACTTCTTAAGTTGTAATTATGAGTTTGTCATATTCAAGTGTTTTGTTGTCAGAAAGAACCGAAATCATGGTGGACCAACATAGTCTCACAACCAATTTGTATGCATGTTACGAGGTGGCTAATTTGTATGACCTCATTCATACGATTTTGTATGATTTGTCTAAAAAACCCCATGAGGGGTAGGTCTAGGGGTGGGGTTAGGTGTCATTCGTACAAATTCATATGAATTGTGAACTCGTAAAATACATACAATTTTGCAAAAATGGTATGGGCGCACAAATTAGCCACCTTGAACAATATGTACGAATTGCTGTGAGATCGGGCTGGTTGGACAGATTATTCATTCCTGTCTGTTTCTTTGGTATGCAATGGTTATTTATGTATGTTAATATACATGACTGTAATGGTAGGAGAAAGCAGTGTAGATGCTGTGAGAAAAACTAATAAAATTTGACAGTCCTACTGCTATGTCTCCCTCCTCCACCACATTTAAAGTTTATGGCTTGTTCAACTTGGAAAACCCATTCATGTCCAATGTCCAACTAGGAAATTGTATTTACGATAATACAGATAGAATGTGAAGGCAGCATCAAGTTCCAACCCTGCTTCAATGCACCTGTCTGTAGTGAAGTAGCCTTTAACACCTTGATTTACTGGTTCGGGTGTGTGCGTGTTTAGGGTTCATCCTGTAATCGCTCTACAGGAGCAGGGTTGGAGACCCCTAATAAAGACATTTGTGACATTGAGACATGTTTGTGAAAATTGGACAAACCATCTAGGACAGGGTTCCTCAAATCTTACCCTGGAGGTCCGATGCACTGCAGAGTTTGGATCTAACCCTAATCAAACACACCTGAGCATGCTAATTAGTGTCTTAAGGATCATTAGAAAACACAGGTAGGCGAGTTTTATCAGGGTTGGAGCTAAACTCTGCAGTGCATCGGACCTCCAGGGTAAGATTTGAGGAACCCTGATCTAGGACGAGTTAGAAAAAGTAGATTATTCACAATTTTGAACTGTGTAAAATCTTGACCATAGTATGTATTCAACTGAAAAGTTATTTGAAGAAATCTGGTTGCAAATTTGGCCTATTGGTGCTAGAGAGTTTGAGATGTAGACTGTTCTCTATCTATGTGCCAAATTTCATATTACTTTCCCATAAGAGGTTTTATGGGCTGCCATAGTAATAAAAGCACTTTTCAAGATATTTTCTACATATCTTTTGCATATGAGAAAGTCAAACACGTTGGAACAAAATTAGGGTAAGTAATCATTTGAATTAAATCATTTTTGGATGAGCTAAAATTAGAGTAGTCATTGAGGTAATTTAGGTAGAATATAATTCATTTCAGTTTATTTTTGTTTACATTTAAACCATATTTAAGTGCACAAAGTGATGATAACCCAAATTTTTATGATGTAGAAGATTCCTTCCATCCCTGACGTAAAAGTATATTATCTCATCTCTTTCTTTTACTCTCAGCCAGCAGGGCGACTCAGGACTATTTATGTGTTCCTTAAGTGATGGCCTCTATAATGTAATTGCTGGACATCTAATTGAAAAATGGAGGCAGCCAAAGAGAGAGAAGAGGGCGGAGGGAAGGGAAAACAAAGAAAGAAAGGGGGAATGAGGGGATGAAGGGATAAGGGAGAGAGGGACTAAATTAGAAAGAGAGAGCAAGTTAGACAGACTAACATAAAGGCACGTGAGCACACACACACACACTCAGCCAGCTCTGTTTCTCTCAGTAAGTCTCAGTGGTTTTATATTAGATGAGTGGGCCTTTATCTCATCCCCTTTAGCAAAGCCAATAATTGCAGCATGTGACACATACAGCACAGTCCCAGCAGTACATGGCAGAGGAATGAGACAGGGTCAATTCCACAATGCTCAGCTATGGCCTCAGAGAAACACAATCTGACAAGAGATCTATAAAGAGCCATTTAGTAGCTGAATGAACCTGATTTATCAAAATTCTCTGTACTTGTTAAGCTCTTTATTAATGACACTGTTAGTTTGTTTGATTAAACGTCAGCCAATCACACCTTATTGTAGGTCACAATAGGTCACTGATGCACAGAAAATCATATAAGGCCTCTTTTATAAAGCATGTGTACGCTCAGATTTGATCTTAGGGTGTTTGTGTGTGCGTGCTTAAATCTATGTAAATGCTCATATTTTTAAAAACTTGCTTTGAAGTGGAAAGTGTTTAGCGTCAAATCAGGGTCTTTTTCTTTTAGGATTACTGCAGGTTTTTGAAAATGTAAGTTATTTTTTACAACTTGTTGCTCCAAATTAACGGTGATTACTTTTTATTTTTTATATGTTAATGACATTAATTAGGGGTCCAGCTGAAACCATTTAGTTGCATGAAAGTTCAATATTATTTGCAATTCAAAGATTTCACATCTGAAAGACAGACGTACATGCATTTTCTGTGCATACGTTCATTTTATGAATCACATGTGCGCATATCTGTAAGATTATCGTAAAATCAAGGTTCAAAAAGTCTATCTATAGCACATATTTTAGCAATAAGAGTGTCCCCAATAGGATAATCATTTAATTACTGTAATTTAGATGGATAAATATTTATTACACTCTGAATACATGTACACACATTATAATTATTTACAAAATATATATATATGGACTCACCAACCACTTTATTAGGTCTTGAACTAGGTTGGACCTCTTGGCTCTCAGAACTGCCCTGTAAATACTACAGATATGAAATTCCAGAAATACTCAGACCAGTCAGTCTGGCACCAACAAACATACCTGTTCAAAATCACCTAAAATCACCTCTGATGCTCGGTTTGATCTTCAGCAGATTATCTTGACCATGTCTGAATTTCTATCTAAGTGCATTGAATTGCTGCCATGTGATTGGCAGTTTAGATATTTGGTTGATTAGATATTTACATTAAATGTGTGTGTGTGTGTGTGTGAAGGCTACCTGTTTTTCTATTCTGGTGAGGACTTAAACCTGAATACACACAGACTTATGGGGACTCATGTCACAGTGGGGACCTAAATTGAGGTTTTTGAAAATTAAAAAATTGCCTGTATTTTCTGTAAGGGGTAGGTTTAGGTGTAGGGTTGGTGTAGGGGAATAGAATATACAGTCTGTACAGTATAAACCATTACGCCTATGGAGAGTTCCCATAGGGTCACTATGATACCATTATGTATTATTACTATGTTATGTATAGGTTTTAGTATTAAAAAGGAGTGCCAAGTCATTGACAGGAAAAAAAAAAATGTGTTATTGACAGATATGCACATTATTGGTTACAAAAGGTTAAATCTATAAAAGCTGGTCAACGTTGGACTTGAGCTATAGAATTTATAATTTCCAGCTGGATTCTTTTATTAACATGTTATTAGATGTATTCACATGTTAAAAGGAAATGATATACAACCATCATGTCTCTTAAATAACACTGGGGAGCATTCATCTTATTTTATATTCCCTTTCACAAGACAAAAAGTCCTGCGAGGCCTGTACTTCCTCTTGCTCATGCACACACACACACACACACACTGCTTAATTCAATAGTAGTAGGACTCTTGCTCTACTCTTGTGAGATCCCTGTGCTGGGAACACAAAGAAAGCCCCTAAAGGCAACAAGCAGAGTCTATGTGCTGCTATTCACCACTCTGTCTCGTATCATTCAGACGGGAGGGGGAGGGCCATCCGAACATATTCCAGTCAAACGTGAAGCTTTTGTGCTGTCTGAATGCTCCAAACTTTGACCTCTTTAGAACAAGAAAAGACACTTTTATCAGTGATTTGCACTTTCTACTCAAAAGACACAAGGCAGGCTTCCATAATATTTACAACCAGCAACACTTATTTCTAAAATAGCTAGCACACCTTGAAGTTTTTCCAGTAGTAGTGGATATGACGCACCGAGACTGAACACTTAATGAGAACATCCTTAGGGTTATTTCCCTTCGTTGGCATGCTAGGCCACTCTCTCAGGGCAGAGAAAGCGTCGCGGGGTGTGTATGAACGTGTGTATGTGTGTACAGAAGCTTTTTACTGAGCTGTACTCAGGCCAGCAGATCCATTAGCACTGATTGAAAAGCGAAGGGGTTCAGCTGTAACCCTGAGAGAAGGTGAACAGCCCAGCCATTAAGAATGTCTATGAGAGTGAAGACAGTGGGCATGGGAAGAGATGGAGGAAGCGGGAGGTCAGGGTTCAAATATGCTAAAGGTCACGATAGGCTGAAATAATACATTAGATAAATTGTTTAAGCATTGACTTTTTTGGAACGTTAATATATTCCCAATAAACATCTTACAGGTGTTTATCATCATATCTTCGTATAATTTAAATGATTTGCTTTTTCACAATAACTTTTCACAATAAAAGGCAGCTTTAAGGTTGATGTTTTATTTATTTATTGTCATTTAACAACACATTTGCAAGGTTCTCTGATGATATTATTTTTTAAATACTACTACTACTACTAATTATTATTATAATTATTAATTATTTTATAATTAATAATTACATTTTATTGTAATTGTTCAAATTACTGCTATTGTTTGTAATATATTCTATAATGAAGTTAAAACAACAACAACAACAACAATAATTAACTATTGTTGTTTTTGTTTTGACTAATTATAATAATCTTTTAATTATAATTAATTTTGACTCATTATATAATATTTCTGTATTACAATCATATTGTAAAATAATAATTATTCAAAATATTAATCACATCAAAAATAAAAGTTTTTGTTTACATATTATATATGTGTGTGCTGTGTATATTTATTATGTACATATGCATTTAAGAAAAATATGTGAAGGTTATAAATTTACAATATTTATATAGAATATTAAGAATATAAATATATACATGGAAATGCATGGAACTATTTTCAAAATAGATACTGTATATGTGTGTATTTATATATGCATAATTAATATACACAGTATACACACATTGTCACGGTCTACTTCTGGGCAGGAAGCACGCAAGGCGTAGATCACAATTTAACAAGGTTTATTCGAAGAAGCAAGACAGGATTCAACTCAAACAATGGGTAGACACTCGGGATGACACTTGACGACTCGACAACATGGACTAGAACATTGACACACTATATACACACACTAATGACACAGAACTAGACTCACATGGGGTACAGGGCTGGACTCTAATTAACACACTCAACGAAACTAGGACAGGAACAACCAAATATGGGCATGACAGACACATGGGGATCAAAACAGTAGAAATACACAACACAGAGTCTGACATTGCTTCCCCCTCCCGGAAGGTGCGTCCCACCTAAATCTATCTCCCAGGGGAGGGGGGGTGGGCGTCCTAGTAAACGGGGCGGCAGAGTAGGCGGTGATCGGGGGCCAAAGAACCAGGCCGACAGCGAGGATCCGGAGGGCCAAGGCAGAATAGGTGGTGCTGGTGACCGATACGGATGAGGGGATCCAGAAGGCCACGGCGGAGCCGGAGTGAGAGAGGACCAAGGCGAGGCCGTAGAGAGGGAGGTGACCGAGCCCCAGGGACAGAGGGACGAGGCGCAGCCATGGGAGTGGAGTCCCCAGGCGAGGGATGGACTCCGACCGACCCAGGCAGAGCCGGAGGGACGATCGAGCCTGGTGTAGCTAGGGGACTGACGGGCACCGAAGGAGGAGAGGGAACTAGCGCCCACAGTGCAGCCGATGGGTCGAAGGACCTAGATGGACTTCTGGCTTCGGAGGCCGGAGGTAAGGTCAAGTGACGCCCCGGCCATGTTGGTTCCAGTGGGTGGGGGGGTGGGACTCCACGAGACCTCCTTCCTGCCGTGATCTCTGGCTGTGGCTTTTGCAACGTGAACTCTGGCTGTGGCTTTTGCAGCGTGAACTCTGGCTGTGGCTCTCGTAGCGTGAACTCTGGCTGTGGCTCTGGAACTGTGATCAGGATCGGCACTCCTGGCCGAGAATCAGGAACTGGAATCGGGATCAGTGCTACCAGCTGACTCTCTGGAACTGGACTTGGGAACGGCACTCCTGGCCGTAACTCTGGAACTGGATCGGGAAATTGCGGATCGGGATCCGCAGGGATTAGAGCTGGCATATCCGATCACAAATCCGGCTCAGGACCCGCACCACGTGGACTGGAATCCGCGGGAACCTGAATTCGCTTGTGGGGAGCTGGCACCGATTTACCTCCATACAGCGCTGCTCTTGGGAGTGGACTCCATCTGACGGCGAGGCGCGAGCCGGGCAGTGAAGGCTGGTCTCCTGGCCATTGCTCGTGCGGGCCGGGGAGAGGAGTTAGGCCATTGAGGAGGCGGTGGAGGATTTCCTCCGGGGAAATCATCCTCTTCATTTTTGTTTGGGTCGAGTCGTTCTGTCACGGTCTACTTCTGGGCAGGAAGCACGCAAGGCGTAGATCACAATTTAACAAGGTTTATTGGAAGAAGCAAGACAGGATTCAACTCACACAATGGGTAGACACTCGGGATGACACTTGACGACTCGACAACATGGACTAGAACATTGACACACTATATACACCCACTAATGACACAGAACTAGACTCACATGGGGTACAGGGCTGGACTCTAATTAACACACTCAACGAAACTAGGACAGGAACAACCAAATATGGGCATGACAGACACATGGGGATCAAAACAGTAGAAATACACAACACAGAGTCTGACACACATAGTATGTAAACAAAAACTTTTATTTTGGATGTGATTAATCGCAATTAATAATTTGACAACATTAATCATATAAAAATTAAAATACACATCTGACACAATTACTGAATTAAACTGCAGCCTGTGACTTGATCATATGATAATTCATCAATTATTAGGGTTTCATCAACTCACAAACCCTGGTATAAAGCATATCAGTGCCACAGTGATCTGGGGACACATTTAAGTGTTTAAGACAATTAAGACATGTAAATATTGATCGGTTTTGTTCTAAGCAAGGGGAGGCTGTTCTCAAAAAAGTATTCCAGAACATATGATCAATTGTCACAGGTCTGAAAAGTCTGAAAAATATCCGGTTGTCAAAGAATCTGATGCGAGTTTAACATCTTTCAAATTTAATTAGTTGTCATATAGGGTACAGCTTTAATTAAATTGGAAACATCTCTGATTTCAGACAGCGTTTACTGTACACAATGAGTGTGTCGTCCAACAATCTACTCCTCTCAGCTCCCTTGGGCATGAGGAATGACATTTCTAAATATAGCTCAAATACTTCAATGCACCACTCATTACCATCAGTCTTATTTTGATTACCCCTGTTCTACAAGAGAGAAAAGAATTTCAAAACATCTAAAGACACACAATCAGAAGCTGTTTATTTAAAGGCATAGTTCACCCCAAAACTAACATTATTTAGGATGTGCATTTTACTATTTTTTTGCAAGTCTAGCTGTAACTTATGTGTTATTTTGACATTAAAAAAGATATATATGATTTTTTGTTGTTGTTGTTTTTTTGTTTTGTTTTGTTTTTTGGTGCTTTTGTCCATTTTGAGCAGTCCTTGGTTACCTTTCACTTTTATTGTATATTGAAATGGATGCAGAAAACTTTTCGCTAACCATCAACACATAATGCTTTTTTTAAGGACAAAATATATTTTAAATCTAGGCTAAATATACATTGTATATTAACAGTGTGGATTAACATACATATGTCATATAGGTAGGATTAATGTGCATATTATATATTAAAGGGTTACTCCGCCCTAAAATGAAAATTTTGTCATTAATCACTAACCCTCATGTTGTTCCAAACCTGTAAAAGCTTTGTTTGTCTTCGGAACACAATTTAAGATATTTTTGATGAAAACTGGGAGGCTTGTGACTGTCCCATTGACTGCCAAACAATTGCAGTTTAATATTATGAAGCTACGAGAATACTTTTTGTATTAAAAGGAAACAAACATAACAAATTTACTGAAGGATTCAGCACCGTAATGTCACTGGATCACCACTTTGGACATCATCCAGTGAACACACATTACAGATGCAGTGGAAAGTTACGTCTTGTATGTGTATTTACACTTTGATTTGCACAAACAGCGTATCTTTACATTTCGTCTAACACAGAACTGCGTATGCTATGTACGTGCACAGGATGCTTTCCAAAATGGCGATACGGTGACTTTACGGTGCCGAATCTTTGAATAAAGTCATTATTTTTGTTTTCTTTCCATACAAAAAGAATTTTTGAGCATCTTATCATTACAGTTGAACTACTGATGGCAGATGGAGCATTCAGACAATGTTCTTCATACTTCTCTGACAGTGTTCATTACTTGGCAGTCAATGTCACAAAAGTGATTAATGACAAAATTTTCATTTCGGGGTGGAGTAACCCTTAAAACTTATATAATACTCATATTGTACATTATGTCCAAAGGCAACATGTACTTTATTTGCAAAGGTAGGAAAATTATTTGGCAAATATAAGATATGTTTGAAATTTTAGATTAAACATATATTTAAAAAAAAAAAAAAAAAAAAAAACTATATAAGTAAATAAAACTTATTCAAAATATATTTTATGTAAATTACATTAAATGTGTTACAGTCGTTTGAAATATATATAAACATATATTTGAAAATGCATGTATCCTTTTTGTGTTCCACGGCAGCACAATGATCATTCTGGTTTAGTGCAACATAGTTTTGGGGGTAATTTTTTGGGTGAACTATATAAAGATCATTTTTAAAGTATTAAAAAAACTACAGTATACTGTATAGGGTTTCTGCTGTTTTCTGTATCTTTGTATTAATCACTGTGTTGCTTCAGCAGTTTAGATTCTAAAATGCCAAGACTCTCATGAGAAGTGATGGAAGTTAATGTAGCATGACTAACATCTCCCAGAGAGAGAAAGAAGGAAGGTATGAAAATACCACCTATAAAATACTGCAGGAAAACAACCAAAGCCTTAAAGAAATATTTTAAGCTTCACGGGGGACTTTCTTGTCACCTTTTCTCAAATCTGACAGTTTGTGTGACCGAAAACACATTTATATTTGCTTTTTTTTCTGAGAACCTGTCTCAGGGTATACTTGCCTATTAGTTACGAGACTATACATCAAATTACATTCCTTTCTTTTATGCTGTGCTCTCAACCAGCCGAAGCAAAACTAAATGGTAGGCATAACTTAGCCCAAACAACACACACACACACCCTATTGATTTAATGAGGACTCATTTACCTCATGCCACCACAAAACACAGACAGAGGAGATGCAGAAGAGGAAAGAGAGATAAAGAACTGAAAATGTCAAGACTGATTAGACTTTCATATGTCTCCAGTAACACATAGACTGGATCACATCCTAAACGAGACACACTATGCTGAAATTAACAGGCATCTCCAAATGGCAGACATCAGGGGAAAAAGGCTCTTTTCTCAAAGGGCAGAGGTCAATATGACTTTAAGCCAACAATAAAGGCTGAATACACTGTCAGAGTGAAATAGTAAGATGATATTTGTAACCGAGCGAGCTGTAATTCAAAGGGCTATAACCGAACTTCAGTACCTTCTGTGTGGTGAGGCTTCATTTGACAAGCATGCACAGCTGATCAATGCTGCCCTCTACTTTATGAGCATAGAATATAAGGATGATATTTCACACAAGCAAACTGGCAGAGCAAATATTTTTAAATCGGCGCTATAAAATCAGGGTACATCCAGCTGAGCCCTTCTTAGTATTTTATGGCTTCAGACACTGCCAGAACAGAACAGAACAGAACAGAATATTGCTGTAAAATATTCAGAATGTGGAACATAAGCATCGAACATGCAAAAATCATGACTTGTTTCTGTCTAAAAACCAGAAAAAACACACCACGGCTCCAGTAAGTGATTGCTTACGCAAGACAGGGCTAGACAGGAAATCACAAACAAATTTATGGGATTTTTTGCATTTAAACGACAAGGGTTTGACTGGGAAAAACAAACCGTGACGAGCGGAGAGGGGAAGACTGACATGTTGATATATCAGGGCAAAGAGTTGCATTAAAATTCAGCCTGCGGTCCAATGTGTCACCTGACAAAAGCGTTTGATAGACAGTTTAGAGGAAGAGGGCATTCTGGGAATTTTTTAAAGACTGTATTGTTGATCTCCAATTGGTAGCTGCTGACCAGTGAGCTTTCTATACTATTTTGAAGGCTTACATTAAGCAATGTGATATTTTTTATTTAAAACACACATTAAAGCACAAATGAAATCTAGTGATTTTAGCATCTACACTAATATCTTCATATTATCCCATAAATTGGGTGTATACATATAAATTATAAAACAGAGCAATTTTGGAAAAATAGCATTGCAATATAATTATAGTATAATAACATTGTAGTGATTAGATACATTATAAAATAGTTATTAAATTGCAATATTATAATACTAAAATAATATTGAATTAGCTATAATTAGTATTCTCTACTGTATTTTTTTGTCATTCTTTTTTTTTCTATTGATGAAAGACTTGATTTAATTATATTCCTGTAACAACATATATAATACTCAGGAAAATATGTAAATTCAAATAGTTGTGTTCATTTTATTTATTATTATTTATCTTATTTTTAATAGATATTGATGAAAGACTTCTGGTTTATGTTCCTAAAACACTGTGTTAAGGATAAAATATTATATAACTCAAAATCAATGTGTTCCTATCTGTCTATCTATCTATAAATCTATATTTTCTTATAACTATAGCCTAACTGTATTATATTGTTCCAAAATGATTGTATTCCTTTGGTTTTTTTATTGTTTCAGTCAAAATTAACTCCAGAAACTGTCATTGACTAAACTGTAAGAAACGCCAGACTGGTAGAAGGTGATTCATTGACTTATCATTATGTTTACAAATGAGGCTGTCAGTGTATGGAACAAACCAGCTGCTGAGAAATGAAATCAATTAGAAAACGGAGCAGGAGTCTTGCAGCCTGTTTGATATATTGCACTAATTATATATATTATATATAACACTTCAGGATACAGACTTTCTTAAAAAAAAAAAAAAAGACAACACTTGTTGTGTCAATATGATTACATCAGAACTCCACGCGTGAATAATTCTAGCCAAAATAACTGAGCATCAGGGTTTAGCTGTTAAAATTATGAGACTATTAAGGTCTGCCACAAAGCTCTGATTATTTAATCATATGAGTAATGTACCACTATAGCAAATAGCTAATCTGCAGATGACCTTCATTATTTCCGACTCGCTGAACGGCTTTCTTTCCCTCCACTCCAATACAGGAAATGATGTGGAGGCGTAACAGAAGGAAATTTAAGGTTTAAGTGCTACATGCTCAGTCTATCCACTTTACTGGACACCATCCATTGAACAAAAACAACACTGTGATATTCATCTACACTGATGCCCAATTATCTGATTCTCCGAACAGTGCCTGACCTTTCCTAATAGACAGAAAGACATGGGATCAATACTGCAACTCACACACAGATGCCCTGCTAACATGCATCATGAAATTACTCCACTCCTGTGTCAGTCTCAGCAGAATGACACCATGCATAGCCGAGATGAAGGCAGCTGTCTAATGAAGTGTGCTTTCTTCAGACATCTCAGGGTTACATGCTCTATTTTGAAAAGTCAGTGGTTAAATTCTGACGCAGAGTGGTGTCTTAAAATTGCTGAGCTGAATCAAAAGAGATCTGCAAGTGGGCAATTTTGTGTTTGCACAAGGACGTAAATGTAGCTGAATGTACTGTACGGTGTATTTAGGGTCAATGTTGATATGTGCGTGGCAATGTACCACATCAGCCACAAGGGGGTAAACTTGCACTGATTTGATGCATGACAAATAAATAGATAAATATGTTTTATGTATATAAGAAAATATTTTGCCATTTTGAGATGTTCTTCTAATGGATTGGCAGAAATAGGCAATGCAGGATAGTGTAGCAGATCGTTTAAAAATCCAGAGCACCTGTTGTTCTGAGAAAGACACTAAACCTGTCTGCCCTTGCATGCAAAAAGCACATTTGTCTAAATATTTAGTTTTTCTCTCAGTTCTGCTTCAAAGCATGAACTGTAGCAAACTGGGAAGAAGGAAATGCTTTATAAACAAAGAGCGTTTTCCCATCTGCCCACAGTCGTAAGTGTGTCTCAGTGGTCTGATGATGGAGAACTATTCCCACACTCCAGCACACTGAATGGGCCTTCTGGGAAATTTACGAAGAGCTTCTTTAGGAGTCAATGATGTGTGGACCGACCGTTCTCTAGACAGCGTTTTGCATTTTGTTTATAAAATGTTTTGCTTGCAGCCATGAGAATAAGCAGCATATGTGTTGCATTTGTGGTTGTTGTTTTTGGAAATCTAGAGGATCTAGTGTGCTGTGTTTTTGTTGCTCTGAAAGTTTTTTTGTAATTTTGACATAGTGTATGCTAAGTGTCTGAAGGCCTGTCATATTTAGACAGTTAAATGTCCCTTCATGATACAGCACTTGTAATTATTAAGCGTTATTAAAATTATTACATTATTAAGTGCAAGAATAAAGTCAGTGCTGTTTTTAATAATCTCAGAGAATCCAATAAAACTATATAAAAGACAGCTGAGCGTTATGTACGCTGTGTACCCAATGGAAAAATGGGATTTTTATGTAGGGAGCTCCCCCTACTGTACCAAGGGTGTACACTGATAAACAGCTCTAGTAGGCCAATAAATGGAGCCATCCAGATCATACATTTAATATTTCTAATGTCTGTTAACATTTCAAAACTGTACCTTCCTTTTTTTTACTGTATGAAATTAGGCTACTATTATTATTTCATAAAGTATATTACTGACCGAGAATACAGTGAGATTCTTAATTCAGAAGTTTCGATTTGGGAAGCAGAGGGAAGCGCAATCCCTGAACTACTTCCCCTCTTCGCCCACAAGATGTCGCTAGAACCTTTGCCGACATAGACATTGAACTAACTGTTTCCATCATCTCTTCTCGCTTTGCATAAAGTAAATAAAGGGTTAAAGGTCACCATATGTATATAAATCAGCACAAACAACTTCCAAAGGATATGACATTGCATAAATGGACCTTACATCCAAAGCGGAAAGAATAAAATATACCCTTGTGTTTTGATCGACAAATAGGCAAATTTCACTGGTTCAGTCAGGGAATGTTTAACGAAACTGCGTAATGAAAAACATACTCGTTTCCAAAACTCCAAAGGATTTCACATTAAGGCACCTTTAATACAGGTGTATTAAGAAAATGTTAAGAAATTTGGTTACACGTCTACTTGTTACACTATAACTACACATTTAAGTAGGCTACTGATTAATATTAACTACATGTACTTACTATACGTTTAGGGTCAGGATTAGGGTTTGTCTTAGGGTTACTTGCATGTAATTATGCATAATTTATTGTTATTACAATAGTAGCATGTAACATATAACAAGGATATATGTTACATGCTACTATTGTAATAACAAGAAATTCCCAGGTGTTACCAGAAATTTACTGGGTAACACTATTTTACAGTGTCCTTGTCGTGTTAAGTGTATTAAAGTAGCTTAATAACAATAAATTATGAATGATTACAAGCAAATGACCTTAACCCTAACCTATAGGTCTAATTACACTGTTGCACCTCCAAAAAAAAAAAAAAACTGATTCTGCAGTATTTGTGAGCAATCAAAAGAAGACATTTGTTATGCCAATCATGTGGAATCCATTAAAAAAATCTTCCATTGGAACATTGCTTGATCTTTCGAATCGAATGTGTGAAAACAAACAAATAAATAAATAATGAAAATATCTGAAAATATAAATCTTAAATCATCCTAAAACTGGCAGCTGTAAAATATAGGTGTTATCTAGTATGCTCTGAAAAAAAAATTCAAAACTCCAGCAATCAAATTTTAAGAAAATCACAGTGAATTTCGTGTTTTGGGGGTGGTAGTAAAGAGTTAATCCAGCCGTCAGATTCCTCCTCCTACGTAACTCTGTTTAGCCTACATAAACAAAGCTGAAATATTTCTTTCCAGTCTTCTTCAGTCCCGTGATTGCACCGAAGATCTCGCGCAGCTGTGCAGAGATGGACAAGAGTCGCGCGGATCCCTCTCAGCGATTTCCCGAAATTATTGAGCTCAATGTCGGGGGGCAAGTTTATGTTACGCGCCACTCAACTTTACTCTCCGTGCCCAATTCTTTACTTTGGACCATGTTCAGCCAGAAAAAACCCGCGGAACTTACCACCGACAGCAAAGGACGCTACTTTTTGGACAGGGACGGCTTTCTGTTCCGATATGTTTTGGATTACTTGCGGGACCAGACTCTGGTTTTGCCCGATTACTTCAAAGAGAAGGCGAGCCTTCTTAAAGAGGCAGAATATTTCCAACTTCAAGAGCTGGCAAAGCGCCTGAGACCGTCGGTGAGTAAGGAGAACTCCATCAGCGAGGAGGTGTGCCAGAGCGACCCGGAGGAGGCTGCGCTCGCCAGCACCAGCATCACCAGCACCGGCCCTCGCTCTCCGTCTCTGGACGCGAGGAAAACCGGCTACATAACCATCGGGTACAGGGGCTCCTATACCATAGGACGAGATATCCAACAGGACGCCAAATTTCGACGGGTGGCGAGAATCACCGTGTGCGGAAAAACATCCCTCGCCAAAGAAGTTTTCGGGGAGACACTGAATGAGAGCAGAGACCCCGACAGACCCCCCGAGAGATACACTTCTCGGTATTACCTCAAATATAATTTCCTGGAGCAAGCCTTTGACAGGCTGGCGGAGATGGGCTTTCACATGGTTGCGTGCAGCTCCACGGGCACCTGCGCGTACGCGAGTAACGACCCCAACGAGGACAAAATCTGGACGAGTTACACCGAGTACGTTTTTTGCAGGGAGTGAAGTGGACTCACTTTTGGGAACTGTTATTCAAACACATTTCTCGGACACTCACCTTCCCATTCGCTACGCGCCACGAATGTGTAGTTTTTTCCACAGTGTCAACATGTAAAAATTGTCTGAGCAGATGATTTGTGCATATTTTGTGTAAGTAAATATAAAAAAAAAAAAAAAATAGCGGATCTCCAAAAAAAATTTTCGTCTGTTCCCAGAATTTAAACAACCGCTGATAGCAATGTTCAGTATTTAATACCGTATGTTTGGACTGGAGGAAGCACAAAATGTACTCACAATGATACGATTTTTCATTGATTTTTAAAAAAAATAAAATTAACAGGCTACTGCTTTTTTGTCATATTAAAAGTTCATTACATTCCTGATTTTTTTACATCCAGAAGCTCAAAAGACACAACAGAGACGAAAATAAAATGTCATTCCAGTAGTAAAATAGCAAGCTGTTCCATAATGAGTGAATATATATTACCCTCCCCTCTGCTTTTCATTGAACATTGACATTTCTGATATAATAATTTGTGTTTGCACTATGTATCTTTTTTATTCTTAGCCAAGATGTCTGTCAGCTTTACACACATAATAAACATATCCTAAAATACATATTTGAATGGAAACACTGAATACTGCTGCATTATATATTGTGATTTTCTAACTAAATGTGTCCCACATGAAATGTATGTCAAAACAAGCTGTGTAGTTGTTGTAAAACTGTAGCTGCTGCAAACCTAGACCACAGTTGATATCCTGTCACAGATCGTGTGAAATAACAACATAAAGATACAAAGTATAAACGGGTGTGCACCAGCTGAACACCTTTGATGATGGTGCAAGAGCTGGTTTAGTGGGAGGAGGCTCTGAAAGGAGATGTGAATGTGAGCAGAGAAGAGAGACTCTTCGGCCTGAGGAAACAGATGGACTACTAGGAGACAGAGAACAGGAACTAGGCCTGCCAGAAGTCCTGTGACCACATACACAAACCATATAAACGATACTTTCTCTTTATAATGTTACGCAGATAAAATCAACATGCAAATATCAGTGGTTTGAACATCCTAATACAAGTAAACATGCTTTTATTTAAAACTGTAAGGTATAGTATATGACTGACAATGATGGGCCACCTGGAGAGTGTCAGTATCACAGAGACAGGAACAAATTCTCTCTCTAGAGGAAGTTGTATCAAGAGGAAGAGAGAAAGCAGATAGCCAGCAAAAATACGCTGAACAGAAAACAAAGAGCCCTCACTTTGACTCTGAAAGTGTCTGTGTGTGTCAGTGTTAATGAGTGATGAACTCAGCTAACAGGGAATGCTCTTAGAACTTTGTCTAACGATCTGGCAAGTTTCATTCAAATTTATGAACAATTCCTCCAAACCTTAATAGAACATTATATTTTTTTCAGCTTTATATGATTTTAATGATCTCAAAAAGTTAGCACATATGCATTATTTCATCCATAAAAATGTATTTGTAAAATGTTTTTTTTTTTTTTAAATGTCAGTACTGCTTGTTTCTGAACATTAAGGGAAATCAAATATTTCCACAATATTTCTAAAATGATCAAATGGAATGTAAGCTGGGAAAGCAGTACAGACAAAAAGATTCAGTACATTAATTCCATGTACTTACTTTACGTTACAAAAAAACTGCATTTAATGTGCAACTGGAATGTAAAAAATAAATAAATACTAATAATAACAATAATAATATTAAAGTTGCTGCCTGTGAATTGCTTTGTGAGAGTTGTTATATGTTATGGAGTAATTTTAAAACATTAGGCCTATATATTGCATAGTTTCATGTCAATACTAAGTGGATCAGTAGTTATATATATATATAAAAAAAAAGTATACAAAGCACTTTGCAATCAACAAAATTGTTTATACTACAAGATTGCTACACTGTCTTTCAAAATTTCATGACAGTGTAGTTAATGCACTACAGTAGCAATGATAGTAGAATTTCATTGCTGTTTTATGCAAATTCAGAGCAGATATACTTCTCACACTTTAAACTTGTGGTTCCTTCTTTGTGCATTCCACTCACACAAGTGACAAACCATCATGACATTTTATCTGTTCCTCAAAACAGACAAAAGTCCTTCTCTCTGTTTTAACGAAAATAGATCTCACCATACTTCTAAACAGAGAAGTAAAAACAGCCTGCTTTGCTATCATGGTCACACTAAAGGCCAGAGTTTGGGTAAGTTTTGGTAAGTCTAGATTTATGTGGTCAAGAGCAGATTACCATGCTGAAGTACAAGTATGTGCATAACAGGCTAGGAATATTGTGAAAACTTTACACTGCACATTTATAACAATAGGAAACTGTTTCATGCAAAAGGTGTTTTCCGGGTGTAATGTTACATTAAAGTACAACTTCCCTTGCCAGAAGTCAAAGAAAAGATAAATTGTAGACAAGAGATGCTTCCAAACTCATTTTCAGAGTTTTAAAAAACAGTGTCTCTGGGTCTCTTCTCCAGCTTGTAATAATTCAGTGGAATACTTTGTCTCTCTCTGCCAGACCGGAGACATACGCTATGGAGGAGACAGCAGATGGTCTTGGTCAGTGCTTTTTAGCTGGAAGACACTTTATTTGTTCTCTTGAATTCCTTTGGACATGAATTCATTCATTCTTTTAGTCAACCAAAATTAAACACACTGAAGATGAAGGATTATGAAAAACATTTGGGAAAAAAAACCCTGATGTTTCAGACACAGACAGACAGAGAAAGAGAGACATAGTTTTTTTGTTTGTTTGTTTGTTTTTTCTAATGCATACTATTGAAAACTGGTTTCACAATTTTCCTAATTTTGGCTCTGTATGCCACCAG
>JAUMHE010000042.1:6013000-6035005 GCA_032359235.1 Enteromius mattozi
TTTGTTTGTTTTTTCTAATGCATACTATTGAAAACTGGTTTCACAATTTTCCTAATTTTGGCTCTGTATGCCACCAGAATAGAATTAATGACATGTCTTAAGTCTGGAACTCATGGACATCACCAGAGACTGGGTTTCCTCCTGTGAGATGCTTTACCAGGCCTTTACTGCAGCTGACTTTAGTTGTTTGTGGGTCTGTCTGCCTTTAGTTTTGTCTTCAGCAAGGCAGGTTGAGATCAGGATATTGACTTGGCCATTGCAGAATATTCTCAATTTTTACCTTCAAAAACTTGCTTTTGCTGTTTGTTTTGTGTATTGTTAATTTACGCTATGAAGCTCCTCCCAATCAACTTTGCTTCATTTGGTTGAATCTGCAGATAGTACACCCCTATACACATCAGAATTCATCCAGATGCTGCTTCTTCTAGTCTTCAGTAAACACCAATGCCACTGCAGGCCATGCATACTTAAGCCATCACACGGCTCACCATGTTTCACAGATGATGTTGTGTGCGTTGGATCATAAGCTGTTCCAAGCCTTCTCCATACTTTTTTCTTTCATTTTAATTAAATTCAAGAGCTTTCCGACCCCTGCATAGACAGCAATGCAACTATCATAGGCCCAGAAATGTAATAAGGACATCATTAAAAAGTCCATGTGATGTCAGTGGTTAAAACTTATAACCTCATGACATTACGGTTGAACCACTGATGTCACATGAAATGCTTAACAAATGTCCTTTTTATGCCTTGAACGGGGTTGTTGCAACTATGCAGGGTCATTGAGGTATTTCATCAATAATATCTTCATACTGTATGTGTCCTGAAGGAGAATGAAAACCATACGGGTTTGAAAGGGCATGAGTAATTCATGACATTTTTATCTTTTGGGTGAACTATCCGTTTAACCTGTTGCACAGGGAACACTGCATTTTGTATAAACATTTATAAATTTGTTTTGTTTAGTTTTTTTACTAACTAAATAAGAGCATGTTGTTAGAACTTAACATTGTTACCTGGAAAGATAGTTAGATTCGTATTACATGAATGCATCATATAGACATTTAAACGAATGACAGCACACATTACCTAACGGTCCTGCACAGATTTACAAAACCTGGAAGATAAATGTCATGCAGGGCCGCGGTGAAAGTGGAGAGTATGTTGAAATTTTATTGCGTTTTATCCCACTGTTGACCAAGACAAATATGTAAGTTCCTGTATATTCAAAATTTTAACATACTGTTTATTTAGAGAAGAACCTGAGTGCACAGTTATGAACGGTCGAGAGGACCTTCCAGCATTCAGACTTATCTCTCCAGGAGCCTCTGTCATAAACATCAGAGTCTATGCCTCTATGTAAACCAACTCCATAGCGACAAGCCCAGATCAATATAATCGAACGTCTGGCTGCATGCTCAAGAGGTTCGTCCCTTCATTCTGTTTGTCTAATAACCAACACGGGTCAGTGGCTAAATCAGGAATGCCTGTGTTGTGAATCAAATGGCTTTGAATATGCTTAAAAGATTGTCAGGTTTAATGAGACTAATTTAAACGGTGAACTCCATTTGACTCGCAGAAAAGGTGAAGAATGGTGAAGAATTCACGTCATCACCATGACAACCACTTTTAGTGTGTTTACAGAGTCGCTTTATGACTGCAGGAGCCAGCCGTACCTGTAAATGCCTATGTTGGAGAGGTTGTTTCATTATTCAAATGAGTTTTTCTTTACTTGCCTGCTCATATCATCTTCAGATAAGGAAGGTATTTTTGGTAGCCTGTGCAAGAGCAATAAACCTGCACATTGTGTTTAAATTATTAAACACTATTATATTCTCCAAAGGTTTACCATCTATTTCATTTTCTGTTAAAGAGCCGGTCTTGAGTCTGAAAAAAGAGACTTTTCCGTCCCAGAGGCTTATTGGCCAGTAGTGTCCAGACTAAAAGAACATTATGATGGCTGAATGTCTATAGCGCAATGGTCACAAGAAGGTTTTGAAACTACTGAGTCTTTTGCTGGTCCCAGTGTGGGGGCCATCCCAAAGCTTCTAGAGCAGAATATAGCCCAGGGTCTGTACACTAGAGAAATTTAATTTAAGATAAATTGCACTACAAATCAAAGTCTACTAAATCCACCAGTCTAAGGAGGAGGATTTAGAGGCTTGTTTTTTACCTCTAACTAATAATTGCCTTTGGCTAAATTTGGCCAGACATCTTTTCGCAGAACATATTTTCCTTGAAAGAGGGCCAGTTTATATTATTTCATGAAGATTATGGAGAATATAGGCAATAGAAAGAGGCTCCGTGTAAATCCACAGGGCATGAGTCATTTTTTCATTGCAGACTATAAATGAGTTGGATTCGATGAATACATCTCAGCATGTTCAGCAGGAACAGGTCAATATTGTATTTTATTATAACATCGCTGAGCGCATCAAAGAAAATCTATACAAGATAAAGCTCTTCCATAGCCTTGTGGGTTTAATAAAGAGCAGATCTGATCTTTTCCTTCACGTTAGAGTAGAATGTGGTCTGACATCAGATTTGTGCTTGTCCTTGGTGTGTATATGGTGAGAATCTGACCTCTTGCACCTTTCCACTCAACATAGACCAGGTGTGAGAATATAGTAGCTCAGGTATGTAATATAATATAATAGGTCAGGAATTGGCTCCTAAACATGCCCTAAATGGGAATTTTTAGCTGGTGCTGGTGTCCTCTGTAAATGTCGCCACTGCTTTCCCTCTCACTGTGTCTTCTGCCAAGTCAGGCTTCCGCTCCGTGGAGGTCCGGTTAGTCTCACGCTGCTCTTTCTGAGCATGGTAAAGGCCGCCGGCATCAATCAGCGGCGGGGAACAAAAGCAGGCGCTCAGGCGCACACCTCCTAGCATCCTGCACCCCCGCTGGCCCTGACACAGGGCTCTTTTGGAGAAAAAGGAACCCCTGCAGACTGTAAAAAGGCCAGGAAATCTACTGTCCTAGCACTCAAGAGTGTTGATATCTAAAAAAATAGAGACTTATGCACATTCCCACACACACATGTTGCTTCACCTCATTTGATAGTAATACAAAACTCACTTATGAACTTATGAATGGTCATCATCAGCTCATGGACAGGAAATACACTCTCACAACACACATGCCATAACTGTCTCAAATAATTCATATTCTCTTCTTTTCTCATCTTCTCTTCTTTTTTAATTCATATTCTCTTCAAGAGGCTTATCACTGTCCCATTGACTGCCAAGTAATGAACATTGTTCATTACTATTCTGTAATTACTATTCTGACGATGTCTTTCATACTTTAATGGACATTGGTCATTAAAGACATCGTCAGAATAGTCCAAGATCTGTAGGGAGAATCCCCTCCAATAGATCTAGACAGGTGGAGCTGGGGAGGAGGAAGGATGCTTATATAGGTTTAATTTGCTGACATTTAACAATAAGTGCACTAAAACAATAAAACTATCTGTGCTACAAACCAATGGGTATAATTATCATAATCAAAAATAGTATAATAAAAAATACCATTAACAAAAGATAATTAACAAAAATAGTATAATAAAAAAAAATATCAGTTTGTAATATCACACAGGATAACAGATTAGAAATGTCGGAAGATATGCATAATGAAGTTAATAATGGCCCTACCTGCTCTTCCTTAATATATAAGGTGGACAATTACAAACATTAAAAAAGTACCATGGTATTTACTTTTTTAGTATTTAATTTTAGTATTTAAAATTATTATGTAAAAACCATGATACTGTATACAGTATGAATAGACTAATCATTCATCTGATATCATCACTGTACAATCGTAACACTTTGTTACTTTTTTGAAGAAGAGAACAAGGGTACTTCAGAGACTTGAAAAGTTAAATGAAATCTTTCGCTTTCTAAAAAGTTTCTTTCACGCTAAAGGCAAACAAGTGCCCTAGTGTAGGCCTATCACGTCTGCTGAAACCTCCGGCTAATGTCTGACCATTAGAAGTAATGAATCATGCTTTGTTGTGGACAGAAATATAGCTTCAACAGAAGTTCTTCTTCAGCGCAGTGCCAAAATGGTTGAAGATTTATGAACCCTCTAAGTATGCTGCATATAAACCCTTGTGGTAGAACAGAGATGTTGCATGAGTGCATGAGAAGTCAGTCAGCCATCATGCAAAGCATGCCAAAGGTGCCTGTGTCTGGGTAGCGTCAGTTGGGGAGAATTACTAGACAAGATGTTCTGCAGATGCTCACATCTGCTCTGAGCTGTAGCTTATATCCGGCACTGATAAGAGCTTTCTTATTTCTTCAGCTGTACTCAACAATTCTGATCACGAGAGATGGACGTTCTCACAGAGGCTTTGCTGTCGGCAGTCTCCATGGCGATTTGTGACGTACAAGATTTTAGGATGAAAATGATGACCGTCCGCATAATCACAGGAACTATTCATATCAACGTTAATTAACGTGCCATGCTGCTTCTATTAGTTCTACTCATGCTAGTGCTTATCTGTGAGAGGAGCTGTTTGTTTGTGGGTGAAATCATATTTTACAAAAGATAATCAGAGACAGCACACTCCGACTTTTTAAAAGCATGATATGATCTCTGTCTGTTAACAAAGGCCACTATTAGATATTCCTGGAGCTCAGGGCTAAAATTAATGCAGTCAGTGCTGAGATACATTCACACTGCTTCGACCTTGAATATAACAAAATGTTCTCAGTGTATTATTGCAAAAGATATTTTCAGATAAAGTTGAACTTTTAAAGTTTAAAGAGCTTTCATCTTAAATAAAAGTCTTTAAAAAATCAAATTTGCCTTGAGAAATAAGCCTTTTCCATATCAGTACTGCAGCAGTGCTACCACAGGATGATCCAAATAAGCATAGAGATATGAGATCTGACATGTTTGGGTTTGAGACGGGAAGATTCTGGGTTTAACCCTCTGGCCTTCGTGAATAACAGCTGTGTCTTCCCATCTGTCAGTAGCTTCACATGTGGTGGTATATTAGTACTATGGGGACTATAACTGCTCAGTGACCAACATCTGCAGGCACAGGCATCACAGGATGCTTTGATTTTAAGAACAGAGCTTGAGTTTTGATTTTCCACTATTATACAACTGTTTTTTTAGCAACACTTTACAATAATGTAAACCAAGAACAGCCTTTATTATCCAAGGTTAATGTTAATTTTCATATACTAATATATTTTCATTGTTTTAAGTTGCATAGATTAACATTAGTTCATATATACTATGAGCAAACATGTATTTTCAAAGAACAGTAGTAACTTATAAATTAACATGAACCTAGTTTAATGCAAATAATAATGCATTACTGTATAGGACTACACTATTTTAGATTAAAATTTCATATACAGTATTTATACAAATTTTACTGTTCAAAAGATGTTGCATAATACAGTAATGGTAATTCATTACATGTTTTCCAATAATATTTCCAAGGGGCTGAATGCATATGGAAAACAGTGAAGGGCCTAAAACAGATCCTTGCTGTACTCCATACTCTACTGGCATTCATTTCCCTGTTTAAATAAGCAAAATGGCAAATGTCAGACAGAAAGTCTGAACACCAGCATAAAAATGGCATTAACATATTACAGTTGTACTCATTGTAAACCAGCACAGGCTTTAAAAAAATATAGTTTTATTATTACAACAGTGCTATTTTGTTTTTGTTAAAAATGCAACCTCAGGCAAAAGTTGAGTTGTCTTTCCAGATAAATGTTTCTAAGGAAATATTTTGAGACACAATACTGTATGTCTATTACATTTTCTCTCAAACACATACACACTCATTCACATACAAGCTAAGCAAGGACAGGGAAAGCAACAAGATTAGAGTGAGAGAGAGAGAGCGAGAGAGCGGTCGGCCTTGTTACGGAAAATCCAAACACAAACACATGCTTGCCAAGTGCCAGTCTTCATTTTTCATTATGCGGCTAACAAAACACATGATTTCTATGCATGATGAGTGAATTTCCTGTAAGCCTTCAGAGGTACTGGGATTGACTGGTAAATCCCCAACAAGAACCGGATTTAACTAGCTGAGAATACAGTGAGACAGTGATTTGCTATGAGAAAAACGTCAAAATTGACATAGCTGTGTAAAATAATAACAGCCAGGTTAGATGACCATCATCTGAGGTCTCACTTTGTTCCGGAGACACCAGGGACAAACATTACATTGCAATAGGCAGACAGGAGACAGAATTACATTAGATTTCATCAGCATTGACACACTAATGAAATAGAGCCTGGCAATTTCCTTTGTATTAAATTTCCCATTGTATTAAAATACTAATATTTCTAATTATGTTTATGAACAAAAGTGCTCATTATTTTATTGTTTACCTTTTGTTTGTCTCATGTGGACCTTCTTATGACGTGTATCGAGGGATAGACAAAGAACAGGCTGAATGAAAATTTAATTTGTGAATATTTGATACATAATCTTATTTGTGCACGCCCTGCGCATAGTGATATCAGAAGCTCTGCAGGCTTTTTGACCAAACAAAGCGAAACACGGACAAATCTTCAGAGGAGAAGTCAATTGAAAATCTCAGAAGAATACTCCCACACACAGGCACACAAACAGTGAGGTGAGTCATCTACATACCTTTCCAGACTCCCCTCAGCTGTCTGCCTTCTTGGGCTGTTGTTTCCATGACGACCACCCAAGTCTGTGGTTGGCTGGTCAATGACCCCAAGTCAACAGAGTCCACCAGACCCCACACTAAACGACTGAAATGCTACAGCACACTAAGATCAGGCCATGTACTGGAGCCGTCTCAGCACGTTCTGTGTCACTCCCTTACATTCTTATGGAAAGAGTCTGCCAGTGTAAACTGTGCCCTTGCCTAAAGTGAGTCTGTGGTTTTTAATCTAGCAATCAATGGTGGCCATATATAAAAAGAAAATGTGGTTAAAAAACTAAATATGGGACTAGGACTGCAACAAGACATTATGAAGTGAAAATATTTTTACAAAGAATTATTAGAATTGACTTATATTTATTCCAAAAATGTATTCAGTAATAGCAATAACAATATTGTATAATTAATTTTTGGAATCTTTATAGTTAACTAACTAATAATTATAGTTAAAGTTCTTTATTGTTATATTTAAAGTTATAGTTAACAGCAATGAATTGGTTACAGTATTAATCTTTTTAATATTCTTCATGAATCTTAAAAACTGCAACTGTTCCCTGTTCATGTTTGTCTCTGATTTATGTGCAATTAAGTAATATTAACAGATTTCTTTTAGTGATGCATTAGTAAATCTCAAATTAAGATTCATAAATGCTTATAAATACTTGCAATTTTTCATTTTAGTTCATGTTAATTAATGTATTTCACCATGTATTAACAAATGACACCTTTACGTAAAGTTTTACATATATGCATGTATAAGCACAATCTTTTGAATGGTGGTATATTTAGGAGTGTTTATCAAGTATTGCATTTCACATTCTTAAAGCTATATGTGATTTATAAATGTACAGTGAATACATTGCCATCATTGTCATTTCCAACTTAATTATTATGTTGAATAACCGTCTGTGATGTAGATAAAATTTTTGTCTGTCTTCATCGCGCTGTGTTTTATGTATCCTAAATAAATTCACAATTTCATATTTTTAACCTTTTTGGATCATTTAAAATAACAAAATTAGATTTTGACTGAAAATGCTGCATAATAAAACTACTGATAAAAAAGTTTCCATGACAGTCAAAATGTGCCCTTCATACATCCTTAAAGCTGAAATGTGTTTTAATAAAAATCAGTCCCTGGGACATGAAAGTGATAGTTATTGCACCATTTGTCTTTCATTATAGAGGTTCTAGGTCACAGCCAATGGTACAACTCCACCCCCCACACCACTCCTTTAGGCTATTTGATTCTCCTGCTACAAACCCACAGGCAGCACTTTCATTTTTATTTAGACAATGTGATTTTTGAAGCACTGGCTCATCTGCAATATATCGTGGAAATGTCATATGTGTCAAATGACAGTAACTGTATTGACTGAATGTATATGAGTCCATGTTTATACTTGTATACCAATATGTTTGCAATAAAAATCTGTGTTTTCTGGATGTTGCAAACATTTTCATCACTTTTTTGTCTTTGATGTAATATAACAGTCGACAGTCCCAGTGATGTTTAGTGGATTCAGATCTGGATTATGTCATGTTCCTTTACACAAGACACTTCAATGTAAACTGGCCTTTGTGCTTTGTGTGCAATCATGCCCAAAAAAGAACAAAAAAAAAAAAAACAGACTTTATCAGACTTTTGCAACAAAGTAGGAAGCACACCAGAATGTTGATATATAGGATATCCATGTACAATAAGCCATTCAATGTATTTATTTACTGGTTGGATGTGATCAAAATATATTTGGTTAGTAAGATGCTCTTATTATTCATTGTTGAGTAGAGTAAATATATACACTAGGTGGGAGAATTCATTTGTTTACTGCTGGATTTATTTAAAAAAATTTCATTGCTGATTGTGCTGATTGTGTTTACCGTTGGCTGAAATTAGAAATTATAAAAAGACTTTTTAACTACCTGTTAATTTGCGTGATTTTGAGTTTTGCTATCGAGCTGTTTACATGCTATAGGTTTTGCTTTAATTGCAGTAATTAAGTGGAGTCAGTTCAGTACAAAACAATATACTTAGCATCTTGGGCTTAACTGACGCCAGGATCCATCTAGAAGACTCAGCAATCACTAACGCTCTCTCTGAAAACTTCTCTTTCTCTCACACCCCTCGTCAGGTTGGGAGGGGTGGAGGTACTGGTCTTCTCATTTCTAACAATTGGAAATATTCAACCCACGCTCCCCTTTGCAATAATAACTCATTTAAATCTCATACTATTACTGTAACAGCTTCAGTAAAACTCCATGTTGTAGTCATTTATCACCCTCCTGGGCAATTAGGCCCGTTCCTAGAGGAGCTGGATGGGCTGCTGTTCTCATTCTCCAAGTATGGAAGTCCACTTATAGACTTTGGTGAGTTTATTATTCATTTGGACAAGCCTTGTGCTGCAGATTTTATTTCCTAGCTTTATTTGACTTCCAACACCTTACCACCACAAGCATTCACAAATCTGGCAACCAACTCACCTTTTAACTCACCTTTTACTCACCTTTGAAGCATCCTAGGTGCATGCGACTTTCTTCTTTCAAATGAATCCAATTGGAGTTATATTAAAAATCGTCCAGGTCCTTACAGGCCTTTCCATGGTACTAAGCGTGTGTTTGCTGCATACAGATCGGAAGATAAGGCCACGTACACACTGTATTTTGTACACTGTGTGTACAAAATAGAATTAAGCACTATAAGGTGAACTGAAAACCGAAATTAAATGAAGTGTGTACATAAATAAAGTACATGCATCTGTAATAAAACATCCCTCACAAGGCCTCACAATGCAATTGTTTTTCTCTCTCCTCCAAGCCAGCACAAGCTGCCTCTTCTAACCTCTGGTTATCCAATCTTCTTCATAAGCATCGGTCCAAATTTAGGACAGCAGAGAGAGAATGGCACAAATCAAAATATCCATCAGACCTGAGTATTTATCATCTTTGCTTTGATTTTTCTCTGTCGAAGTCCATACTGCCAAGCCTTCTTATTTTCACAACAAGATCAACAGCATTTCTGACATATAACACACAAACATTCAATTCTCTCTTCTGTTCCCCTCCACCACCACCCATCTCCTTAACAGCCGATGACATTTCCACATTCTTCAAAAAAACTAATCTAGAACAATCAATAGTCAGTTCTCAGCTCCTCACACACAGGAAATCAAACCAACCACATCTGCTAAAACTCCTCTCTTCTCCTTCTGTCCCCTCACTGAGGCAGAAGTATCCAAATTTCTCCTCTCCAGCCGTCCTACAGCATAACCTCTAGACCCAATCCCCTCACACCTTCACCAAGCAATCTCCCCTACACCCTTACCAGCACTCACACACATCAATCAACACATCTCTCCTAACAGGCACCTTCCCCACTGCATTCAAGCAGGCTCGGGTAACTCCACTGCTCAAAAAAACTACATTAAACACTTCATTTACAGATAGCAACAGACTTGTCTCTCTTGAATGAGTTGTTTTCAACCATGTATCCTTATTTCTTTCACAGACACTAATCAATCTGGACACTAATCAATCAGGTTCACAGGGATTCCACTTTGCTGGTTTAAACCCTCTTTCACTTGTAGGTCCTTTAAGGTGGCCTGAGGAGGGAATGTTTCCAAAGCACATCAACTGCTCACTGGAGTACCTCAGGGATCAGTTCTAGGACCCCTCCTCTTCTTCATATACATTACATCACTAGGTACCATCATATGAGTACATGCACATGATTATTTCTACTAGTGCCATGCTGATGACACACAGCTCTTATTTCAACCAGATGATCCAACGCTGCACAGATTTCAGACTGCATGGTGGACATCTCAACGTGGTTGAAAGAACATCACCTACAGCTCAACCTGGCAAAGACTGAGCTTCTTGTCTTCCCTGCCACTCCAACTCTACAGCATGATTTCAACAGTCAGATTCATCAACAATTACCCCATCAAGTTCAGTCAAAAATCTTGGTGTAATCTTCAATGACCAGCTGACTTTCAAAAAGATCACATTGCAAAAACTGCTCGATCTTGCAGGTTTGCATTGCACAACATCACAACATTGCATTGTCCAGGCCCTTGTCAAAGACTGGTCTACTGCAATGCTCTTTTAGTTGGACTTCCATCATGTGTAATCAAACCTTTACAAATGATTCAGAATGCAGCAGCATGACTGGTCTTCAACAGAACCAAAGGAGCCAATGTCACACCTCTCTTTTTCTCTCTGCACTGGCTCTCGGTTGCAGCTTGCATCAAGTTCAAGCCATTGATGCTAGAACAGCCACAAGGAACTATCCTACTTCCACTTACTTTTAAGAATCAACATCCACCCCAGAAGTCTAAGATCTATGACATCTAAGATCTATTTGACCTTAAAAACAAATTTTTTTTCTTAATCTCTCCCTGTTTAGCCAACTCTGAACAATGTCTGAAAAATTGTACTGCATGTACTTCCTCAATTGCAAGTCGCTTTGAATAAAAGCGTCTGCTAAATGAATAAACGTAAATGTAAATTAATGAACACTAAAACTTGTTTTTGTTCATCTAAATAAATCTAAAATAAAACATAAAATAGAAACTTTGCCTTGAGAACCAACTGAAATAAATTAAATTGAAGTATAAATCACTAAAAATGGAAAAGTTAAATAGAAATAAGATCATAGAAATATACAACGACAAACTTACCTAAACAAAAATCCAAAGCTTATTCAAAACAAGAGCAAGTAAAATGTCTTTGTGATGATGACTCAGTCTAAAGAGTTTTATCAATGCATGTTTGTTGCTGTGTAGAAATAGATGTTTGCAGATATCGGCAGTTAAAGCAGAAGTTGCAAGAATTCATAAAATTATCTGCAGTCGACAGCTACTGCAAATAAAAGAATCCATCTGTCTTTTCAATCAGGGACTTAGAAAGACTTTGAGAGTTAACAGCATCAACATATAAACATTACATAAAGGGTGCAATGGCTGACTGGTTAACCAACTTGAAAGAAAAAAAAACTGACCTCGTTTAACAGCTTACCACAATGGTACACAGGGCTCATTCATGGAAACCACTATGGTCAAATGGAAAGCAAAATTACAGCTTAATGAAATGAGGAAATTAACCGGACAGTACATTCACAATACACTATGGGCATCACACTAAAAGCCATGAAAACCTAATGCACACTTTAAGTGCAACTGAAAGCATAAAGTGCAGGCTAATGCATTCTATCACTTGTGATGTTTTGGATATTTTGAGCCCCTGAATTTCATTCCTCTGTGGATCATTTTCTTTTCCTGCTTTGTCAATAAAACATATAACCAAGCCATTGCTATGTCTTGACTCCGGGCCCAAGTAATTATCTTTCTAATGGCCTCTGTACAAAAGTGTTATCTCCTCCTGCAGCCCTTGGCACGGCCCTTCTCTTATTTTCTCTCTGGAAAAGGATAAGAAGTGAACACTCAGTGCAGCCCTATTAAAAGGCACCTTTACAATCAAGAGATAGCAAAGAATATTTTAGAGCAATGAGAGAAAATAAATGAGCAATTAAAGATACCAGAGAGGGCTCGAATGTCTGCAGCACTGTGAACCCTGTGAAATGAGCACTGTGTGGGTTGATACACACTGATCACACACACATACATTACTGGATAAATGAGAAAACCAATCGTGGCTGAAGCTTTGGCACTCTTATTTGAAATATCAGTGACCCAGTAAGAAAAACAATCTCAGGTCAACAGAAGACACTGATCCGTAATGCTAACTTGTGACATTTACAAAATGGCAGTGCACTTGACCTGCTCAACACAGTCATTTCCATGCCCACAAAAACATATTCACATTAATACGCAAGGATAAGCAGTCACTCTATTCTTCCATTTCTTTTTCTGCATGTACAAATAACAGTTCATTTCAAATGATTCTCTGGGTATAGCGTGATGAAACCAGCACAGATACAGCTGCAGTTTTCTGAAACTGGAACGTTACACAACAATGGAAACGGCCTTTGTGTGCGTTAATCATGGTATCACTACACAAAACCTACAATACTGACCAAAAAAAAAGACCAAAGGCTTCCTGGTATTTTAATATATTCCACATTTGTCACACTCTTGAACATTTCTCAATTGATTCCAGTCTTTAAATGCATCCAGATATTCATCCCTTCGTTCTTGTAGTGCACAGTTTAAGAGATTAAAATCATATGTCTTACAAACATCTTTCAGCTGAATACATTTATCGAAATTCCTTCTTTATTTGCTCTCTTTCTGTATATTTCCCACCCACAAATAAAATATCTGTTCACTTGCCTTTTTTAATTATTTTACTATATTAAATAGTATTTGCCCCTGAACAATTGTGAGTCATCTCTGTTAAGGATTATAGAACTTATACCTAACAATATGGTTCAGCTACTTCAGTATGGTATCTTTCATAATGGACATTTTAATTCTTCGTCCTCTGGTTCTATTTTAGTGCATGATATGACAACCACCTTCTCCTTCCAGAAAAGTTCAGTATTCTACCACACACCTGTCTATGTACGTCATGGAATGACAGCTGCATGGTCTATTATTATTGAGTCATTTTATAATAAAACATATTTTCAGTCAGAATGTCCTGCCCACACACAATACAGCGCAGGAGCTATACCTATCTCTTAGTTGATTACTGTAGTCAAGTACACACAATTGGACCTGCATATCAGCCTGAGATGAGCTGCTTTGTACCAAAACATGAACTAATTATTTTAAATAGATATCAGCCACGTTCTCCTTAAAGAGTGTCAAACATAGCCAGTTAATGTAACAACATACAGTAAAATCACAATGGATCCCTATGAGGAAGAATGAACAGAACATTTCTGCACAATGTGGGAAAATGAGTGAGAGGAAAAGGTTACAAGATGCTAATGGGAATGAGTTCAGACCACAAACATGAGACCGCAAACAGAATTCAGAAACAAGTGCACACACTTTTCCTGAATCTCCCTGTAGGTCAAATGTACTTTCTGTATTGAGTCTGCAACATTTCAATTATCCACCTGTTTTTTTTTTTTTTTTTGCATCTTAATTCTTCTGTCCAATTTTGTTCAGCATTCCATTTCTCCACTAGAGAGTTAACTCTAAAATGAGAACTCATCCCAAAAGAACTCTTCAACTGAAAAACTGACTCAATTTAGAACAACCAGCTTAAACATAATATTAGCAGAGCATCAGCAAAATCTGCATCTGCAAACAAATATTCATATCACAACTATCACATATCACAAGCAATTCAGCTAAAATGTGAATCCATCAGTCACAGTTTGTTTGCTCATATTATAATACAACAGAGGGGAGAAAATTTCACAATACAAAAGTATGGCTGTATGGACTGATAAACTATGCCTGTGTGAAATTTTTTATACCAGTCACAAAGTTTTTATTTAAAAGTACCTATTTAAGATGCAATTTATACTCAGAGCTAACGTTTTTGAAAGATTGCTTGATCTACTCATTTAAATGTAATTGCATTAATTAGCTAAATTTGATAATTTAAATAAATTGTTTAAATTCAAAATCACATCTTGAACTTGATTATGGGGAAAAAGGTGTGCAAGCGGAAAAAAAAAGTGAACCACCTTAAACAAGGAATACATGAACTATTTAAGGGATGTCAAACTCCTGGAGGGGTCATATGCTGCATTCTTTGTTGTATGTCAGAGCAGGTTCCAGTAGAGAAGTCAGAAAACCAAGATGGACGCATCCTTTGCTAGCAAAACCAGTCAATTAAAATACACATAAAAAGTGCTATTTTGCACAGATAAGGCCATAGAATCATGTCTACAGATGGAGGTTGGGTAGTACCGTGAGTTTATTGAACATACAAACACAAGCACAAATAAACAATATCTCACCACTGTTTCTCTTTTTAATGCACTGAGCAGAAATACTGGATTCTGAAGTTGTGATTCCTTTGAGTAAAACTGACTTCAGAGGGCTCATTCCAGCATAATAATCAAACTTTGCTGCTGTACCATGGCTCTAGCAGATGCAATTATATTATGCAGCGCCTGAAAATAGTCCCCAGCTAGGAAAAATAGGGTGTCTGTGATAAAAATGATAAGCCATTTAATCTAGCAGCATCGGTTTATCTTTAACCTTTTTTCACCTGAACCAGCTGATCAAGTTCTTCAGTCTAATAAGAAAACTAATACTGGAACTAAACGTGAGCCTAGAACAGTTTACAAACTTTTATTAACATCAACTGAAGAAAAAAACCTGGAAGTGATGCAGAATTATAAGAGTGCTCATGTGAGTGGAAATTGTTACTAGTCACTACTTGGAGGTCTTTCAAGACTGTGGTCTGTCCACAGGCCAAAGCCATAACCCCGTCCATGACTGCTTTTCTAAGGTCCAGCCACAAGATCACACTAGATGACCTGTCCATGTGAAACTATAATTAAATAAAACATTTAGCGGACAGACAGAAGTAATTGTGTAATTTTGTTTTATGCCACAAAAAATAAAATCTGAATACCCAGAAAAGACAGAGAGAAACTGAGAAAAAAAAAGTCCTGTGTGAAATGGAGTTTGACCCACAGGACATTTCTTTACATTTGAACTGTTAACAGTCATTAATCATTATGTGTAACTGCACGTTGTTTATAATTGAAGCATTTCCATTCATTGCTGTGGGAAATTCAGCAATGCGTATTTTTCACACAGACAACGCGGTTTACATGGATTCCAGAAATACTCTTCTCACAACAGGCCCAAAACATTAACAGGAAAGTGAGACCAGTGAGGTTTTTAATATTTCATTTCTTCATCTATGCAACAATTCCACTGATCTGTGGTACAGTAATCTACAATTTAATGTGAATTCAAACTTTCCTGTAATAGATAGTCTGAGAGGCCTTATCTGAGGTATACACAGAAAGACCACAATATGCTCAGACTCAGGGAGTGGGAGGTACTTTCCAAACCATGCTGTATTTTCTCAAACTGTGTTCCCAAGCTAACACGAGCTGCTTCTTGTTTGCGGATATGCTTTGCAAGGCAAAACAAAACATCCTAGATTTGGCTGAGAACTGTTATTCTGCTTCAGGGGTTTAGAGGGACAGTCCTAGATCTGCCATGACGGTAAAGAATAAGCAAAATAAATTCAAACTCACAGCACTCCCATATAAAGACACTGAAGTGCTACCGTGCCCTTAAAAAGGCCATGTGTGATGAACTAGCTGAAGGGAACGGTAAAAATATACAGGTCTTGAACACAACAGATAGAGAGATTAAATGTCAACGTGAATAAAGAAAAACAAGAAGCAAGGACTAAAATAGGTTATGCTAATAAAAAGGGAGGTTTTTGCAAACACGGGAAAAATAAAAACAAACCGTGGCTGGCAGACTTTATTCGAATTGTGTGGCCTTCTTTTGTTTAGTATCATGTGACCCAGGCTGGTTTTTATGTCTGTATATGAAATTCAATTGCAGGGTTATTTGGGTGCATTTAAATCAGTTGAAGAATGATACCAATTGTCCCTGGGTCTCTCAGAGGGAGTCTGTTGACCTCAGCCAGCAGATATAAAGCTCAGATTGCATGAATTGAGCGTCACTGGCAAAATTAGCAAGAGGACACATCTGAGACTTGGTTGCACGCATGAACGGAATGCTGTGCTTTATGGGTGATGTGGACCCTTGCGGCTAGTGCACTAAGGTCATGACTTCCATAACAGTTCTGGGAAGAACATACTGCTGAGGGAAGAGGTATCTGCATGCATGGAGACGGAAGGAAAAGCACCATCTGCTCATCAAAATAGCATCACTTACCACTTTTGTGCAAACATTATAGTTAAGGATGAAAAATACAATGAAAAAACAATTTTCAATTTGATGAGAATAGTGAAGTAGCTACACTATAACGATAATGACACAGAGGAAGACATCGTTTGAAACACTTTCAGAAAGATTTCTTCCCATTTATGAACCATAAAAACGACGGCAAACATAATAGACCCTGTTTAATAAGCCTGAGCATTTAAAGGGCCAGACAACAAAATTGAAGCAAGCTTACTGTATTGAACAGAACAGTCTGGACACTAATATATTGTTCTTGGTGTGAACAGATATTTACTATCTTGTTGCTCCAAACGCATATGATATTCTTTCTTTCATAGTAGAATAAAAGGAGACATTGACTTTTTCTCCATGTATTTGAAAGAAAGGTGACTTGAGCTTTCAAACTTGCTAATATTCCAAGCTTGTAAGTTTCATTTCATTTCTTCTGTAGCCATAAAATGACTTCTTGTGAGAAACAGAATTACATTTACTAATGATTGTCCCTTCCATGAGACCTGTTCAGTGAGATGAACTCAAGAACAGAATCAGTTCTATTCATTAAATCATTGACTAATTTTATGCACTCCAGATGAACTGATTAATTTGAGAACAGGCTCAAAGATTATAATTATTTTTTTTTTTTTTACCTACAGTATTGCCCAAACATTCCGAGACCTTAGTTAGATGCTTAGTCAATAATGACTTTTATTTGTTCTTCACACTAAGCCATTGCGTGCTTCACACTCCAGTCCAGTAGGTGGCAGATAGGCACCTAAAATGCCATCCATCATAAAAACACCACCAACAACAACATTTCCATTGTTATTGATAATGCTCCTCTTTTTTTTTTTTGTTGGAGTACTTGGTTGTGCGCGTTTTTAAAGGCACAGTGTGCGAGACTGACAGCTAGTGGTTGAAATGGGTACTGCAAAAACAAAGGCATTCCTCCCCAGAACGCTGATTTCATTGTGGAATGACTGGCTATAACATTATCTTTCAGAGGGACAGCAATGTAACATATATAATATAATTCCTTGACAGCAATAATACATGTTGCTAGAAGTCCTGGTTACTATAGAAACAGTCTCTGAGATTGAGTGTGCATGCGTACTGGCTGGTCTAGCCTGAGAAATAAGCTTTTTTTAAAAGCCATTTGAGCAAAATAAACAACATTTATGATACTGTTGTTGTCAGATTTAGTTTGATTTCACATATGAAATTTAATTGTAAGCTTTGAATACATTTTTAGAGAATTTGATGTTTCCCCATTTTAAGAGATGGGAGCTGTACTCTCATGACTTTGGCTGTTTTTGTGTCAACTGGAAGTGGGCAGGATCATACAGATTAAAGGTGCAGTATGTAACATTATGAACTAGTGGTTGAAATGGGTAACTTACTGCAAATCCGGCCCAAAATGCACATTTAAGAGTAGAATTACCGGCTATAGCTTTATCTTTCAGAGAAACAGCATGTTTACTAAATATCTTTTTTTATTTTGACTTAGTCAAAAACTTCCAGCAACTTTAAGGAAAATTTAGAACAAAGCTGCAGGTAGCTGTTATCATTCCAACAAATAAGTTCTTAGACAAATCTTCACTGCAGAGCCATTGAGAATGAGGTAACAACTGTAATGGAGATGACTGTGGGAGCAAGTTAATGACAGGAAGCAGAAAAGTCTGGAGATGTGCAGCCACTCTTAAATTATCCATATTAGGACTTAAGTATGTATCTGTTTCAAGACATGAAGAGATAATGATATGTATAGGGGGGAAAAAGACGAAGTAAATGGTTTTTGGAGTGAAAATACTTTCAGTACATAATCATTTTCCATTTAAAAGTAAGCTTTATTTCCATGGCAACACTCAATTTAACTTGTTTAGCCAGTTTTATCTAGCCTATGTCATATAAGAAGAGAGACATGTAAACATCAAACAGAAACATCTGGCATAGGGGCTTGGAAAAAAGCATCCCAGGTAATTTGATCTTACAATTACATGCAATGCAACGTCTATGTGTAGGCCATCTGATTGGCAGAACATTGCGTCTACTAAAATAGAGAGAAAAATGTCAGTTACAACCAGAGTGCCACCTACTGGATAATGCATTTCAACATCTGTATGTATGACTGATCAAATATATTTCTATAAAGCAGCTTGTTACATAAGATTCCTCTTAATTGAGTGATACAGAACAATGACTTAACCCTTCACCACTATGTGATTTCTACCAAAGAAAGGGAAAAAAAGTGCTTGATTACCAAATAAAGTGTGCTACAACATGTATTAAATAATTATGAGGAAAGGTTAAAGATATGAGAGGATTCTCAGCAAAGACTTACTTCAAAAACGAACATGAACAGTTCTTAGAAGTCATTCGACCCATTAGACATGTTATTACTTGCCACATGGAATGCATAACTGTACAGCCAGTACAGAAACAACCTCGGGTATCAGCAGTGATCAAAATAACATGTTTGAACTCGTCACTATGCAGCGGTCTTACTATGAGAACAATCACAGAAATACCAGTCTCAATATATTGATTGTCAAAGCGGTGAAAGGAAGCAGTGGATAAAGCCTGCTGCAGTGGTTAGGTTGTGCTAATAGTTGTGATTCCTGAGGTCGCTTCTATGGTATGCTCCTCTTCGATCTGTTGCAATGCATTCTGGTCACTTGGAGACGGAGGAACAGACTACGAGAAAATGCATACAGTCTTTCAATTAGAATAGTGTTGTTCTAATAAAACTAAAGGCACTTTTAGACTGAGAATCATAATGATAAAGGAGCTTAGAAATTGATATTAAATGTCATGATGTCAAAAAAAAAAAATAGGGTTAGGGTAATATATAAATAATATATATATTATTACTTGAGCAGCAGGATCACAAATTCAGCTTTACAGAAATATATAGCATTTTACAAAATATTCAAATAGCAAACGGTTATTTTACTATTTAAATATATATTTATTTCACTTTATAAATGCAGCCTTAAGCATAAGATCTTAAATGTGTAATATAATATAATATAAGCTGTCAAATGATCAATTGCAATTAATAGCATCCAAAACAAAGTGTTGTTTATGTAATGCGTGTGTACTGTGTATATTTATTATGTACATATAAATACACAGACATTCATGCATTATACTTAAAACAAATGTGTTACGTTTATATATTAAAGTATATTTATGTATTATATAAATTATCTGAATATAAAATGTAAACATTTTCAAAATATATACTGTATCTGTGTATATTTATATACAATACATATATATACACAAATATACAATACACACAAACAAACATGTAAACAAAAACATTTTGGATGTGATTAATCACAATAAATCCTTTGACAGCACTAAGTATAATATAAATATGATATAATATGTGAGGAAAAGTAATCTTGTAGTGTTCAACTGTTTGTTACGTGTCTAACATTAGGCTGGTTTTAATCAGGACCCAGCACTATTAGCAGTGTAATTTCATTCAGCAATAAAGGCTAGTCTGCAAGCTAGTACTCTCAACAGATTTCACAGTTTGGTTATTCAAATTGCATCTGGTTTTATAATGGCATGTTGGTTCTTGCTTACCTCTGATTCTGCTGTAGCAGTTGTTACAGAAGAGCTGTCCGTGTCTGACTCTGACCTGAGCTCCGGACTCAGTCCCTCTCCCAAGGTCAGTCCTGCAGCTGACACACTGCAAGATCAACAAGAAACAGCAAGTCTGGACACACATCAAGATGAGAGAATACAACCCCCTTTTTTTTTTTTCTTTTTTTAACTCCAAAGCCCCCAAAGCCTCCCAAATCCAGAAAAACATATTTATTCATTAAAAATACTGATTATTGGGTCAGCGTGGGCAGATCCTCCACCACAGCTAGATTTGAAAAGGTGATTTCTTTAGCGAAGGCTGGTGAAGCAGTGATGTAACTTTCCTGTACAGCAGTGAAGAAACGAGGAGCTACCGTAAACAAAGCACAACCCCTGCAACCGGACAAACGTATCTAAAAGGAGCAAGCTTCATTAGAAGAAAAGCAAATGCTGTATTTTCCGGAAAAATAAGTTAGTCGAACCAGGTCAAAAGTTGCGTGGTCTGGAAGTTATCTTCTCTAAGAAGATAAATAACTCTAGTATTCTGAAATAATGTAATATTTATGTGCATATGTAATGGCACATATCTTACAGAACGGTTCACATTATTAAATAAATAAATAACAGAATATTCCGGAAAATACAGTATAGTTTTGTGACTGGAAAAGCCTGTGTGATCAGTGACTGGCAGGGTTCTGGTGATGCAATGGTAATGGTTACACTGAGGTTAGCCAGAAGTTGTGTTCATTTATTAAGTTTATTGGCAATGAGGCAATGAGAAAACAGGCTGGACTTCAATTTGAATAAAAAAAAATAAATAAAAAAATAATAATAATAATAATTCAACTTGAAAGAGAAATTAAAGGGAGAGTTCACCCAGAAATGGAAATTCAGTCATTAATTACTCACCCTCATGTCATTCCAGACCCATAAAACCTTTGTTCATCTTTGGAACATAAATTACAATATATTTAATGAAAACTAAGAGCTTCCCAACAGAAATGCTCAAATGCTCAATATTTTTGTTTTCATTAGACAAACAAATAATAATTTTCTTGCTTCTTAACATTATGGTTGAACTACTGATGAGACATTGACTTTTTTAACAGTGTCCTTACTACCTTTCTGGGTCTCGAAGGTATAAGCTATGCTGCAGTATATGCAGTCTCTGAAAGCTCTCGGATTTTATCAAAGACATCTTAATTTGTGTTGATGAGCGAAGGTTTTACGGGTTTGGAATGACATGAGAGTGAGTAATTAATCACAATTTTAATTTCTGGGTGAACTATCCCTTTAAAACACTACTGGAATAATTTTTTTTGCCTTAAATATTTTTTTTTCATTGGATTCAAAATTAGGCCTTTTAATTAAGATCTACACCATTTCTAATGTTTTGCATGCTTGTAATCTGACTGCCTACACCACAAAAAGTGAATTTATTGATATTACTGTAGGTGATTAATGATCTCCTGCGGCCCCAAATGACGAAGGCTAAAAACCCAGGCAAGGTGCAACAGATCCATGGAGTGCCCGCTCCCTCTCATTTTCAGGTGACCTCTGGTCTCACCTTGAAGCAACCAATGTGAAAGCAGAGCTCCAGGGAATCGATGACCATGGCAGCTCCCTTCCCCAGAGGCTGCTTGCACCTCGAGCACATCCGCCTGCCACTGACCAGCCTACAGGCACCACATGCCAGTGTCAGAGTTCAATGTCACATAGAAGACAGCATTACTCTGCCCTTGCATTGATTCGATTACATTTAAGAGGTGGAGGCTGGCGGCAGAATACTGAAACATTCGGAATACCATACTATACTGCATATATATGCTGTACACACCAAGTTTATGTGTGCGTACCTTAATTGTGACCCTGGACCACAAAACCAGTCTTAAGTCGCTGGGGTTTATTTGTAGAAATAGCCAAAAATACATTGCATGGG
>JAUMHE010000042.1:6037474-6080249 GCA_032359235.1 Enteromius mattozi
TTGAGCTTTCATATGATGTATACATCTCAGTTTTGTAAAATTTTACCTTATGACTGGTTTTGTGGTCCAGGGTCACAATTGACAAAACATGCACAAAACGAAAAACATACTGAGCTCAAATGTTTGAACTGTAGAGTACACTGCAGTATATACAGCAGTATGCAGTACACTAGTATTCCATTCAGAACATGGTCACTGTTTGTTTTTTTTAATACCTGGGGTTAAAGGTCAAGTAGAGTGAAATCCTTCTTAGAAAAAAAGAAAGCTACACTCAAAATCGGCCTGAAAGTGTTTCAACTGAAAATTCATTCTGAAATACCACACTTAAAAATGGGTCAGGACTAATCCACACCTGCCACTTTGCTGAGAGTTTGGACGGGATTTAGGGCCTGACGGCTCAGGCATAGTAATTGGTGGAGTGGGAGAGTTTGACGCAAACAAGGAGCTCTGCTTAAGACCAGTGGAGAAGATGGCTGAATCAGGGCCCAGGCTGCTGCGTCCACTCCTGTAAGTGCCAGTGTTTCCCAAAGCAGAATGGGGCCTGTTCCCGATACTTGAAGTGTAGGACTGCCTGGACCAGGAAGAGTTGGTTGAGTGGAGGTTTTCCAGAGATTCATATCTGTGATGCAGAGATTGTGATATTAAAAGCATTCGGATTGAAAATGATGCGATTTCCTTCGTTAACCAAGACACATTACCATTCAAAAGTTTAGGGGTCGGGAAGATTTTGTAATGTTTAAAAAAAAAAAAAAAAAGCTTTCTTATGCAGTAATGCAGTAAAAACTGCAATAGGATGAAATAGCTGCTTTCTATTTGAATACATTATTTTTCAGTAGCTATTATTGCATGTGTCACACTAGTGAATGGTAGTGTAGAGCTGACAAAGAAAATCTGTGCTCAACAATATAAAAGGAAAATGTTTATTCATCAGGACCTCCTGATTGATGTTCCCACAGTGATGGGCTCTTTATTGATGCTAGCATTGCGCTGACGGATCCAACTGTTGTCAGTGAGGAGCGGTGTCTTCTTCCTCATCTCCTCCAGGATCTGCAGACGTTCCTTTTCTGCCTGTGACAGCTGCCCCTTCTTTTTACCGCTTCCTGCTGCCAACGAAGAGACAAGGCAGAGAAGACGAGAACTATATCTGGTGTTCAACTATTCAGGAATTCAGAGAAAAATAACCAAAATGTAAAGTGATCCAACCTTTAGCATCTTGTTTGTGAGGGCCTTGAAGTGCAGGGGTAGATTTCGACTTTGTCCTATGCAAAATAAATACATAAATTCATCAAAACAGGAATTAACAAAAATGTAAAATGTGTGTGAGTGACTGCTGAAAAAGTGATGTGTGTCATTTTTGCATCACAAACAACGAAGCCCCTGAATTCTTCTGGCATAAGGTAACATGAAATATCACTAAATGGAATTGAAATCTGAACCAGAATTTAATTTTTCCTTCACATTACAATGAGAAAAATAAAAAATAAAAAATACACGTTCCCCTTCTACAAAACTGGAAAACCTTTAAATACAGAAAAAGTGCTGCTAGATGCATATCATCATATCTTGTTTATGCCACAAAAGCCATTCAAAGCAGCAAATGCAGTCCCAAAAGCAAACTGACCTGTCAGAAACCGTAAGCTTGGCAAACCCGTAAGACTCCTCTGAGCTGAAGCGGGACAAAGCAGAAGCAGACAGATAGACATACGAGCAATAACCAAAGCAGCAGTAAGATGTACACATACCACATAAACTACAAATGCAGCATAAGCTTAAATAAATAAATACAACTAATACAGTTAATTTTGTCAGAGTAAAATATGGTGCTCATGGTTGAGATACTGAAAAACAGCGAGATTCAACACATCAGCTAAAAGCTTCTGTCTGTGTTTTGATGTAGAACAACAAGAAAAGTGTTCCCTAAATCTTCCTCAGACAGGCTGACAAACTAGATTCTTGTGGATTGGATAGGTGCTTGTGATATTGTTAAATATTTTGTCATCTGCAAGTATGGAATGTCTTCAGTGAATTTATTTATTGAATCTTTACTGAAATGATCAAATCACCTTCATATGCGTGCATGTATTTTACAACATGTAATTACATTTTTTGTTGAATGACAGTCCTAATATTTACAAAAATGTTAAATCCTAATGTTTTCTTGGCAGCTTCAAAATCTCTTCCAAATTGTGCTTGGCATATTTCTTACCACTGACTCTTTGTGGTTGAATCACACTCCACTTCTGCCTTTAGTGACTGCTGTGCTGCTGCTGTTTGTACAGTGATCTGTCTGTTCTGTATTGCTTCCACCTTCTCTGCATTCTGATTGGATGTCACAGAAGTGGTACCAATGGATTGGTTGAAGAAGGGCGATGGGATATAAGTAGCATTTCCATTTGACAGCACATCAGTGCATTTCAGCTCCTAATATCAGCAGGAGGCATATAATAACACCGTTATGATTCTTATTCACCATTCATTATGCTGTAGGCATATGTACGACAGTCTTCTGACCTCAGTACCACTGTGCTCCTCTCCATAGACCTCCTGCTGAGCTCTCCTCCACTCCTCCTCCAGCTTCTCCTGATCACGTCGATACTTCTCCTGAAACCATTTCAAACAAAGGTCCACAAGTAAACATTTCATTATTTTTATGAATTAGCTTTTTGCAAATCGCAATATCGGCAAAACATGAAAAAGCTAAACTGCAAGTACTGTTTAAAACACACTTAAGAATGTATTTCAGTTAGACAATTCATGCAGCTGGTTGATAGAATACATAACATGTTCATTCCAGTATTCCTATATTGACATAACTATAAACCATAATAAACCCATTAAGGTAACACTTGAAGGGGTGTACATAAGACTGACATGACACCTTCATACTCATGACATAACATATGTCATGAATATGAAGGAGGTTTTATGCATGTTTATGACAACTGTCATTAAGTGTCATTCGCTCAGTTATGTCATTTTCAATGCAAAGATGACATTGTTTGAGATGCCTTCGTTATTGCAACTTGACATAAACCAATACCTCAATCTGCCAGTGTCTTTGTCATGACAACTTGACATTTTTTACACAATATAAAATAAACTAAAGAAATAAATATTCTGTCATAAAATAATTTGACAAAATTTTGACACTTAATGACAAATTCAATTTGTACCACTGTACTTGAGGTCAAGAGAAGTATTCATGATGCTGTCATAACCTAATCTAACATAGTATTTACACTTAATGACCTTTTAATGACAAATTCAAGACCACAAAATCCAGAGGGCGTGGTTCGATCCAGATCCAACCCCTCCCACCTTACATTTACCTAAACCTACCCATCTCCACCCTTAAACCTACTGAACTCCACCTCCTAGATGTGGATCCAACAACGCCCCCTGGATCTTGTGTGCTGCAGTGAGCCCTACTTGCATGACAAACAGTATAACCTGTCAGTGTCTTGATAATGTCAAGTTGTCAGGACATAGACATTGACAAGTTATGAAGTATTGTCATAAAGACACTTCAAACAATGTCATCTTTGCATTGAAAATGACATTACTGAGTGAACAGCACTTAATGACACTTGTCATAAACATGCATAAAACCTCCTTCATATTCATGACGCATGTCATGTCATGATTATGAAGGTGTCATGTCAGTCTTATGCACACCCCTTCAAGTAAAGTGTTACCCAAAAGGCTATATTAACTACTGAAACTAAAATAAAAAAAGTCAAAAAGAGCATTTATGCGATTTAGTGTTTGGTGGTACCTGCAGGAGGCGCTCTTGTTCCATCTGCCATTTCTCCTGCCGCCGTCTCTCCTCCTCATGATCCCATGACCACCGAGAGGAGGTGCTACTGATGGAGGGAACCTGCAGCTGATACCCCCCAAAAACATAACCAACAAAAAATATAAGGATAAAAGGAACCAAAAAGTAAACTACCTGATAAATCAGAATTTAATACAGATAAAGACTAAATGTGAATGACAGATGTGACTCACATCAGAGATGGCAGACTCCGAGCCACCTGGTAAAAGAGGTGAAGAAAAAGATCATCAATTTAAACAGCATAAAGCACACACATAGCTGTGAGTTTCCAATGCCTTTAACCTGTTGGTTTATGCTGCTCAATGGATTCTGACACAAACCCCTTACTCATATGACAACACTGTAACCAAAGCCACCATGGTCAAGTGAGCACACTAAAAATTCACACTCATATGCTGGAATGCAGGCTTTAAACAACAAGCAAGAAAGAGACAAATCATGATGAAAGTGCAAAAAAAAAAAACACCTCAGAGGAGCAGCACATGCTACAGAATTAAAAGCAGTTTTGGTCAGAGACTAGCCAATTCAAAGTTGTCTTTGTAAACAATTCTGCAATGATATGACATGAATCAAAAAGAGATGAAAAGAACAAACAGCAGTCCTCACATACAGTCAATTACAGTGCATCACTGCACAACTCTTTATTTACCACAGAGATAGACCCAGGAGCTAACCGTGGCACCTGAAGGACAGAGAATTAGCTTTAGCTTGAAAAGCAATAAAATGGAAAGCAACAGAAACCCACCAAGCAATTACAGATCTTACTGCTCAGTCCTAGAGCTTGACTTAAAGCTTTTAGTGCAAAAGAGCAATCTTAACTTAAATGGGTGACACATTTACTGTGTGTACTAAATGCTTTAGTTAGCCAGGCCCTTAGAACGCAGTAAGCAAACCCATTTATTTTTGAGTGCATTCACATATTAATATTCAACTTAACAGACCACACCAATACACTCCATTAAGAGTGTGCCTAATGCAAATCAGTCACATCGTAATTAAATAAGCTGCAGTGATCGATTAGCCATGTAGCATTAAACTGCTACAGCCTGAGTAAATGCTGTTACCTTTTTGCATGAAAAATTCTAACTTTCTTTTATGATTTTTCAAAACTATGTTTTCATAGTCTACAACACAAGTGGGGAGAGAACAGTGGAAAGAGTCATTTTTCACATATTTGACTTATTTTAAAATAACATGAAAATTCTTCAGTTTAACCCAAGTTTTGACTGCTAAAGGGGTCTTGAGCACCCACCTTTGCTACTTAGAGAAGCTGGACTGTCCTGGATACGTCCATTCACCATTTTAGATAGCACTCCCTGGGAAGAAAAAAAAAAAAAAAAAAAAGACAAACACTCAAAATTACTTAAAACGGAATGTACGCTACCAAAACACTGTGGATGATATTCTTTTATATTTCTGAAAGTCATCAAATAAATACAGTAACAGTTGTTATTGCAGTTTTAAATTTTAATATATTTTAAAAAACAATTTATTACTGATTACAAAGCTGAATTTTCAGCAGTCATTTCTCTAGTCTTAAGTGTGCATGATCCTTCAAAAATTATTCTAGTGTGTTAATTTCATGCTCAAAAAAAACATTATCATCATCATCAACATTGTAAACCGTTGTTCTGCTTACTATTTTTTTTTTTTTGGAAAAAGATACATTTTCCCCCAGAAATCTCTCATGAATAGAAAGTTTAAAAAACAGCATTTATTGGAAAGAGAAATCTTTTGTAACATTATAAAAAGTCCTTATTGTTACATTTCCTCAATTTATTGCATCTTTGCTGAATATAAGCATTATTTTCCTTCAAACTAATTATTGATGCCTTTGAAGGATAGTACACCCTTAAGCATTTGGCATACAAGTAAACCTATGAATAACAAACTTGGGAATAAATATTAAAAATGACAACATTTAAACAACAACAGCTAAACTGATTGATTTCCACCACATTCATTAATCGCCCTTCCTGACTCACATTAGCAGGCTGTCCGTTGAATTGCGTCTTCGCCATGGTCTCCACTGGAGAGGTTGCACTAATCGAGACATACTGCTCAGACCGCCCTATAAGTGTTGAATTGGCACTGGTCAAATTGATGGTCTTATGGCTCTTGTATGGTAGGGAAGGTTGGTCACTGCCCCAGTCTGTCCAGTACCCAAAACATACATCAGAAATGCCAAGTCACATGTTAGTGAACTTGCGAGTGTTGTGATTTGTGAAAGTGGAATTTTAAGTGGCATATGTGTGTCCATTAATGAAATCAAAGGGTTCTCATAATTATTCCCTTTGAACAAACTGAAGCAAAGATTATTGATCCAGTGGTAAAGGGGGGAAAAAAATTAAACTGAACCCGCAGACTATTCAGACCTGACAGAGAGACTGACTGACAGACAGATAGACCACCTTCCCAGTGACAGAAAGCAACAGACAAAGCATCTGAATCTGGAATGGCACCTTCACTTTCTGGGCTCATAAAAATCAGAAGGAAGAACCATGCCAGAAACTGATTTAAGAAGCACTTTAAATATATTATTATTTGAATGTGTGTGACAGTGTTATAAACATTAATTTGATAAGGAAACATTTTAAATTATGCTGATTAAATGGATCAGGTGAGGGTGAGCAAATTTTCATCTAAGATGCAGATTCATTTATTTCTTCATGCAAACAGACTTGGAAAAATTTAGCATTACATGACTTGCTCACCAGTGGGTGCCGTCAGAGTCCAAATAGCTGATAAAACCATCACAACAATCCAAAATATAAAAACTCCACAATCTGTGTGCTTGTATGAAGCAAATCTTTCAAGGTTATTTAACCATTTAACTTCAAATCATAGCTTCTGGACAAAATATGAGTCCTCCAACCACAATAATGTCTCCAGTATAAAAGTCATCTTATCTGAATCAAGAGATATATGCATAGATCAAGCAGTGTGTTTACACTGGTGAAAGCATTATTGCTAAAAGACAAGTCCTCTATACATAATAGAGGCAATGGTTTGAAGTAAAAAAAAAAAAAAAAGCCTTAATTTCGGGTTCTTACAAATGCACAGATTATTGGATTGTTTTTAACAGCAGTTTGAACTCTCATTCTGACAGCACCCAGTTCACTGCAGAGGATGTGTTGGTGAGCAAAAGATGTAATGTGAATTTCTCCAAAACTTAACTATATTTTGATGACCCAAGAGAGAGTACAGTTAAAGCAAAATATCATTTTTAGGTGGAGTATTACTTGTATTAACAGTATTAACAGTCCTAAATTCTCACAGACAGGTTTCACATCCTCACCGTTTTGGCCGTGTCGCCGAATGTCCATCAGTAAAGTGCCCTTTTGTTGTGCTGTGTCCATACTGCCCTTAAACTGCTCATAATTCATTTCAGCCACCCTGCATCCACCCAGAGCCACAATCTCATCACCCATCAGCAGACCACACAACTCTGCTGGGCTGCCTGTGTGATGCAGATTAAGAAGATGAAGAAAGGCAAGACTGTGCCTTTTAGTCAAACTGTGAGGGATTGTGAGAGTACATAATCAAGTTTACTTCTAGATCTGGAACAACAAGACATTTTAAATTTGTATTGAATACAAATCTGGTTTTTATGAGCTTTGATTCACTGGCATGTGAAACAATCTGGTGAAGTGTAAACGGTGATGGCCAAAATGATTAGAAAAAAAAAAATGGTGTTAAATCAATTATTTATATCTTTTGCTGTAGTGTTTCAGTAGAAAATATAATTTTACATTTATCATTTTTCCATTAATTGTAATAATCCAGTGAAATTTTTGTTTGCACAAGCAGTCTGACAACAGCCAGTGCTCCACATTGAGATCTGATCTCATCATCATCCAGTCTGTCTGGAATGACGTGAAGAAACTAAACAAACTGAGACAGACTAAATCCAGACGAACTGTGGCAACGTCTCCAAGATGCTTCAAGAAATCTACCTGCAAAGCTCCCTGAAAAACTATGCACAAGTGCACAGAGGGCAAAAGATGCTTTAAGTTTAAAGAACAGTCACAACAAATGTTGACTTAAGGTAGTTAATAGAAGCTAATTAAAATAAAATCTATTTATTACATTATTTTTGACAGCATACTCATTTTACAGCAAGTGCCTAAAGCCTTCAATAAGTACTGTAGCTTTGCAGGTAGGTTTCTTGAAGCATGTGAGGCATTGCCACAGTTGCCCCACTGATTATTCCAAAACTTTTTTTTGGTATATATTACATATTGTAAAATTTCATAATATGCTATTTAATTGTATACAGTCCTAGCAGTGCATTCCTAATCATTCTCATGCTACAGCTCACCATATACCTTTACTGAATCTCCTGTCTCGCAGTATTTGTATATAAAATACTTTGCAGGCACACATAATTAACTAGTTAAACAAACTGCAACATGGGGATTGATAAAATCAATAGGCTATTAAACCAATAGGTGCCAACCTAATCAAACAATTGGTTTTAGAACAGAATCAGGGCACATAATTTTCAAGTTCATGAATTGTAGGGGAAAATATTTCATTATTTCAGACAAGAGCACTGGTGCAGAAATCTACCTTAGCCAGATGTCTTGAATTTATTCAATTATGTAAATAAAATACACATAAATAAACACATTTTACCAAAAATATGTGCATTTTTTTTTGCATTCAGGTTATTCTGTAAAAATGCATCAACTTCAAAAATGAATCATAATATATTACCTGACTGACAGCCATAATATATTACAACAGAACAGCTTCATACATCATTGATGAGGCTCTACACGTAGGTTAGTGTGTTTAATAGAATTCTGGGGAAGATCAACCTGAGCCTTCTGCACCTCAGCCTGTCTCATAACGCCACACGATACGGCCAATTAATATTATCTCAAGTGTCAGAACCTAAAAGCTAATATAACATAGATGGTCTTTGTGTTATATTTACTACATGCATGGCTGCCCTGACCTGCTTTTTTAAGCACACCAAACTCCTCTCATTCATGAGGACATATTCTAAACGCAGAACCAGACTCCCTGCAGGACTTCTTCAGTTTAACCAATCAGACTAATGCACAGTAAGAAACACCTTCACTGTTCTCTATAAATCATTCATCTCAATCTCACTCCAGAATCCTGAGAATGACAGAGTGTGGCTGAACGCAAGCACACATGGAAATGCATGGACAAAAACATTTTTTTTCTTGCTTTCTCAATAAATAAAGAAACTATGAATAGGACAGCGTGATACACAAACATTCACAAACTTGCCAATTAGTCATGATTTCCCGAAGCAGATATTTACTAAAACTTTTAGGATAAGGTTTTTTTTTTTTCTCTTCAAATTTGAAATCCTGAATACACTCTTCTTATCAACACACCTCTATTCATCCATAAACACACACCACCAAATTTGCATCAATACACCCCTTTCTCTAAACTGAGATTCTGTTTGGTAGAAACATCTATGCAGTATATTGTACATCTAAGCTGACTGATTCACAGATAGCTTACATTTCACCCTCTATTAAGTGAAATGGCACAGCCTGGATGCATTTCAAATGAACGGCAGTTTTCTAGTTAAACAGTCTGCTTGGAATAATATTAAATAAGTCTTACCTGCTTGAACAGATTTCACACAAGCACCAGTTGAGTCCCAGTGAGCCTTGAATCCAAAGTCTCTTCCGCTGTTTGGCTTCTGATTCAAACAGACTCGCATTTCACTTTGACCCACCTGAGAGAGAGAGAGAGAGAGAGAGAGAGATACACACACAGGTAGAGAATGTGACACCTGAGGATCCCATGACACCATCTTCAAGAAATCTTCTTTAGTCAGTATAACACAAAAAAATTGTTTTCTGAGAACTCATTTTAACATTAAGTAATTGCATGCATGTATATTTACAGCACATACTGTATTCTTATATCACAAACAAAATAGAAGTGTTTTCATCCAGTGAGCGTTCTAGATAGGTTAAGGATATCTTGGATTTAAACATGATTTAATTTACTTGATTCAGATTGTCAAGCAGCCTACCTTAAAATCCCCGATTTCAGAGGCAACAGGAGGAGATGTTTGTACATTGGAGGCGGCTATAGTCACTTTAGTGGCAAATGAGTTAATTGCAGGAGCTAACAACCTTCCATCTCTTCTCTCTTTTTCTTCCTTCTTGATTGGATGAGTGCTTGAACGAAAGTGGCCCGTGTCAGCAGAGGCTGTGACCTTTCCTTGCCCACTGAGGAAAGAGGGGATGATTGAATTGTCTCGGTTCCCACTGATCAGGCTTTTATGAGAGTCGTCCATCTGTCGAAGCCCAAGATAAAAGCAAATAAATAAAGTGGTTATTTCCTTCAACAACCACTTCAGCACTAGCAGTGCCAAATTCTGTTTGAAATTGAGACTCAGACATTATAAAGACATTTATAAAGAAAAGGGCATTAAAATGAAATTAGGTTTACATATTTAAGAGCACCGAAAAAAACAGAATGTGTCTCGGTGGAACTTGACCCTATTTAGTTTACTTTGCATTTTATATTATTAGATTCCAGGTCTTCATATAAATTACTGATACAGAGAATTCATTATTGCTTTTGTTTGAGATACAGTGACCAAAGACTGTGTGTGGCTATGCACAGTTGAGAAGCTCGTCATGGAAAAGAGCACACGCACATACACACACACAACAAATTCACAGCTTGGGTTTCATGAAGCACCCGGAGTACAGACCAGTAGTAGTGGCTTTATCCATTATTCATAAGCCAGCCGCTAGATGATCAGGTGATGAGGAGTAACACTAAACTTCACACATGGAACACTGAACAAACTACCACTCTTCCTCAACCCCCACTCCTTTATCAGGTGTTTATCAACCATTTAACTACCATTTAGAAACTAACAGTTTCTGTGGGGTAAGATACTGGACTGTAAAGTATACTGTAAGTGCCAATGGAAGTAAATGAGTAATATTGTCATTATATATACACATATGTGATTAATGATGATCTAAAATTAAGCCAATTCATGAATATTACAATTTCAACGCACCTTTATACCTGACCATTACATTTCATTAAGAGAATTACATCAATACTGCAATCTTTTCCTGTTTTGTGACTGATGAGTATGGGAGCGATAAGATCAAGATTTTAGATGTCTCTAAGCAACACTTGATACTGGATTCATTTCCTTCATTTAACTTAAACTGTTTCAATCAATTAAAACTGTTTGAGTCAAAATAAGACAAATAGCTACAGTATAATTGCTATTTGGGTGATATGTCTTCTAAATGAAGCCATTTCAAAGCAAATATATAAATATTAACAATGAATATAATTAAAAACTAAGCTCTATAAATGACCACCGCAAAGGTTCCGGGCATCACTATGCACTTTTAGTTTTCCAACACTAACCAATCAGACCATGCAAAATAAAAATAGTGCCACCACCGGTCAGAAAAAAAGAGAAATATACTTAATATACAATGAGATACTAAACACCATGTACAAACTCACACAGATAGCAAAAATCCCATTAATCAGAACCAAAAGCCTCCACTGTGAGAATCCAGACTCACATGAAGACATTTTTTTATCAAGTTTTTTTGTTTTGAATAAAAAAGAACAAATGATCTATAACATAATGAGCACTTACTGAATATCCTCTGGGCAGTGGAGACACTTTGGAGGGTTTGGCTCCAAATGGACGGGGTGTGACGCCCGTGGAGAGGCGTGAGGAACCTTCTGACCTTCTATAACCTCTGGGTAGAGTAGCAGATATGCGTGCTCCTCCTGCATAAAAGCTCTCCAGGAGACTTGCGCGGCGGCTAAAGTCTGGACCCTGCTGCTCGTACGCTTCTGGATCCATGGTCAGTGAACTCTGTTCAGAGACAACAGCTGATGGAGGGGTAAAGAATTCACCAGCTGAGTCAGTTGTCTCTGTGTTAGCGCCTCTGGTCAGAGCAGAAGATGTCCCGTTCATGAGGGGTGAGGTGGTGGACCACCCATTACTACTGACACTGGATCCCGCATCACTCATATGTCCAGGCATGTTGGAGCTGGAAGAGAGTGAACCGGCAACTGGAGTGAACTGCTGATCTGATCCCAAGAAAAGAGTTGAAGGATGAGGCAGGACTCTACAGGAGAGCACATGGCTGTTAGTGGTCACCTGTGCACTAAAGGGTGGGAAGAGGAAGAGCAGGGGGTGGAGAGGGCTTGGAGGTCAGGTGGCTATCAAATGTCTCTATTATCCGCAAGTAAACACCATGTGGTAACTCTTTAGTTCAATTTGTTAACATCATTTAATGCAAGCGTTACAAACTAAATATTTAGAGCCTTTATTCATCTTGGGGGATGCTGATTAATAATTGTAGATAGTAGTTATGTATGTAAATAAATAAAATAAGACAAAAAGGTTCAAGCGATTCATGTGTTAAAAAAAAAAAAAGTAAAGGAAGCCGTACTTTTACATCAAATTTACCCAGGTGAAAATTTTCATCAGCATCATTGTTTCATCTACATAATTCCTTGAGCAAATCAGGATCTAAATCAGCATGTCCTGTAGTACATGAAAAAAAGCTTTTAGTGGGTGCAATTAATTTTTAGTGAATCTGTCTACGTGTTTAAGGAATATTGGGTAAAAAAAAAAAAAAAAGTTCTGTCATTATTGATTAGCATCATGTCTTGTAAAACCCACAAAAAAAAAAATCTTACATGAACACAAAAGCTTTATAAAATAACCATGATGTCAATCAATAACTTCAGTAAATAACTTCTATACTCTTCCTAACACAAAACAACTTTTTTTCCTGTCACAAAACTCTAGATGGTGCAGGCTGATATAATTATATCGTTCACATGACACAGCTGATTGGCTTCGTTTCGCATCAACAGCCAATGTGCTTCTTTCTCAACATTCAAATACTTAGCTAGTGCTTGCAGTAGCAGTTGCAGCGCACTTCATAAAACCTCCACCTTCCACTGGCTCCACCTGTATACATTTGCTACAGGGTGATTTCATGTATGCTATATATGGGTGTTGTATATTATAGGTTATATGAGCAGTAGCAGTTTTTCCTATATGCTCTCAGCAGTATGTCTATGGACGTATGAGCAGTGGTACTTGCTCTGCCGCACATTGAAGCACATCTGCTCCCCAAGATATTAACACTACAATGTATATTACCATTACCATGTCATCTGGACTTTGAATAATATATGGTAAAAATAAATAGTAACAGAATTTTCATTTGAGGTTGGACTATACCTTTAAAAATGTATCAAGCCAAAAAGAAAATGCATTACTGTGTGTGTAAAAAAATATTAGTGTATATTACCTCTCCTCTGGCACCCCGGTGAGCTGTGCAGTCCTGATGGCACTGGTTCCTCCCCCACTGGAAATAAGTTCAATCTGCTCCCTCTCCTCACGCTTCCTGTGGAGGTCAGAGTTTGTACTACGCCGCCGGCTCTTCCACCTGTTCAGATCCTGCAATGACAGAGATGAAAATTGAGTGATAAATGAAGAAATACCAGGAAAGAAAAAAAACCTGCCTGACAATAACATGTGATGTGTGAATGATCTTTAAAAAGGGGGCAAAAGAGTCTTCTCCAAGGCCAGTCCATAACTAAACACTACGGTTTTTATTTGGCTCACTGAGGACCCCCACAGTGCAAACTCAGACATACAAGCAGCAACATCTAAATGCTTTAGGCAACATTTTATGGAATAACAGCCAAAATTGGATATCCTTATGAAAAACATTTTCCTCTGTGACAACCCTAGGCTCCGAAAACAGCCAAAGTAAATACTTAGTTCCCCCACCTTCCCTTTATATTATTTATAAATAATATATGCAAACATAAATATCCAGTTATTTACACATCATCATGTCGTTTAAAACCTGTTTGACTGACTTTCTTCGGTGGATAATATTTTGAGAAATTTACAGTTTTCTGAGAAGTACTAACAATATACGATATATTGTTTTTGTGCATACAATTCTTAAAATATATTCCTTTATGTTCCACAGGTGAAAAACACATACAGGCTTAAAACAAGGGTAAGCAAATGATGACAATTGCCTTTTTTGGGTGAACTACTCCTGTAAACTTCTTAAAATCTGTGTGTTCAGTAGTTCCACAACCATGATGTCACGCAAATAAGCATCACTTACTTCATGCCACTTGGCTTCACTTTCCTTTATTCTGTCCCGGATGCTCTGTAACTGCTCCTGCTGAATTCTCTGTATAGCTGAGGGGTCAAGGGTCACCTCTCCAAAACACCTCTGGTGAACATGCCGTGATCCCATCAGGTCAAAGCTGGAGCAGGTGTCAGATTCCTGTGGAATGGGCTCCAGTGTGATGTCACCCGTAGATTTACTTCTGTTGGGTGGAGATGGACATGGTCATTTAAATGATCATCTCCATTCAAAACACCAGACGGTTGGAATGTTGGCTTTAATGCATGTGTAATTATGCTATACTGACATCTAGAGATTAAGACCTGAACTGTACCCCATAAAAGCTGTATTAAAAGACATTAGCATCATAAACTGAATAAAGAGATAAACCAGCAAAAACTCCACACAGTTATGAAAAGTAATAGTAAAATAATGATTTAATAATGCAGGAGGGGCAGAATGCAAGGTATATAGCATGTAGCAATTTGTAAAATGCTGTATGATGATTGATTGTATAATTTACTTGAGGGACAAGTCCTTCAAAATGCACGTATTAACATATTTAAAAAGCCGTCTGCATAATGAAGCCACAAACGCAAAAGCAATCAGGAGTTTGCTATTGCAAGATGACACTGAAGCAACATCAAAAACTGCAGAACTCACCCCGGGTACCGAGAGTGTCTCGTGGGAAATCTGGGAAATCATGAAAATATTTGATTGTGAAACGGTCTTTATAGTAAATAAATGTTTTTTGTTTTCTCCCATTGAGGATCACATGAAAAGAAGAGTGCACCAACAACAACAACAAACAAAAAATAAAATATATATATATATATATTTTTTTTTTTTTTAAATACCCACCCAAACTCAACCTGTATAATTTACTGTCTATCATTGAACACACACACAAAAATAAATAAATAAAATGTATATTTCCCAGCTGATATTTTTATTGGCCCAAAAGGCTAATTTGACATTTCAGACTACAGACTGTGACATTTCAGACACAAACACACCAGTTGTAACAACAGGATACACACAGAATTAATTACTACATTATATGACAGCTGTGACGCAAAATATATATAAAAAAAAAAAATATATATATATATATATATATATATATATATAAAACCTGTAACACTAAATCAGCTCAAGAAACTTCCAAGACATCTTTAGTTAACGGAGATTTGCGGTTAAATCCCACTGTAAAACACTGTAAAAGAATCCTAAAACAAATATTCTAGGATTCATTTGGCTTGGAAATTACTGCACAAATGCAGTTTCTGTGGCTGTTTGCAGAATTAATCACTGTTATTATATTAAAATGAACTATATGGACTTTTTCTTTTCAGTTTAGTAACAGAGCTGCAAGTTTAAGTTCAGTTTTCCAAAACAGACATTTTTTGAGCTTGCAGCGGATGTGCTCAGAGCTTCTTTTTTTTTTTTCTTTTTAAAATCATACACCGCTTTGGCCAAGTCATCTCACACCAATAAATATATGAAGCCAGGCAAATGAAACAATGAAATTAGGCTCAGGGATTAGACGGATATTACCAAATTAAGAATTTGTTACAATCACAAGATGGCCTCAACTGCTACATTAGATCTAAATTAAGCTCCATTAAAAAGGAAGCAAAGTTTTGGTTCAAACATACATAGTATATGCCATATAAATTGCTTTTACCAGCTAAAACATTGCTGCATCAATACTGCAGATCTGTGTTTTAGCAAATTAAGTAAAGCTAAAAGGATTACATTGATTATTTACCAAATATTTTATACATTTTCATAAATTTTCAACATTCTGCACATACAGTATGCATTTTTTTTGGCATACTATATCCTTCTCCAAATATATATATACTGTATGGCTCGAGTTAATTATCCAATGCACTGCTACGCAAAAAAATAAAAAAGTAAGAATGTCTCAAAGCGTGTGGGGGGATTTGGAATCAGGTGAAATGTTTGGAGCAGATGCAGCAAGCCAAGGAGTGACGTCAAAATCAGAGTCGTCCTCAGAGGAACCAGACATCATTCGGCTACAGGAAGGAGAGACAGAGAGAGACAGAGAAAATGGAGGAAGCAATAGCAGAGGAAAAGGGAAAAGACCATTTTAAATAGATGAAAGAGGAAGACCAAGTACAGGGAGACACACAAGTATGTACTCCTGTACTATTAAAAAAAAAAAAAAAAAACAGAAACAAAAGACAAAACAAAAACAAACAGAAAAAAAATCTGCTGAAACTAGTTGCTCAGTTTTTTTTTTTTTTTTGAGTTATCAACTTGTTTTTTTGTAGGAGATTTTGTAGGAAAACTCAAATCTGCTGAAGTTGGTTACCTCAAACTTTTTTTTTTCTTTTAAAAAACAGTTTGGCACTTAATATACTTAATAAAAAAAATATATAAAATATATATATATACACATACATACACACACACACATACATACATATAGTTTTTTTATTTTTTTTATTTTTACATTTTAATATTTTACAGGGGCTGCAATTTTGATTCAGTTGCTGTATGGGGGTTAAGACTATGGACAAGTTCAGTAACAGCAATCATGACAATTTATGGATTTCATTTCACTTGATAGATGTTATATTTTGAATTGGCAGGAAACATGGGATTCTCTGCTAGATTTCCAACTGGCTCGAATAATAAAAAAAACACCCTCTTTCTCCTTATGACACAAACCTCAAGCCCTGCATCTTCTTATACCACGGTCTGCGCTGGGACCCTAGCCTGATCTTTTTCACATGTAGATCTTCCTCAGGTGTCCAATATTTGGGCAGGAACTTGTCTGAATCAGCATTGACGGAGGTTTGATGCTCCGAGCTGAGCACCCGACGGGTGTAAAGGTCATCCAGCACCGGATCGGCATATCCTCGGTCCTCATCAGAGTCACTCGTGCCATTGTTTATGGCTCGCTGAAGAAACTCCTCCTCCAAAGTGGCTGTTTCAAAGTCTGCTCGTCCATTTACAGAGGGAACAGATGACACGCTGCTTCCCAAGACAGAGTCATCCATATGAGATGAGTGCAAAAATGCCTCAAAGAAGCACATGCATGAACATGCACACAAAACTGTTAACCGTTTTTTTTTTTTTTTTAGTGCTAGTTAGTGGAACGCACAGCAACATCAAACCACAAGCAGTTCTAGTAATAAGATGAATGAACAGCCAATTAGTGAAGGCCCACACAATGCCAAGATGAACCTTGAAGGATCATGCCAAGCAATTCTTTCAAATGAGCTCCACTAGAGTAGAACACCAGTTTGGGAAAAAACAAGCATGTCTTCTAAATTAATAAGCTTATTTAGTTACAATCAACAGATGAACAAAAAGTAGTTAGGACCAGTTGGATGTACATAAGCACAAATATTAGGGCACCACGGCAAACAGAGTCTATATTTGAAACACCCTCTAAACTCTGACCTCTGGTTTGATCTCTGGGGTGGCACTGTGGCCAGCCATGAGGCATCTGACAAGGTGAGCCATGATTTCCTAGCACTTGGGGTCACCATAGGGGCCACCCTGGGTCCTAGAGGCTTTGAAGGGATCGCAAAGTTCACAGGTGCCACAGAAGTCACAGAGCGAAATCTACGACCCGCTAGGTCATCCTGCACAAGGTCTGGTTCAGGGCGATCCGCATCAGAGTCACTGTCACTCTGGTAACTGCTTGCCCATTGGAGGAAGGCAGAAACCGGAGGGAGGTCGTGGCATAAGCCCCTCCCACTTTCACTACAGCCAAAAGATGGTGGACAGACTAAGAAAACCACCTCCAATAAAACGCACAGTAAATTGGTTATAGTCAACCCTGTTAACATAAAACTATTAACAATAAAACTGAAGCACTACCATTTTATGTGGACAATATCAATAATCTTTTCAATTTTAACAGCAAACCTGCATGATATGGTCATCATCATCTTTAAAATTACATTCAAGATCTTTTAACTACAAAAAAAAAAAAAAAAGTATGGTTTTAATAGGTCAAGTTTTCCTTGAAAGCCAAAGCGATCACCTGAACTATACACGGTGAATAGGGCTAAACAATATACTGTTGAAAATTATTATTGTTATTATTGTTATTATTAATGAATAAACATTAGATCAAAATAAATGAAAATGAAAATAAGTAAATATTTATGTTTTTAATAAATATATGAATATATTTATACTTTTTTATTTATTAATGACCTGATACAAATAATGTAGATTAAATGTAAAAATAATAAATACATTAATGTAATGTAAAACATAATATTATATAAAATCATAAAAATAAAATTCAAGTTAAATTGTAATTATTATAGTGTAATTAGTGTAATTAGTATATGTAATTTATTATAGTGTCCATTACGTAATAGTTTACACATTTTTATACAGAAACATTATACACTGAAAATTTTACCTACATAAAATGCCATGCGAAGACTTCTGTGAGCATGAAAACAAATTACAAAAATCATTTTAGATCATTTTAAACTACAAAAACCATTTAAGTTTCTTTATGACCTTTTAGTGAGTGAATTTAAAACATTTTACAACTCCAAACCCATTGCCACCCTGCTGTATATCTGTTATAAGCTCTGCAAAAGTTGGCATCCAACATGTATATGCGGAGTCAGTTTCTAAAGCGAAGGGAGCCAGAAAAGAGTATATCATACCTAGTGAGGTTGCCTGCATAACTCCTGTCTGCCTGCTGGTATTCCTGCCTTTTCTTCCTCAGGGCAGATGGGACATGCACTCTCTCCCTGATGGGGGCATCGCTTTTAATACCTTCTGCCATCCTGAAGCAATGCTCCGCTTCTGCGTCACTAAAGCAACCTGGGAGAGCAAAAGAAAGCTGATAAACAAAATCAATAGTCAAGTGAGATGCCAAGCACACCTCACATATGTTGGTGCATACTCTGAAGAGGTCGAAAGCAGTTACACATTAAGTGTCTATTGCTTCTCTTGTTATTCTGTTTACTGGAATCATTTCTTAGAAAGTTACTTGAAAAACCAGTATATACTTGCAGACTACGTGATGCCACTGTCTTAGTTTTATATGTGCATATTTCATATGTTTTACACAGCACATTATTTTGCATTGCCATTGACATTTTAGTATCGTGACAAGCCTAGAGCACCCCACAGTCTTCTATGATTCAGTTGGCATCAGCTCTGTGCATTACCAAATGGGTGTGGAACGATCAGGAATGTCACACATACGTGATTGAATGGGGAGAAGGGACAAGGTCTAGGTAGCGAACTTTCATTACCAAGTCTTTGAGAGATGCAATATCCAAGTCACAAAGTAAACAAGACTTTGTGATTTTGGTGATAACACTTTAGATAGATATTTATTATAATGGAGATATTTAAGCAGTACGTACCATTATGCCTTGAAGTAAATGTTCGCAATCTAATAATTGGTTAATAATTGCATTGATGGATCAATGGGACTAAAAAAGCTTTCATTTAACTAATCCAAATGTGCTTGACTGGAATGAAATTTCAAACTGATTAAAAAGGGTTGGTGTAGATCTAAAATAATTTGCTAAATATGAAAATATTAGCCTACTGCAAAACTGCTTTCTCAATTGGATTCAGAATACCTTGTACACATGCAGTCATGATGCGTATGTTTATTTAGGTCATATAAACATCATATGTTTATGTCCTTGATTTATTTACTTATTATGAAGTGCTCAGTGAATAGGACACTGAATATTTGTTTAAAAAACAAAAAAAAATATATATATATATATATCAGTTAGTTCCAGTGACATTCTCACAGTGGCTTTGTGTTGCAAACTGCATTCACACAGAAATTTTGTTCTAAATAAATGCAATGACTACATAAATTAATATTTGAATCAGATCACAAAGGTGTGTACACCACCGTTCAGTCAGTTGGCTGGTAAGGCTTAATGTTTTTGAAAGACGTCTCTTGCAAATGCAGTCTCATAAGAATATTTATTTAACCAAAAATACATTAAAAATGCTAATAATGTGAAATATTATAATTGAAAATGTAATTTATTCCTGTAATGGTAAAGTTAAACTTCCAGCAGCCATTACTCAAGTCTTCAGCTTTATGTGATCCTTCAGAAATCAATCATACATGCTGAATTGCTGTTCAAGAAACATTTCTTGTTTCTTCAGGAATGTTTGAGGATTAGAAAGTTTAAAAAAACACACTTTTTTGGAACAAATGTAAATGTCTTTACGGTCATATTTTATCAATTTCATGCATCCACATTGAATGTAATAAAATAAAAATAAAACTCAAATATGTTTTGTTTTGTTTTTTTAAAGGTGTATATAAACAGTACTTTCAGAATCTGAAATGTGATTCAGTCCGATTGAAGAAAATCAGTGCATGTTAACACACCACTGCACTTGTCCACTGTGAAGTTCCCACTGTGATGACCAAATCAAATAGAGCACAAGTATAATAAAAAGGACATTACATAATTACTTACACAAACACAAAACAACAGACACGCAACACCAGTCTTACCTTCACTGCCGGCTCTGAGAGTACAGTCTGAAGCTACGCTGAGTGTGCGAGACTCCACTGAGTCCAGGCTCTCGACTGAGTCCTCTCTCCTGTAGCCCGGCTGCTTCAGACTGAACAGTTCCTCCCTGTCAGAGAACCAGCCCTCAGCGTACCCACTGTCCCTCACACTTGACTTGGACTGCACAGATTCCTCCAAAGCCTGAAGATGGTGAATAAAGAGCCAAAACTTCAGAGAGGGTTCAAAAGTGGGTTAACGAACAGCTCCATTTTTCTTTTCTTTTTTTTTTTTTTTTTTTTTTTTTTAAGTTAAATTTTTTTGGGGGGAAAGGGTTTCTCCATTTTACTGACTGAAGAAATCACCTACATGCTGAGCAATATGATGGTCAATTCTTTGATAATTACTTTGAGGAGACTGACAACACTGACTTTCGCTTGACTGAATCATTTTATCAGTAGCAAAAAATGAATGGGGAGTTCTGGACCTGCATGACGTCCTTTGTAAAGTCCAATTCACAGAAGACTCAACTGTAACATCTCTCTATTTGTGTAAACTAATGATTCTGACTAGTGAGTCTGACTTCTGTTTACCCCAATGGCTTTTATTGCTGTTTATACCCAGAACAGAACCATACCACCAAACCAAACTTTATGTTAAGTGTTTATCACTTTGACATAGTGGTCCTGACAAAATGATATCCTTGTTTATTTTATCCAACACATTTGTAAATGTAATAAAGGGAAAAAAAATTTACAAAAGTAAAACAAAGTAAAAGTTTCATTGGATTAAAAAGGTATTTTAGGCTGTAAAAACAAACAAATTTTTTTTTTTCTAATTGATCTTGTGCATCAGCTCTCAAACTTACATTGCACTTCCCTGAATAAAGAGAAAATAAAAGAGAAAATGGGAAGAAAAAAATAAAATCACCTCAAAAGTAAATACCTTAGATAATGCTGTGCCCAGCAAACCTTCAAAGGCTTTTAGGCTCAGTTGTGGTCCAGTGTAAAACGGATCAGACTGGGCCTTCCTTCCCAACCAGTATATAGTTATCAAAACCTGTATGTAATAACAGTATAAAAGAAAAAAATACAATAAAAGACTTCAAACAAATGAGGACAATCATGTTGTGCGTGATTGCGTGTGGCATGAATGGCTTCTGTGTCCCAGTTACATTCCTGTTCTCATCTACAAAACTATGACCATCTACACACACAAACACACACACAGGGTGCCAACAAGGCAGGAATGTGGCACACGTACAAGACAATGAAGACAACAGGGCTTTGTAGTGCATGTTGGATCTCTAAGATGAATTATTCTCATTTTGATTATTCTAATGATCTAAGAATAAATTGTATTAAGTTGTATTTGTATAATCAAATATTAGCAAAACAACATATTACCAGAGAAACAAAGATGCATGGCAGACGGTACCAGCATATGCTGTGCAGTTCCAGTTCAAATTCCTTTTACATGTTCAACTGTCTTATTAGAATTAATCATTAGTCATCATCTTTTTTCCCCCCTAATATTAATTACTCTGAAACACTCGAGCGCACTGGAGAACATTCTGAGACAATCGTGAGCATGTAAGTGAACTTTTCTAAATTAAATTAAACAATTGTTCATATTTTGAAAATGCTGGCCTTCATTGGAGTCATTAATCCATATAGTGCATGCAAAGCAGTCCTTTAAGTGGCTTTAAACGACACTGCAATAACACCTTCAGCAGAAGACAGCAATGAGATAAAATTACAAATCAACTTGTTTGGTATGCAAACTAAGGTGTCAAAGGCCAAATGGAGCTCACATTAAAAGACAAACCATGCACAGACTCACTTGATGCACTGTTTAGTTTAGAAGTTGTAATGCAATTAAAAAAAAAAGCTTTTAAGCAAACCAAAACTTACGTTTTTCAGTCTCCTGCTTGTCTCTTCACGCCTAAGCAGAAGGAGAGAAGGAAGTTAAAGTGATGAGCATTCACTGTCACACACACACACACAGATCAGTTCCAGCTCACATGAACAGTACCAGCAACTAAATCCACCCCATACCCTCCAATAAAATTAAGTCATTTCTATAAATGGACCTCAACTACATACCACATAAGCTTTACAGTAAGTCCCTCATCATGTATACCGAGTTTTATTCACAACAGTCATTATATACAAAGCTTGCAGAGCTAATTTAACAAAGACAATCAGAAGAAACTCTAAACTATTTCACAGAGGAACATACTTGTTCCCTCAGCGTGCTGACATCAGACATGTGAACCATCTGTTTGTCACCATGAACTACCAAATACAGTTTTACAAAGGAATTCAGTCATTTAAACACCAGATGCTAAATCTCAAGCTACCTCAGAAATAAGTCAGACAGGCTTTAAAGAAAACAGAACTTGAGCTGCAGTTCTGAGGTTATTAAGTGAAAGTGCGTATGTTATTTCGTTGAGCCTTAAACCAACATGACTGCGAGAAAGTATGCGAGTTAAAAATAGCAGTCAGATCCACTATAGCTGCACCATAGCATTTGGTTTGAAGTGACAGTCATATGGAGCTAAATTTAGTGGTCACTGTGCCCCCCGCCCCACCCTCTCATGGCCCTCGTCCCTCTACAAGGCCAATGATATGGACATTAAGCTCTCAGCAGGATGGACAACATGATTTATTGCTCAGGGTTGAGTCGGGACCTAAAAAATAAGGCTGTGTGATGAAATTCACAGAGCAAGAGTTGGGACTGAAATTAGTTATTTGAAATACTTCATGGAAATTCCATGTGTTTTTTTGTATAGACAGGGATAACAGAGTAGGGGTTCTCAAACAGGGGGTTAGGGCCCACAGCAAATCTTTAAAGGGGCCATTAGTTGACTTAATATATTAAAGTGTATTTTAAATACTATTAAATTAATCTAACATTTTTCTTCCATATGAAGGGGGTCTTCAAACATTGAAAAACAAAATAACAGTAAAAATGATTAAAGAGAGGGCAAGAAACAAGGTAGAAGGAATGGAAACTGAACATTGCACAAGTTGAACTCAAACTCAATGTCCACATGAGCACCGTAACTCAACTTCTAACCACAATGCCAAATTTCAGACAACTAATGAATGTACAGTATTAACAGGATAGTTCACCTAAAAGTAAAAATTATCATTTACTGATCCTCATGTGGTTCAGTTTCTTTCTTGTGTTAAACATAAAATAAGATATGATATGATATGATATGATGATCCTCATTGACTTCCATAGTATTTTTCCCTACTATGGAAGTCAATGTGGACCAACAACGGTTTGGTTTCTTCAAAATATCTTCTTGTGTGTTTAACATAAGAAGTAAACTTACACAGGTAAGTACACAATGAAAAAATTGGGGGGTAAACTATCCCTTTAAACAATCTATTTCTTCTAAATATCTACACAATATTATTCCAAAAGAAAATGTTTGTCTTTCTAACTTTGTCACCTTGCCCTGCTTCTAAAACAACTTGCATTTTATGATGACATCAACCAAGTCTTACTTTAAACCCCTATAATATCACATGATATAGATACAACTTTTACAATTCCATCAAAGTAAACAGAACCATGAATGCCATTTAATTTCACAAATGTTTAATCCCAAGAGTGGTTTTTGCAAAGAAAACAAGTGGCAATGTGTCATGCCTGACTGCTCTGCCATTTAAATGCCATTAGATTCAAAATACATTTTCATAAGGCCACCTGACTAAAATATAGGTCTAGGTTGGTCAGGTATCATTGTTTGAGTTTGATGTTGGACAGATAATGTGTGACTGGACCCATCCAGCCTTTCATTTGGTATGGAAATGTAATCAGACTGCAAACACTATTCAAATGAACCCTCTTCATGCAGTCACATAAAGCACTTCTTTCTTTATACACACACACACACAAACAGCTAAAGCAGTAATAAAGCTTAAATACATATAGATAGGTTTGCATCAGATATTTAAGGCTTATTGAACTACACAAATATAATGCAAAAGAGACATTTAGAAGGCACAGACAACAAATATGACTTCGAAAGATCTATAATGAGGTGTCAACCTTTTACTGTTTTGCAAATTAACAAAGGAGAAAAACAGCACTAAGAATTTCTGCTTTCACTTCTCTCTGCTCACCTGACGGTCACGCGTGTGGAAACATCTTGCAGATCTCCGGGATGGAAGAGCTGTGCTTCGTTAAGCCCTAGCTTCTCACAAGCCTTTAGAAACACATTCACGTTGTCCTGAAGAGAAACCAGCATTCACTATTGCAGCAAGTGTAAATGAAAAGTTAGAAGTCATTGGTAATTATTAAGAATCCAGTGAGTTAAAACAGTTGAGAGTACTACACAGTGAAGCTTGGATGTCGAAGTTCCACAGAATACAGACCAGTGTAAAAGACAAGACTAGTTAACTAGAAAAAGGGGTGGGAACTGAAGGAGACAGTTGTCAGGTGCTGTCACACTCATACTCAGAAATCCTCTGGACTTGTGGGAAAATGTCTTGGCATTTGTGCAATGTTTATACAAGTATACCTGAATCACTTAATGATGAAATCATTTCAAAATTAAGTTCCATTGAAGCTGGTTGACTAAATCTTAATTCTAAATCTAAATATATATTAATTTATAATGCACTCACCAAGCCTGCAATGGGAGTGGAGAGCCTGTTCACTCGTTTAATGATGCCTGGCTTCAATGTGTTGATCAGACTGAAAACAGATTAAATATACTTTAAGTAAACCTAAAAAAATACATCTGCAAATCATACAGAAATAATAGGGAAAAAAATGAAATAATTGAATAATAAAAAATAATAACTTACTCGCAGAGAAGGACACCATCCTCTAAGGCCACTCGGAAGCTTTTACTTCCAAAACGCTTTTTCGTCACTTCCTGTTAAGAGAAAGAACCCAAACAGATCACATGAACAAATCAGCTCTAACAACATATACAAAGTTTGCTGTTTTGAATAAATGCTGTTTTCTGTTTTTTTTACATTTTGGCATGTTGCTGCCTTATGTTAAACTGCTATAAACTACTTCTATCTTTAATACATTTGCAAAGATGTTAATAACCTGTTTTTTGCTGTACAGTTATGGTGTATGGAGTTAAAGCAGTTTAACATAAGGCAGACACTGTATATAAATTAAGCATTATATATATATATATATATAATAAAACAAATCCTGTCAGCAACACAATACAAATTACAGAGTAAGAGTCAATTTCATTGTGTCCGCTGAGAGGAAATCACAAGACCTCTCAAAACCATGACATGCTACTTTCCACTCCAACCAGATACATTTCAGAGCACATTCTGATCTTCAGTCATCATATGTAACAGCACACCACATAATTGCTTTTACTGCCAATAAGCAAGCAAAACAAACTCTGAGCAAAATCAACAAGTGCCCTATAATTCCCAAAAAAGATGGCACAATCACAAATCAACCCATGCTATCACTGAGCCAAGTTAGGCAGCTCTCTAACCAAAACCACACTTTCTCTCTTCTCATACTGAATACATTCCAGCCAAATGATCATCCATCAAGTCATCCTATCCACACATTATAATTGTGCACATTCAGACACGACCTCAGAGCCTCCCTCCATTATGCCACACAGTACAACATATTTGGAGAATGAGCTGCCCAAGCAAGAAGCACCTGACCGTACCAGTCATGTGGTGGACTGGGCATCTGACAAACAGATTGCGGCAAATAACTCAGGGGTCCTTTGTGTTCAGATTGAGATGCACTGAAGCATCCATGCCTGATGCCTGTCCAATTCTGCATCCTGACCATCAGCTTGTTTGGGCACATGGAATGTAATCCATCAATGGTTGCTTGTGTACGGTCTACATCAAGAGACCTGACAGAGCCAAGGCAGAATCTAAAAGAAGCTCTCAATTCCATTATTTTATCCAAGTTCATACATTTACCAATATACGAAGAGTTAATTTGCAAAAACAGTTAACTTCATTTTTTTCATTGTGCATTCCATTTTATCTCAATCAAACAAATGCTAATTTATTATATTTTTAAATCAATCAAATGTTATTTTGATAAGGTAAAATAAATAATAAAAACGTCAATTAAAATAATAAAAACAAATACAGCTAGCACAATAAACATAATAAAAAAGCATGATTTTTTTTTTTTTTTTTTGAAAATGTAAAAAAAACCCAAAAAACTGAGTTTTACGTTTTTGCAAATGAATACATACAAAAAAGCATAGAGAGGCTGAGAGAAGGTTTTCAAAGGTTTGCATGTTTGAATTACTTCACTTTGAATTACAAAAAGCACTGCTATTCTAGGTGGCACAAGACTGACAGATCTCAGGAAATGGTGGTTAGAGCTTGCCGGTGAGACTTCAATGCAGTATACTAATTTTTTTCCACAACATATCAAGCAGTACAACTGTTTTCAACGTAAGAAATAAGAAATGTTTCTATAGCGGCAAATTAGCGTACTAAAATGATTCAATACATAACTGCATTTTATAATAAAGGCACTACATCTTATAAGTTGTTACTAACTGCTGGATGACATGTAATAAAAGCCAGTCTGATTAAAGCAAACTAAATATTACATCATTATTCAAAACAATTAATAAGTTAATAAAGGATGACACATGGTCTCTAGGATTCCATGGAGCTGATGGTTATCGGCTACTTTGCAAATGGTTTAAAGCTGATAAAGAAAGACAACCACAAATGGTTTAAGTTATGCAAGGCTGCTTTAAAACCATAAGCATTCAAAACAGAAGGAAACATCACAATGAATGTTATCAAGTCTAGTTTTCATTTAATTAGTCCACCTAAAATACAATCAGGAAATAAAGAATTTCCTGAGAGCTCACACACATGAGGATATGTTCTTTGCATTTTGAAAAGTGCATGCAATACTGAAGCTGAGCTAAGACTTTAGTGATATCTGTCAGGTTGTTTTACTTTTTTTTTTGTTTGTTTGTCTTACTTGTTTTACAATTACTAATGCAATTAACGTGCATATTTAAACCATTAGATTTTCTGAGAGCCCTAAGAACAAAGTCTCAACAGAACATGAGGGTGTTAAGACCTGCACTTTTGTGGCCAGCATGGGCTTGATAATGACGATTACCTCAAGCCATCTCTGCGCCTCCAGAAACGCCAGCTCACAGCTGACTGCAGACTGCTGACGCCACTCCATCACCGCTGAAAACACACCTGCGTTTCATGAGGAAAAATAATGTCTCTTAACCCACTTAGAGACAAAACTACATTCAACGACAAGGACACAAAAATTACTCTATATATTTCAGTAAATATTTATATACAGTAAATGTTTATACATTATTTGATACAGATAACAAAATAGACCACTACAACCATTTGCAACACTTAAAGTTTCAAAAAAAAAAAAATGATGATAATCTAACACAAAACCATTGTAGATTCATGTTGCTTTTATCAAATTAAGTGATTTTAAAATAATAATTAGTAGTATAGATGCCACGGAGCGTTGAATTGGAGTTTCATTGTAAAGATACTACATATAACTGTAAACATGCAGAACAGTAAAAGACAAAACATACAGTAAATATGTATCAGGCAATTTTGGTAAAAATGTGACAAAATGTGTAGAAGAACCTCAACTTAAATCACATAAAATCACAGTATACAGTACGTGTCTTTGCTACGTTAAGAAAAAGATATAAATAAGCACAGAAAAATATATTATGACTTAAGTCTTAATATTGTCACCTCTTTAGCTTAGAAAAAAAAATGTTAAATATAAATAGTTTACACATTATATATAGATTTGTCTCTTTTTTTGGGGGGAAAAAAAACGTTACATATAGCAGCATATATATCAGCAGCATCTAAATCAGCAACATCTAATATACTCTAAAAATCATTTGGGATTTTGGTAACACCAAATGACAAAAAAAAAAAAAACCCACACCACCAAAGAAAAGTGGCGTCCCCTAGAGCGCCTCTGAACGGCAACTTTCATCCCCTCCATGTTTGCAACCCCAAAATATGCTTAATGTGATTCATAACACTGCGCACCTGTGGCACCCTACAAGCATCTCAAGTGGAATGACTCAAAACTTACCTGCTAAGCCCCTGTTTCAAGTATGTATATTGATTTCCTGTAACTACTCTGAAATTTCACTTCCCAGATGTGTCGACTCGAAAGCGCAAGGTGTTTCCCGCTAACGATACCAGTGCGCGTCGCGTGCCTCCAACACAACTCTGTTAATCTGTTGCTAACATTGCTCCTCAAATTGACACCTTGAAGTCTCTGCACGCGACTGGATCGTGCAGCTCTCCTCCACCGAACCTGCTTGTTGTCTTGAGCAGGAACAGAAAAGGCCCGTTCGGTGATGAGACAGAAGCGCTGAGCGCACAGGATAGCTCGCGTGTTTGCAGAGGCAAGTGCATATGTAGTGATGATGAGTTTAAATATATGCCACGCCCCCTGCTGTTATAAACTCTGATGAGGTGCTGTAGCGTGTGAACAGCAGATGGCGGCAAAGATTGACTTGTCTTCTTGCTGAACGCCGTAGAAAAAGACAAGGGCTAAAAGACAAACTATCATTTTTAAGTTATTTTCTTTTTTTTCTTTTTCTAAAAATGTGAATATCTTGATTGTAATGGCTTGTTGTGTTTTAAATGTTAATTATTCAATTTTTGCAAAAAAACAACAAAAAAAAGACAAAGTCCCATACTTTTTTTTTTTTTTCACATCTTAGCACTTCATTTGCAACTAAGGTTAACATGAAAAATTACCCTTAATGCTACGTGCTTAGTTATGCTAACACAGTCATGGAAAGTCAATAATATATATTATTTTATATTATATATTATTTTTATTTGTTTATTTTTTAATCTATCAGCCCCACATATATTCATCTAACAAATGTTTTGATGAATAATGAGTATTTTATCTTTATCAAATTGTATTTGGATATGAAGTGCTGATTTATACTTGGGGAAGCTAGTATAGCTGATCTATTGCCATAAAAAGAAGGAAAAATAAGCATTAGCATACACGTTAGGTCTGAATATGGGCTGTGGTCTGCACTGCTAAGCACTTTTAACCTCACAGATGAGTTCTGGCCAGAAAGCTGATGTATCAGGCTACCACAATAACATCTAATCCAATCAAAGATCTGTATAAGAATGACGGACATGCCTTATTCAGCCTGCCTGTTGTAGGTTTTAAAGAATTATTATAAAATTTAAATTGTATAATTATTTAGTTACATGGAGATTTATGTTTTCACGGACCGCAGGAAGAAAAAAAAAATAACTGACAAACAAAACAGTTTAGTGATGCCAGAACAAAAATATATTTACAATTGTATAGGCTATACATGATGCAGTAAGGTTTGATGCAATTATTGATGTCTGTTGCAACATGCTTTGAACTTACATTGAGAGCTTTCAACAGCTGGAACTAAAACAGGAAGTGCTTCATCCAGCGACAGGAAGTGTTAACCAAAGCTGGAGCAATGTTCAAGTCTGTCTGCCCACTGGTTTCCTGTGTGACTAGTCTGCTGTCAGACAGCCAACACTTTATCACACTATTGTTGTCATCTGATGAACATTAAGACAGCACTACAGGTTTCAAACATGCTAGCAGCTCTTCACAGGATGCTGGTGAAAGGTGTTCTCTGCTGTTGATGTGTAAATTCACTCGATGAGAATAAGTGAGGAAATCTGGTGATAAATATATTTAAATGCATTTTTTTTTTGTCAAATATTGATTTTCTAATTAGAGAATACAGCATAATATGGCATATTTTGGTTTATATGTTGGACTTAAAAGATGCCCTTAAAAAGATTACAATCTTCTTCTGCTTAAAAGGCTAAATGCATGTGTGAAGGTGTCATAAATGAAGACAATTAACATTGTATGTTCGTTCTCTAGCATTAGAGCAAGGATGATTTCTATATCTCTGTATTTGGGTCAGTCTGAAAAGAAATGTTAGTGTTTTATTGAGAGGCCTAGTCTGACACAATGTAAGTACACAGATTCAAGTCGAATAAAAGCTGTGCGAAGCAATTTAGAGGATCGGGTTTGATATTCCGAAATTGTTCTCCTCATCAGTCCTAACTGGTATTTTTAAAGTTAGTTCAAACCCATCCAAGAGATCAGAGTTTAGGTAAACTTTCTGGAGGTTCTAGCAAGCTATCTAATAATCCTTTGCACATCCTTTGCCACAGACTAACATCCTGATCTTGAAATGTGTGTGTTTTTGATTGTAATTCTTGGTTTCTGAAGCAATTGGATGGAATGAGCTAAACTAGAAACATACAAAGAAAATTTGTTTACTGTTTAGAGTGGCTATGAGGTTGACCACACACATTAGAGGTGATGTTTCTCTAGCTGTAGCTCTGACCCTTACTCTTACTTACTGAATATATGCTGGATATATGAAAAAGGCTTCCAGAAATGAATAGATAAGTGAATGTTGGTTTGGCAATGCATGGTTGCGTGAGAAACATTCTTTAAGTCAACAATGAAGTTTGGTTATAAAACAAACATCTAACCAGAGCCAGCACTACAATTCACAGAGGTTGAGATTAGCTATTTTTCTTTCCATCTTTGAGGGGTCATTTCTATTGTTTTCAGCATAATGGAATGAAACCTTTGTACCCATTGTGAAATCGTTCTCTGCACATCATTTACATTTATTTAAAAAGAGATTCTGCCATCATATATTTGCTGTAGAGCTTCAGGGTGTGCATGTATATATATATGTGCTTCTTTTGTCCCTGCCCACTGACTTGTGGTCTATTTCACCTGGAGCTGCACAGCTGTTTAGCACTGGAACAGCAGTACAGTTTCCTGAACACTGTAGCTTTGTCCTGATCTGGCATTGCCTAGCAGACATTTGAGAATAGGGAGGGATAAAGAAGGGAAGGTGGGCAGCCAGATATGCTAGTCCAGCCAAGGGCACATTTCACTCCTGTTAACACACATCTTAAAACTCTACTAGCACCTAGACTCACTCCCATTACAAGGTTCAGCAAGTATTTGATGACAATGTCATAGCTGTTTGAATCAGAACAAGAATGACTTCACCCTTTTTTGCCCTAAATAATGTAAAACATTTGCTAGAATTACCATGTAGATTTTTAAATGTTCAGAACAAAATGTGAGCGATGCTTGATGGTGCAAAACTCACCTCCCATGGCGCTCAAATGATGTGGGTGGTTGCTGCAGTATATGTTGCTCTTATAGCAGTTACTTCTGTCGTCAAATTTGCAAGTGAGCCTCAAAATGATTTAAAATGAGACAAATCGAGTATTAAAATAAATCATAACACTTTTCACAATTAAGTACACAAAAAAAGTTTTTAAAAAAGAATAACATTAGGAATAGCATAATTTCAAAAGTGTGTTTTATAGAACTGGAAAATATTGTAACTAACTAATTATAAATAACTCTAAAAATATATTGGTATACTGTATGTGTGTAGCCTATGTATATATGCATATATAAATAAATAAATACAATTATATACATACATACATGAACAAACTTGTACTTAATTCGTTTCCAGTTTATCACAAAAGACTGGAAATTTGCTGTAGACAATCTTGGAGTCCAAAAGATTGAGAACAACTGGTTGTCATGGCTGTTAGAGCATCCAGATGGTTTGGTTGATTTGCCTAAATCAAACCTCTCAGGTTCATATGATTCCAGATAATAAATATTGAACTTTCTTGGAATGTTAAATATAACAGTCTTGGTAGGAAATATAGCCTACTAAGAATATTCCGTTATTATAGATTAGTTCCCAAAAACAACCAAATAGCAATATGCTAATGTTAAGGGAACTGTCTGTGTTTCCTGGAATAAGATTTTCAAGATTATAAATAAATGTATATATATAAATAATACTGCAATGCACTAATAAATAAATAAATAATAAATGTTAAATTGAAAAGATTTATTATTTCAATGAATACATTTGTATTTTTACTCTTATTAGACATTAATGCCAATAGATAGCAGCATGTTAATGTCAAATTAACATTTTTTTAAATCTGACGTCAATGTTTCTGTCTCCAAGCACATGAGATGCCAAAAGTACCATGTCAGTATAAACTTATTGTGTGCTGTAAACTACCAGAATATAATGATTCTAACCTTTATCTCTATCTCGAATGACTCGATTGGCCAGACAGTGATTCACCCCTTATGGACCTATAAATATTGCGGTCTGTGTTTTAAAAGCTTAGCTCATACAGTAGGTGTAATATGCACAAATAATAATAAATGGCTGTTAAGATAGTATCCTCACTTAGACCAGAAAACAGCAGGCATTTTCAATGTTAAGTCATGACTTAACAATCCAATTGATATCAAATGCTAGTCAAGAGTCCAGTGTGTAGTGCTATTTGAGTTTCTGCATCCCAAAACAGTTGCTTATGAGGTTCCATGATGGTTAGGATGTTACCTTCAAAAACTGAGTCAGCCAACTAGATCTCAGACTTTAATGATGCAAACTAATTAGAATGTCCTAGCCAAGCAATTCTCAATGTATTAACTACATATCTCTAATGAACAACACAGATGTGGTGAGGTCATCTGATGTGCGTGTGTGTGCTATCATTTCATGCGTTCTCAACAGGACCAAAGCAGGGTGACAACGTGAGAGGTTGCTATGGTGATGTCTTGTGGTGTCAGAAGGGTGAGAACAAACTGATGTGTCAGATGGAGAAGAGTTCCCACACACACACAACAACTGATCAACTTCCAATATCTATAATAAGACAGACACATTGGGCAACATTTTACATCTCTATATAACCCGTGTGGAACTCTGATGGGACTCAGAAGAGTAGTGAGGCGGTTTTAAGCCTGCAGACTGTGGTGTGAGAGCAGAAGGCATTCGGCTGTCTATTTACCGTGGAATTATGAAGGCAGTGCCACAGAGAGAATCATGTCAGTGGCTTGGTTGTACAACAATAAAGCATGGGTTGCATGTCAGAGTGCCTGTGAGTCAGTGACACTTTGCTGCTGTCATTTGCAGAACGGTCGACACATATAATAAGGCACCAGCAGAACAATGACTCAGGATGCTAATGAGGCGGTACTGCAGTTCAAGACTTCATTTACTCTCCTTCAAATTTTTCCAAACCGGAATGGCTTACTCTTTTCTGTGAAGCACAAAAGGAAAATGTTTTAAAACTGTATGGTTGTTTTTTAATGAATTGTATCCATTATAATAGGGACAGGAGGTTTCAAGCTTCACCATAAAAGTACCACTAACAGAAGTCCACTCAATTCTCTACTACAGTATATTCTAAGCATAAAATTGGTTTTGTGTGAGAATCTGATAAATCTGATCTTTGAATTAATGAATTTGAGTAGTTTGGACCAAATGGTTCACTGAGACTAATGATAGGTTCATGTTTTATACATAGCTAACAATTACTAAATTGAATCAGCTCCTTAAACAAAGCCATCATATGACTTCAGACTTCAGATTCTTATGAATCATGAAACATATTCACATGTTTGAGGTGTCTCAGCTGAAAATATCTTGCTCTGACAAAATATGTCAGTGTCATTGTTCTGTGTCAAGATGCACACCTGTAATGTTTTCTTCTTTTGAGTGGAAGCAGAAACTTGCATGTCTCTTTAAATGCAAATGAGCTGCTGCTCCCTGCCCCCATTTCCTGAATAGGGCTGTGCCTTAACAGCTCTTCAGGTATTCTAGCAAAAACATCTGTTTGGTTTTGATTATCATGTCTCATTTTAAAAGCATATCAGTTTAAAATTTCTGATATACACACCTTCGAAGCAAATGGCGAGAAAGCAGCTGTCACATGTTATGTGAGTACTAAACTAAGTTCTCGTTCATGCCTTATTGTGCTTAAACTGTCAAATACAATCAAGTTTATGTTAAAAACTCACAGGAGTTGGTAAAACAGTCGTTCTGTATGTGAAAGTAAACGCACGTCCTGATTTTGCCAAGTACTATGTGTCTCTAGCCTGGGACAACATTTTAATGAAAAAATATAGTCTTGACCATAAACACCTATGAGTAATGCCTAAAATCAGAGCAAATGATAGATGACTGACACTGACGTACAAGCACGAAACACTGATTGTTAGCCTAAACTTCACAAAAACTTTAACTGTTTCTTCAAATCTGATTGATTAATCACAATGTTGTCCCAGGGTCAACAAAGATGTTGACCCAGGGACATCTTGCACTTGGCAAAATCAGGTTAGCTGAAAGTAAACAGCTGGGAAAGATATTGTATGTTTAAATTAGATTTATGTGGCAGCAATGTAATATAGAAATAAATCTACTTCTCTTTTGTCTGCAGCCAAAGTTAGCATTTTTTGTTTGAAAATGTCCAACCTGTAGATTTTACATTACGATTAAAAGAGTGGTCGGAAACTTGGTGGTGATGGTGAACTCTTCAGACTGCGGTGTAGGTCATTTATAGCCTACATTTAGCTTTTTACTTCTGGCGATTATATTTAGGCTTCAAAATCCATTAAAGTTGTATTCGTTTGTGAAGATCGCCTTGATGAACATAACATATAAGTTCACAGAGCTTATTTTCTGCAGCAATCCAAAAGCCAATGGAAAATTCTATTGGGTTTTTGTCAAGGGCATTAGGGTGATGCTAACTTACCGGTTGGCCTACAAAAATATACCATCACTGCAGCACTCTATTAATTGCAACTGTAAGGAAAAAGAAATAACCAGGGCACATTTCAATATTTCTTCTTTTGTGTTCCACGGAAGAAAGAAAGTCATTCTGCTTTAGAAGGATATGAGGGGTGAATAAATGATGACAGAATTTCCATTTTGGGTGAACTATTCCTTTAAGGCTGAAGTTGGTTTGAGAGGGAAAGTGTGTTTGGTAAGGCTGAGGTTGGATTGAAAGGGAACGCAAGGATGAGAGTGTTTGTTGTAAGATGGGGAGAAGGGAAACGGAAAGAGAGCGAGAGATCGAGGTTGGTCTGGGAGTGTGTGTGTGTGTGTGTGTTGGAATGCTGAGGTTGGAGTCTGCGCTCATGTTTCCCTCTGGCTTTGAAAATCAGGGAGCCCTGAGCCCATTAGGAGACAGACTCAGAGCTAAGCCAGGGCCTCCGAACCTTGCCAACCACCCTTCTTTCTCTCGCCCCCTCTCTTTTGTCTTCCTACTGAGGCACTCACTTCAAAATAACCTCTTATTTATGCTCTCTCTCTCACTCATCCTTTACTTCTTCACAGGCACTCTATCATTTTCATTTCTGTGTCACATTGTTGGCTTCTCTCGTTCTTCTCGTCTCTTTCCCCCTCCTGTCCTCCCATTTTTACTCTTCTTCTTTCTCTCCACACCTCAACTGTAACCCCCACAAATTGTCCCTACTTTCCATAATGAATTTTTATCAGCGCAGGTTCTGTTTATGAAAAGACGCTTCCAGTAAGGATATTTCCTGTGATGCAATGTAATAGGCATCACGGCTCAGTGCCATATGGGTCTAGTTTGTGTGCGCCCCTAATAAATGAGTCAGACAAATGTTTATAGTAGTACTCACATTTTGTACCGACGTTTAAAGGGGTCATTCTCTCAAAAATGACAAATCTGTCAGCATTTACTTACCCTCCAAACCAATTCCAAACCTGTATGACTTTCTTTCTTCCATAGAACACAAAAGGAGATATTTTTAAGAAATTGGACCCCATTTACTTTTATTATATGGACAAAAAGAGTCGAAACATCCTTCAGAATACTTTCTTTTACATTCCACTGAAGAAAAAAAAGTCATATAAGTTTTTAACGACATCTGGGTGATGACAGAACTGCCTTTTTTGAATGAACTATCCCTGTTTAAAGGGTTATTTCACCCAAAATGTAAATCTGACATCATTTGTTTACCTTTATGTCGTTCCAAACCCACTAGACCTTTGTTCATCTCTAAAATACAATTCTTAATGAAACCTGAGAGGTGTCTGTTCTTCCACTGAAAGTCCATTCCACCAAAACTCTGACACTTAAAGATATCATAAATGTAATTTACCCTAATCAAGCTGTTCAATCAAAGAGACATGATCCCTTTGTTTGATGAACACATTTCATTTAGACTTTTATTCGTAATTAAACACGAATCAGTGCACATAGAGCACATCAAATATGGTAAATGGAAGCTTAAATGTACTTGCTTCTTCTCTCAACTTTTACAGGAACTAATGACTCTTGTTCTTGTGTGTCAGTAAGTACAGTTGATCTGCAGTTTAGAGTTTTTAGTGTGCTTAATGTGTGTATGTTGATCAATATTTATATGGAAATTAAAGCCTAAATTTTCTTAAAAATCTAGCTATTGCATGTTTTCAAAACAGCGTGATTGATTTGGATTACTTTTGGAATACATTTTGAAACGTCAAGGTTTTGATTATGTGGACCTTTGATAGAGAGACAGAAATCTATCTTGTAGATGAACTAAAGATTTATGGGTTTGGAACAAAACGAAGGTGAGTAAATGACGTCAGAATTTTAATTTTGAGCTAACCCTCAGATTGCCCGACAACTGAAGGCACTCCATGTGTAACATGCTGAGTGGGCGTAAAATTGATTCCTCGTCTAGTTTTAACGCAGACTGATCTATATGAAAGACCCCTGAAATGTGAACACGGTTGTAAAACAAACTATTTTTCCTCTGAATCATGACATGTCGCTCTCTCTCCTTTCCTTTCGCTCTCTTTTTCCACAGGCCAGTCAGCAGCTCCCCCTCCTTATTGACTTCTCTCCACTACATGTTCTCATCGTCCGAGCATTCCCTCCACCACGCCGAAAAGCTGTCTCTCATTTTCCCACTGCACTCTGGTCTGCACTGGGGGCTGTAAGGGGGGCCTGGGGGAGCGGACCCCAAACGACGTGGCAGAGTGAGTGTGCGTGTGCATCTATGTACTGACTAGCATAACCACACACCCAATGAGGACAGTCAAAATGAATACGATGGGATTCGTTCAAACACATTTCCCATAAATGATTTCTGTCCACTATGGTCTCTGGAATGAATTACCAGCTCTGGCAGTAATTCATCAACAGCTACATCAGTTTAGAGAGGAATTTCACTGATACCAACCATGCAATTTCAATAACCATCGGCGAGGTTATGGGGGGATAAACTAACAGACAGATATGGAAGGAATGGGAAGAAAGGCACACAGGATAAATGCGAACGAATATGATGGTGATTGTGTTTGCTTGTATATTTGTGTCTGTCGGACACATTGAGCGCAACAGGAAAATGGAGGCTGTGGGAATACTGGCAAGGAGGAAGTACTTCCCTCAAACGCACATACATTTACACACACACACACACACACACACACATTCCGACAATCGCGCACACACTCCCTCCACACACATAAACTCCCTGGCCCCCTGCAGACTATGTGGGGGGTGGTCAGTAGGGTTGATTTTGGCAGCGAGCGTCTGAAGGAGTCGTACAGCACTGAAAAATACATTATCTAGGGTTTTAAAAAAATGCACTAGACTTTGGGAAAAATATTGGACAGCAAAATATTGGACGGTAAAACCACTAAAGCGAAAATAAGACTGAAAAGAAACAAGACGTCCGAGGATATGCTTGTCAGTTTTAAGGTAAAGGTACTGAATCGAGGCACTGAGCTGCTGTTGATTTATGAAGGTGATTCATATGAAAGATACTGTGAGTTTGTTCAGATCTGAATAACATTTTGTTCAATTTGAAAGTCACAATATGTTACGTCATGGTACACACCCTGCCCAGTGCAATCAGTTACCCATAATGCCTCACTTTGTGTCCATGCTGTTTGTATTTGTGAATGTCGGTGGTAAAATAGATAAGCGTCAACCTGGGGGGTATTGAGCTTTAGGAACAAACACAAACAGTTTCCCAGATTACAATAGCAACCCTTGATGTGCATATTGCAGGGGACCCTGCAGCTAAAATTTCATAGATCGCAACACATCCTATTCAGAGAGCCATATCTTCATCCGTCTCTAATATAACTTTTTACAAAAGACAGAATGATTAAAAGTCACATTTTAAACCAGTGTTTTTATACTAAAGCAAACACTATTCAAACAAAGATAAAATTAGATGAAAAAAAACAAAGAATAATAAAGATAATTCTTTGTAAAATGTAACATCCAAGTTCTGCTATTAACAAATCATTAACTATGACTTTTACCTTAATCAACTCCCAAATGTGCTGTGTTTTAGTTGTTAAGTTTAGGTATTTGGTAGGACTAGTGATGTAGAATATGGCCATACAAAATATGTGATTTAGTATTATTGTACTAATAAACAGCCAATATGTAAATAATGGACATGCTAATAAACAGCTAATTAATAGCGAGAATTGATTCCTATACTAAAATGACCATTTATTAACCAGAATAAATACTTTGAAGAAATAAAATAAAACTTTTTTTGTGGCTTTGAGTGTCTGTCTTTATTTATTCATTCATTCATTTTCCATTTCTAAGCTTTGACAACTGTAACCTAACCGCAGTTTTGTTTTGATTTTTTCGGGGTTTTTTTCCTATTAATTTTATTATTTTTTAACATTCAGTCCTGTGTGTTTTAGTGACCATAGTTTACCCCTCTTTCTTTCTCACAGTCTTGTCCAGTGTATTTGACTGAAGATTTTGGGCCCTTCAGCTGAAACAATATAAAAGTTTGTTTAGGTTAGTGTACGTGTGTGCGCACATATTAGCTGTTAGCTGACAAGGTTCATTTCATGCAAGCTACTCAGTTATCCTTAATAGGTCTGACTGTCAAATCCACACATAGTAAGTTTACATGCACATCTACTTAAACAGGGCTTTTGTGTATTCGATCTACAGCTTTCATATGACTGTCCAAGAATACATAACTCAATACGTAATCACATATTTGTATGATTAAATACACATTCTATGTAACTTTTGTCTCCTGGAGCAAATGCACAATGTCAATTGTAGTCTGTTTAATAATGGAAAGTAGGGACAATTTGTGGGGCTTACTGAACGAAGCCAAGTTACAATCATTTTATAGATCTGTTATCAAAAATCACAGATGAATCATATAAAATATAATCCTTTTTTTTCTGACTTAAACTTTCAAATATAAAACAAAGGTTCCAAATTAGGGTTTTCACTGTGATGCCAAAGAAGAACCATTTTTGTTTCCTCAGTGAACCTTTCAATGAATAGTTCTTGAAAGAACCAATTTTTTTAGTGTCAGAAGTCAGATAAAAAACATTTCTATAATCTAAAGCAGTGGTTTTCAACTCCAGTCCTCAGAACCCACTGCCCTACACATTGTATGTGTCTTTCATCTGACACACTCAGTTCAGTTCATGGATCTCTCTCCAAACAAGCTAATGATCTGAATCAAGTGTGAAAAGGTAGAAATACAAAATGTGCAGAGCAGTGGAGCAAGGACTGGAGTTGAGAACCACTGATCTAAAGAACCTTCTGGAAAGAACCTTCGTGCAATGGAAAGGTGCTATGGATGTCCATGGAACCAACACAACAATGGAACCATGGATTATAATAAATAACCTTTATATTTTTTAATTTAATCTTTGTCTGCAACAAGTATAGATACTAATGAAAGGAATAGTTCACATAAAAATGAATTAATTATTCACCTTTATGTTCCAAACCTGTAAGACAAATTAAAGTATTTTTTAATGAAATCTGTAAGCTTTCTGACCCTCCCATAGACAGAAAGGGAACAGCTTGGGTCAAAGCCGTTGAGCCGTTGAGGTTGGTCAAGCTGCATTTGACAGTGTATGACAGCCATGATCTCATCCTATGTGTATTGTGTCTCTGGACTGGAGCAGACTGTGTGTGCTGTGGCCGTTTGTGCGAAGCAGCGCAAAACCAGACTTCTTTAGACTCAATTAATGTTTACACTGTCTAAATTGTGGCCTATCCCGTATATATTGCTCTATGTGCCATTCACTGTACAGAAAATACTAACTAATGTGATTTAAGCCACATCTTCAACATCTATCTATTTTATAGGGGGTGCTTATTCATATTCTAACTAGCATTTGATTGGACAGAAATTTTGATGAGAAGCTGAACTTAAAGGGGTCATATGATGCGATTTCAAGTTTAGCTTTCTCTTAGGAGTGTTGCAAGCTGTTAGTGCATAGACAAGATCCCTAAAGTTGCAAACACTAAAGTTTCAAAAACAAAGAGTTATTACTTTAAAAGGTTATGACTTGTCCACTTGTCCACACTAAACATTAAAGATTAAAGGCTTTAAAGATAGTATTTTCATTTTTGCATGAACTGTCCCTTTAAGACAGATAAGACTCTCCTTAAAGGTCTAGTTTCTCCATTTTAATGACCTTTTCTTAAAACATCTATGGTATCCTCAGGTATACTCACCTAAGCCAGGCTGTTAAGACATTTTCTTCTTTATTAAAGTCATGTATACGCGTTGAAGGCAAGTGTTAGAGCAGTCAGGCGTACACTTGCCCTCAGCTTCAAATTAGTGTCATGCTCCACTGGCTTTTTTAGCAACCTGGCTAGCAGTTCACATAAACAGTGACTGTCAACCTTTCAAGATTTATTTTAGTTTGTATCTCCATCTTAAAAAGTATGTAATAATATATCAAATAATAATTCGGTTGATTGACACCAATGAATTAACACTAAAACAAGCAGGCAAATTTATTTTTATAAGCCAGCATGCTAGCTTCTGCAGAAGCTTTGGTAATCCAAGACAATAATTAAAGATATTCTCCACACTTTTTCATTTCTCTCTTCATATCACAGAGCTTAGCTAACTCGAGCCCCTTAAAAACCATTTTAAGCGCCGAAAAAAAAAGATCAAGCCAAAGTCAACAGTCCAGTCATCTGTCTTGATGCAGTTTGACTGTTGTAAAATTAACATTTCAACGCCAGCACCAGCAGCAGATAAAGTCCTGTCAATCTAGCCACCTTTCAGAAATACAAGAAAAACATTTCTGTCAGATTGTGATGGATAACCGTTCCTTCTGTTGAAATCACTAAACTTCCATGCAAAACTTGTGTTTTCTTTTCAAATTGCAATGGCACCGAAGCAGCTAAACAGATGGTGAAAGCAGTTTAACTGAAACTACAGCCTTTGATAGTAATTCTTTACCTGTAAGCAACCAATTCCTAATTACACTCAACTTCCTGTTCACTCTAGCTCGTGCCAAAAAAATTGTTAAAATGGAAGGGATGTTTTTAACAGCTTTGAGATACAGTAGCGCAGTGAGAGGGGGTGGAAAAAGAGAGAAAGCTAGAGAGAGTCCTCCACCTCCTTTCACACCTCCACAAAAGCACAGGACAGACACAAGGTGGGAGAGCAGGTCGCTATGGCAACTGACGACTGGCCTCCAAGGAGAGTCACACACATCCCCCAGACTTCCTCAATTAGCTGTACACACACACACACATGTTAGGGAGGGCTAGTGCTCGCTCTGGATGGACATTTTGGTTGCTCATTAACACAGGGTGAAAACAGTTCATTTCTGGATTGTTTAAAACATTAATTCTCACATCTTTTTTTGACCTCATTTCTACTTTGTTCGGTATATTTAGCTGTATTTTTGTAGTGTGTGTAGTCTCCTTATATAGCAGGGGTCCACTTGGGAATGGTGACCAGCATTTCTGTGGGCAGGTCATTGACATTCCTATAACATTGCTACCTCTGGCCCAGTGGTGGTTTACTGTGGTGGAAAATTTTTGCCATGTAAGCAGCAGAGCTTGAGGACCCCAATATAATGCTACTAGCGTGACAACATGGTGTGTTCACTACCATCCAGGCATTTATTTGTCTTTAAGATGCTTTTAGATCTCTGTTTAGTCTCCTGAGCAACCTCTGAGCGATACAAATCAATCAGTGACTGTTTATTTACTTTTTTTTATTCCCTGAGGAACATTTGATTGCGCAGAGGTTTGTATTTAGGAGACTTAATGGAAATTTAAGTATCAGGATATCAGGAAGTATGTTTCTCCTAAAAGTACTTATTACTTTCATTTTACCCATATAGCTGACAAAATATATTCATATTTTTCTGGTCAAAATATATATTCAAGTATATGCTAAATAAATTAAAATAAGCTCAATAAAATACATTTAGGCCTGTACTTTTTTTAAACCTGACTACCAAAATATATTTAAAATTTATTTAAGGGCAAAAGTGACAGATTGCCTATAAAAAATGTATAAATAAATAAATAAAAAACTACATATCTGAAACAATTTTTTCTTGAATTGAAATATAT